>FXXK01000221.1:47273-74878 GCA_900184695.1 Betula pendula | reverse complement strand
AGAGAGTGGTCTTTTAAATATTGGGTGTTAACTGTTATACCATCCATGGATACTAGACCACATGAAGGGCAGGTGTGAGAACAAAAACCGTCGAGAGAGTGGACTTTTAAAATATGGGAGTTAATCTTATACATGGATATATAGACCACCACGTAGATGGCACGTGTTGAGCACACTTGCTTGCTCGAGTAGGGTTTTAGGTCTACCTGTTACGGATAAGTGAGTTTGGCACTTACTTTTTTGTGTCGTTGTTTGAATTGCATGCAATTTGAATCTTGATCCGTTTTTCATAGATTAATTTTTTATTTTCCCAATACAAATTTTCTGTTATTAGGTTAATTAAGGAGATTAAGGTTTTGGAGGCTACAAAATTGAGAAAAGGGTTCAAAGTGCCTAGAAATTAGAAGCCAACTTGAACTCTCTCAGACACCATATATAAAGCTTAGTGAAAATCTCAGCCAGAGGAGGTTGATGGGTAAAATTGGATTTGAGGGTTTGTTGAACCAGCGGTGGTTGCAGGGGTTGTTGTGGAAGGTAGTGGTCGACTCAGAAAATCATTATTGTAAGGGTCTGAATTAAAAATGTGACAAACACAATTTAAAACAAAAATAAAGTAATTTTTCACACAATATGTATATCACAAAAACATATATGTCAAAATTGATATATTAGCAAAGTAACATGTTAACACTAATACAAAAATATATAAATGCATAAAGTGTTTAAAATTGCAGTCTACGATTTCTTAAAGAAGCAAAATCATCAAGTATCAAATCTTAATTGAAACTTTCAATAATTTCTCTTTTAATATAAACAACTAAATTATTTGCAAGAAATTCATCTTTTATTTTATAGTGAAGTCTTGTTTCAACAACTTTTATAGTAGAAAACCGAAAAAAAAAAAAAAAGTTTATAAAATGAACCATTTTTATTTGTTATTTGCTTGTGTTTATTAGTTTACAATATAAGTATATATAATATAATAAATTTGTCTTTGGGTATATGTTTTTATTTTTTCGGAGCTTGTTCTGTACGTGTGTCTTTATTGTAGTATTGACAATTTTTTTTTTTTAAATGGTAGTTTTTGATTTTGTTGCACGAATTAGTGATGCTTCCCTACAAGTCAGTTTTTTTTTTAAAAAAAAAAATTGCAGAAGCGTGGCGCATACTAGTCTCTTTGACCTTCTGCCACTAGTTGAAACGGTTGTAGTTTATTGATACCATTGGGGAGAGAGGAGTGAGAATAAATTATATGAATAGAAAAAAGGAAAACAAGTAAAAAATAATATTTTAATGGATATATGGAAAGATTAAAAGAATTATTGTAAAATATATTCAAATAAAGAAATAAAAAGTATTTTAATTTCTTAAATTTAGAAAGAAAAAAAAAACTGATATGAATACTCTAACTACCACATGAAGGGATTAGTGTTCAACCCTACTATAAACATGTGTTCATTCCTAAAATAAACACCTTGCTTCTTACAAAGATATGATTAACTAGAAGTTTACATCCAAAACACCATCTAATTGTCGGTCTATGAGGTGATTTTAGAGCATCTCTAACAGAATAGTCAAATCCTAATAATAGTTAAATTTGATTTTATAATAATTTTTTTTTCCCCAACAGAATAGACAAATTAACTTCTTTTTTTTCTGTGTGAATAGTAGATAGACTCTTCTGTCTATTTACTATTCACACATCAAAAAGTTTTTTTTTTTAATTATTTCTCTCTCTCCTCTTTCTTTCACACCTTCTCTCCCCACACAAAATAATATTTAAAAAAATAAGTAGTAAATAAAAAATTGTTAAAATATGTTTAAAAAAATGAAAAGTTAAAGTAGACATTTATATTTTTTTATTAACTATTTTGTCTGCTGGATACTCTTAGATGATTGGCACTTATCTGTTTAGCTATCAGAAATGGCAGATAATGGGGATGGGAAATTAGTGTCCATGCAGCCCAACTATATCATCAGCAGATTGGTATAAGTATAAAGTATTGAAGTGTACTTTTATTATAGAAGACATTTTTCGGTGGCATAATTAATTACCACTCAACTATGCCTTTCTTGCCATATATAGTGGTAATAAAAGTGCATATGCATGCATGAACCAAAATGAAAAGTAAGACTTGAGGAGGAAATTATACTTGTTTGAAATCCAATCTTATTCTTGAAAAATTAATTAGACATTAAATGCACTATTAATCTTGCGTTGGCATAAGTTTTTTAGTCTAGATTTTATTTTATTACATTTAACGGATAAAATATGAGGTGTCATATCATTTAATATTTTTAAAGAATATAACAACATATACACCATGTGACAAAATATACACTATTAAATCTGTGAAATTTAATATTAACAAGAAATTCGTTTAAGAAAACTTTTTCCTTATTCTTTTTAAAACAAAAACATTAACAAACACTCTAAAAACATAAAATAAAATACTCATAAAACAATCAAAACTACTTTCACATTTATGTCACATTATAACAGTTTTAAAAAATAATTTTTTTAAAAAAATTGCCCCCTTAAAACATTAACAAAGAAAATCAAATATCTATTTCAAGAGGATTTTGCTGTAATATTATTTAAGGAGTGAGGATGATAAAATCCAAAATAAGAGGGTAATAAATAATAATAGACTAATTAAAAGTGAACGGACAGAAGGGTAGGAATATGCTTTCCAATGTCCCATTTTCTTTCTGTTGGGCCCGAAGCCGCGTAGAAGATGCTTTCCTTTCCTTTCCTTTTTTTTTTCTTTTTTTGATGATGAATTAGAAGATGCTTCCGTTACAACTGTGTAGTCTGTATTTGCTGTGACCAAATGACAACACGTGGAAGATCCTCATTCAACATGCCAAACAAATGCCTCTCTGCCATGCAGAGATGGTCACAGATGACCCTAGTTCAATGTAAACCCACGAAACCCCAAGTCACTTTTAGCAAAGTTCCCTTTAAAAGATTCCGCTGGTTTAATAATTATATTTAGAATATGTTTTTTATTTTTTGAAAAAAAAAATTGTGATGTCACGTAAAAACAAAATAAGGGAAAAATCATATTTAAATTTTAAGTTTTCATTTGATTTAAATTTAGTCATTGAGTTTTCAATTTTAAGAATAAGGTCCTTAAGTTTTACTCAAGTTTTAAATTGGTCTCTCTATTACTTTACGGTCAAAGTTAACGATTTTTTATTTATCACGTGTGTCTCATTTAACTTGTAAGAGCGTATCTCAACATCAAAGTTAATGATTTTTCTTCTAATGTTACAAATATAGAAGATTAAGATAACAAAGAAAATGGTTTTTGTTTTTTGAGTTACGTCTTTTTTATTTTTATTTTTTTATTATTATTATTATTTATAAATGATTTGACGCTTAAAAATATGACATTAATATTAGGTGTTGATATGAACGCTAGTATGTCAATTGAGACATACATGACATATGACAAATCATTTATTTTAACAGAAATGTGATAGAGAGACTTATTTAAAATATAGTCAAAACCTAAGGACTATATTCTTGAAATTAGAAACTTAATGACTAAATTCAGATTAGATAAAAACTTAAAAGGCTAAATATGATTTTTCCTTAAAAATAAATGAAAAGATTTTGTATTTTGTATTTTGAATTATTTGTTATTTATTTTTTTTCTTACAAAAAAAGAAAAGAAAAAAAAGGTTTTAGGAAAAAAGCCATTGCGAGTCTGCGACACGTTTTTCTTAATTATTAAAATTTTAAAATCAAAATATTTTGTATTTTAAGATATTATAACATATATAATTATTTAAAAATTCAATCATGTTTTAATTAAATGTGAAAAATTTGTTACATTAATATTTACTATTTTCAAGAAAAAAATTTATTTTTTCTTAGTAATTACAAATTTTAAATCAACATTTATATATATATATATATAGATATATTTCGTAAGATATGTTAGTATATATAACTCGTAAAAATTAATTATTATTTTAAACTAAATATTATATTTTTGTCGCAATGGGTTAAAAATAAAAGATTTGGAGCAGTTTTGGGGTCAAATGGCTTCGTGAAATAAAGAACTTCAACATTGCACGGCTTCATTTATTAAAATTTTTGTTTTTTTGACTTTATTTTCAAAAAACAAAACAAAATATTAACAAACAACTAAAATACAAAACATTTATACAAAAAAAAAATAATAATAATAATTTTCACTTTTATACCACACAATTATATTTTTTAACCAAAACGCATTAACAAACAAAACTACAATATTTTCCGGTAGATTGAATCTACATTTCCTTCCCTATTATAGCTAGAAGCCTAGAAGGGTCTAAATACTTTTCGTTTATTGCTTTTAAAACATAATAATCACCAAAATAAAATGTAATATTAACGTGAGATAATATTAATATTTTAGAAAATCTAAATGCCAAAATTGTCACCGACTTGCGCGGTAAACATGGCCTCTAGATTATTTATTTTTACTAGTGCGTCTAGAATTAGCCCTGCCCTTCTTCTATAAATACTCTCTTTCCGCTACCTTCTTACTCACACAAATCCTTCCGTCTCTCTGTTGCCCTTAAATCAATCGCAGCCTCCCTCCCTCCCTACCTCTCTCTGTGCTTTTGCCCTTTTGCATCCCTGGTTCTCATTGTGGATTTCTCTATCAAAGAGGAAAGAACAAAGGACTAGTGCGATTGTTTGGATTTTCCCATCAACAGATTAACTCGGAGGAAAACTGTAAGTCTTTTCAAATCTAGGGTTTTGCGTACATCTCCTTATTTGTTCTTTTTTTTTTCTTGATCTTTTGCCCTCTACATGTACGTGCTTGATTTGGGTATTTTAAATTGATGGGTTTGTGGGATTTGCTTATATATGTTCATGCGTTTGATTCTATATTGTCGTTCTGAAGCAATATTGATTGAAATCATAATGGGTGTTGTGGGTTTCAGAAGCGTGGATGTGTTAATGGAGACCAAGGGTGGGAAAAAGAAGTCTAGCAGTAGTAGTGGCTCCAAACAGTACGAAGTTCCCCTCGGCTACATCATTGAAGACGTTCGTCCAAACGGTGGCATCGAAAAGTTCCGATCTGCTGCTTACTCCAACGTAAGCCCTTTCTTTCTCAATCATTCAAAAAGAAAACAAGAACAGAGTTCTTTTCTTTGCTTTTCATTCGTTTCTCTAATCGTTTTTTGGATTATTTTTCTTTGCAGTGCGTGAGGAAGCCATCCTGATATACCCCTGAAATGCCTCATTCGATAGACTAGGATTTCATTTACTCAATAATCGTTCTGTTCTTCCTTTTTTGTTTGCCTAATCTATTTCTGTTGCTGTAAAACGAAACCCTCTTTTGCTCTGTCTTTGCCATTGCTTCTAAAAAATCCCTGAACAATGACCATCCTCAGCCACGACCTTCCACCGCCTTCACCAATAGGGTTCGAAGGATTCGAAAAGCGGCTCGAGATCACATTCTCGGAGCCACCGTTTTTCACGGACCCGCAGGGGCTCGGTCTCCGGGCGCTGACTCGAACCCAGATCGACTCCATCCTCGACGCGGCTCGCTGCACCATCGTCTCACACCTCTCCAACGCCGAGCTCGACTCTTACGTTCTCTCCGAGTCGAGCCTCTTCATCTTCCCTACAAAACTTGTCATCAAAACCTGTGGAACCACCAAGCTCCTCTTATCGATACCGCCCATTATCCGACTCGCCGAGTCGCTCTCACTGGCCGTTGTTTCGGTCAAGTACTCCCGTGGGAGCTTCATTTTCCCGAATTCCCAACCTGCCCCTCACCGTAGCTTCACCGAGGAAGTTACCGCTTTGAATGAGTTCTTTGGGCACATGAATCCCGAGGCCTTTGTGATCGGGGATCCGGCTGTTCCGAATCGTAACTGGCACATTTACTCCGCTACGACGGAGGGTAAACGGACGGACGCGATTGCTCTCGAGATGTGCATGACCGGGTTGGACCGAGAGAAGGCGTCCGTGTTTTTCAAAAACTCGGAGAACTACGCGGCTGGTGAAATGACCAAACTGTCCGGAATATCCGAGATTATTCCCTCTCACGAGATTTGCGACTTCGAGTTTGACCCGTGTGGGTACTCCATGAATGGGATCGACGGGTCTGCTTATTCAACCGTGCACGTGACTCCAGAGGATGGGTTCAGTTACGCCAGCTACGAGGCGCTGGGGTTCGACCCCGAGTCCACTGGGTTCGAGCCGCTGGTGAAGAGAGTGCTCAAGTGCTTCGGTCCGGCTGACTTTTCCGTGGCAATCACTTGCTACGGTGGCGTCAATTGGGCCACTGAATGTTCTGACGTGGATGGGTACACGTGTGAGAGCGTGGTGAAGCAGGAGCTGCCAGGTGGTGGGTGCGTGGTCTACCTGGCTTATTCGGTGAAGGCTAAGGCGGTTGGTTGCGCGGTGCCCACGTCAACCAAAGCTGTCAAGAACTGCTGGAAGGAGGTGGCGTTGGAGGAAGACGAGGCTGTGGCGTGTCCATGTGTTTGGTCAGCTTAGGGCCAGCCAATAAGAGAGTGTCAGTTGTCAGTCTGTTTCTGTCACTGCCAGTGACTTTTGTTGAGTGGCGATTTCGTAATTATTATGTAAGGGTTGCCTTGGTATTAAATGTGAAATGTTAATTTTGGCAGTCCATTATTCTATAGTCGTTTCTTAGAAGTCTCCTTACTTTGTTTACTAGTCGTTAAGTCGTCCTATGTAATGGGTCTTTGGTCTACGATCTGGAATAAATGAGGTTTGGTCTACCATGGTTGTTTAATGGATCCCTGTTTGTTCTACATAAATTTCTGAGAAATAATCAAATAAATTGACTTGATAATTGTTATGGGGCCCAGTTTTTCGAATAATTCTGACAAGAAAGCTCTATCTCGTCAGAATTAAATGTTTGTAAATTAGTAATTTTTACCTTAGTAAAATGTATCCTGTTACCTTTTTCTCTAATGGTTGATCCAGAATTCAGAGCATTATTATTAGATATTTAATTATTTTTTTTGAAAATTTAAAGAATACAATTATTTTTTAATTCTTTATAAAAAAATACTCTACAGCAGATTTTCTTAATATTTTCTTATATCATTAAATTACTATTTTTTTACTTTTTTCTTTTTTTTCTTTTTCTCTTCTCTCTCTCATACGCATCTTCCTCCATTTCTTGCATCTTTTCTTCCTCTTTCTCCTCCATTAAAATATGAGATGTGTTTTGGAGAAATGAAACAGAGAAAAGAACAAAGCCTCTCAATTTTTCTCTCTCCTCCATTGATTTATAGGTTTTGTTCTCTCTCTCCTCCATTGATGATTTTTGGGTTGAACACCGATCTTCTCAGCAGCAGTTTTTGGGTTGAATATTTTGCTGAATTTTGTGTTTTGATTTTATGGGTTCAAGAATTTGTGGAAGAAGAAGATTTTGAGAGATGAGGGAGATGGGTTGCTTTGGCTATGCAAGACGAAGAGGAAGAAGAAATAGAAATGAGTTTGGGAGACTTGAGATGAGAGAGGAGAGAGACCGTCACTTTTTTAAGCATTATAATAAGAAGAATACTAGGTTTACAAAAGTTTTTACACAAAAAATTTTTACAAAGTGATTTGGCACAATATGATTGGGTAGAGGGAAAATTCAAATTTTGAAATATCCAATCATGTAGTGCCACATCACTTTGTAAGAGTTTTTTTTGTAAAAATTTTTGTAAGCCTAACATTTCTCTTATAATAATGCATTGGATAGCTACAATGCATTGGGATGCAAAAGCTATGACTTGGCCATAAATAATTAAGGACAACAATTTTCTCTAATATAAGATAAAAAAAATTTATTTCGATTCATACTAATACATGATAAATATTATTTATTAATATTGAGTTCCTCATAATTTAATAGTTATTAATTATCATTTTACTTCTTAAGAATTTGGATATTAAATTTTAAAATATTTAATATTAATAAATGATAGATTAAAGTAAATTTTTTTAAAAAAATTTATCCAATAATTAATGAATTAATATGTGGACGGCTAAACTTGGGAAATGGAGATTGTCTTTTCTACTAGGGTCAATCGAAGTGTTGATTGGGTGAGCGGAGTTTCGAGGTAATATTGAGTGTGTTTGTATGAAAAGACAAAGAGAAATGAGGTGCACGACAGCAAGCATAAAACCATAATATTGATGGTCAGCTGCTTTCTAGATTCCTGCCTGCCCTCATGCTTTACTTTGACAAAGGCCTTAGCATGTGATGAAGCTGCTGCGTAGTTGCTTTCTCGTGACTCATTGGAAATTTTGGAACCTCTCTCTTTCCATGCTTTGAATACAGTAATTGCCAATTGGGTTTGGTACATCGAAACTGGTGTTGGAAATTAAAGTATAATAATAACACCCTTTCTCTGAAGCTTCCAAGAAATAGGCAAGAACTTGTAATGACACTTTCAAATTGCAATGCAATTACCTATACTAGTCAATGGAGGTAAGTCTTAACTAATACTAGGGTTTGGTGCAATCTAAAATTTCAACTTACATTGAAATGGATTTGACAAATGTACACGGTTATGGGTTCTTTACGAGGCAAAAATTGGGGATACACCTCAAAAATATTGTATAAAAAGAGACAAACTCTAGAAAAGGTATGGCATAAATGCTAGTCCTTAGCAAGTTAGGACTATAAGTATATCTCTTCTGGACACAAATTTTTTATAAATTGGTTTTTAGGAGTTTATGGCCTATGTCATTAAGTTATTAAAAAATATATAAAAAGTGCATATTATTATAAAATATATATATATCAAATTTATAAACTAATTTTTATGAAATTTTCTACAAACTACTCTCTACCTACCTCCATCAAATTGGGAGCAATATTGTGTTAGTCTTAAACTTTATGTAAGAGTCCTAGTCCGAGTGGGACTATAAGTCCTAGTCCTAATTATGTAAGAGTCCAAGTCAGTCCAAGTGAGGCCGTAAGTCCTAAATACAAGTGGAACTATAAATCATAATTTTAGTCCAAGTCAATTGTAACCTCCATTTAAGTGTAGCATTGGAATATATAAAAGTTTGAGCAGACAAATTTTTTAGAAAATCAGCGTTTGCTTTATGAGCTTTTAAGTTTCTCTATAAACTTACCCAACTTTATCTAGTGAGCATCTCCAGCAGTTTAGCTAGTTAATATTTAGTTTAGCTAGTTAAAAAGTTATATTTTTTTATTTTACTTATTTATTTTTTAATACAAATTTCAGTAGATTATTTTTCTTCTTTATTTTATTTAAAATATTATTATTATTTTTTAATTATTTTTTAACACCATAAGTTCACCACAATGTTCCTCTCTCCTCTCTCTCCACTGTGATTGTACTCATTTCTCTCTTGTCTCTGTCCATGGGTTCTCTTGCAATTCTCACACCAAAAAGCTCTCAAATCTCTCGTCTCTTCTCCATAGTGATTCAGATATGCAGGATTTGAGAATCAAAGCATGGCTATTTTGTTTTGTCGAGTTGCTAAAAATAATTTTGGAATGAAATTGGCGTTTTGGTTCCAGAATTAGAGAGAGAGAAGAAGACAACGAAAGTAGACCTAGACGACGATGAAAGAGACCTAGACGAAGACACAAACGACGAAGACAGACGAATTGCTGTGTAGTAGATCTAGAGGGTAGTGGGTTAGGTTTGGGGACGGTGGGATTATCGGTGGGATTGTTGATGAGGGTGGCTAGGAGTGTACAAGCGGGGCGGTTATTAACCGCTTATAACCGGATAACCGGAAATAACCGGATTACCGGACAAACCGGAAAACCGGAAAATCGGGAATAACCGCAACCGGATAACCGGATAACCGGTTAGGCCGGTTGCGGTTGCGGTTATTAATTTTAAAAAAAACCGGTTATTAACCGGGTAACCGGATAACCGGTTTTTATATATATAATTATTAATTTTAAACAAATTAATATATATATTTTTTTCTTTTTTTCTATTCTTTTTCTCCCTCTAGCTTCATGGCTCCCTGCTGCAGGGAGCAAGCAGGGAGCTCCCTAAGCTCCCTACTTGGGGAGGAAGAAAAGGAAAAAAAAAAAAAGAGAGAAAAGAAATATAATATGAACTTGTTTAGTTGTCTCATATTAAATATGAACAAACTTTTTTATTTTTTTATTCAAAAATAAATTTTTAATGAGAAGTGATTAAAAATAATTTTTTTTTGTAATCCATAACATTAAAACCGGTATTGAAACCGGTTATTAGCAACCGTAACCGGGTCCCGGTTGCGGTTGCGGTTTTAAAAACAAATAATCGGTTACCCCGATTGCGGTTGCAGTTATTGCCCAATAACTACAACCGCAACGGTTGAACACCCTAAGGGTGGCTATGGGGTTTGGTTTGTACTGATGGTGTCTGTTAAGGACTAGTAGGTGAGAGGGGCTTATAGTGTGCTATAGTGAATAGCACTAAATTTTATTTACTGTAGCAACTATTAATAAAAATTGTGATTTAGCACTACTTTAGAGCGAATCTATTAAAGACCAAAATAAGGCCATAATAACTAATTTTAATTAATAGGTTCTTTTTCGAGTTGCTCTTAACTTAATATGTAGAATCATATCATAAAAAACTTTTAACTATTGAGGGCTCTCCATCTGACTCCCATGCCGGTGTCCTTTGCAAGCATGCATTATTATTATTTATATATTATTATTATTATTATTCAAAGAAACTTGATTGGTTGTGGTCGCGCCTGCAAAACATTCTGGTCCGCATAAAATATGCACATGTGGTAAAGAAATGCCCGTGATAGGCAACAGGTGAGGTCACATATCCTTTTGTTCCATGGCCCAAATTAATAAATTAATTTCAAGAGATTGCATGCATGGCGTAGGATGACGGCACGATGATTGTGACAAACCACGATTACAAAATCAAGAGGGAGTAAATCTCTTCGATAAATGATTGATTGATTGATGGGAAGGTAATATGAGAGGCCCAGGGCCCAGGGCTTTTCTTTATTTGTAGACACAAGTGGTTCTCTTTGACACAGAGGGGTTGGGAAAAAAGAAGAGAAAGCGAAGTGAAATGAAAAAGAAAAAAAAAAAAAAAAAAAAAAGAAGGGTTCCTTAAGTTTTCTCTTATTTGCCGTTCTTTTCTGAATCACCCGGGACATGGAATTTTGCTTTTTTCAGCAGCCATGCAGTTTTTTTTTTCTGATCTTCCTTCCTCTCTTTTTAGCCTCACATTTCAAGTCTCTTTTGCTTAAAGCTGATAATGACGTTTCTTCACGTTATTTTTCCTTTTATTCTTAACGTATTTAAGCAGCTTTGTTTTTTGTTTTGATCAATGATTCAATCTGATTGTCGGGTGGGCATGCACAAAAAGCATGGGGGAGGTTAACGAAAGAATATGATCAGTTTGGTGGGCCTGGACCCTATCAAGTCCATCAGGTTTGGGCTCGAGCTTGTATACACACTAAAAAGGCCCTGAAATAAGACAAAAATAAAAAAGGGCCAACAACATTTAAAGTGAGCTTAAAAAATAGGCCAACGCCCAAAATAGACTCGAAAAGCCCAACTTTAAAAGCAGTTATATGTTTAAATAACCGTTAATAGTCTAAGGCGATGTGGAGATGGTTAGCAAATTAGGCTAATCACCAAAAGTAATTTACGGTTATGGTTAGAGGCAAGAATCGTTAACCGCAATTGCTTTTTCAGCCTTACCTCTAACTTGTAAAATGAGATGGTCGAAACTACCTCCAAGAGCTTTGGGGGTGAGCTATCCCTGTTTTAGCCTGGGCGTGGTTTCGGCTATCCTCTATGGTTGGTTTGGGAGTGGTTTGACTACTATCGAACCACCTACAAGGGCCAAACCTTCCAATTTTTTTTTTTTTAGCTATTTGGAGGTGACCAAATCACTTCAAACTGGCCATAGGTGGTGGCCAAAGCCTAAAACTACTCTCTTGGCCAAAATGAGGGTGGTTGGCTATCTCCATTTTGACTTCCATTTTTTTTTTTAAAAAAAAATTAAGTTCAAATAATTTTTAAATATTTTTAGCATATGATGTGGTGTAAATACTACTTGTGCTTTAGTGGCACATCATAAGAGATGCTGAGGTAGCTTAAATATTTAGTGCAAAAGACACATGTCACGTTTTTAAGTTGGGCTATGTGGATTTTCATCAAAAAAATAGACAAAATTTAAATAAAAGTATCAAGTTAGTCTTTCGATTAACGACAAAGATTACATGTGATACTTTTTTAAATCGAGAAGTCCGTATGATTATGGCCCAAACCACAAGTAAGCATTTAACCCATTAAAATAAATGCTTAAGCAATTAGTGAATTCTGGTATACCAAAAGAAGCATTCGCCACATGGGCATTGGGCAGTGATTCAGATAGGCAATCAACAGCTCTATGGGCCTCATGCTTGTGATCCACGTTCTTGAAGTTAGGGCTGGCCGCTCTGTCCAGCTCAGCCCTACTTATTATTCTTGTCCGTTGGGCTTTGGAATTGACAAACGAAGTTTCTTTACATGTGAAGTCTCACATTCTCTTAATCATGCGGCTAAACAAGTAGTCCAATACGACATACGAGGAAACTCGCATTTCGTTTGTACTCATGGGAACCGTACCACAACGAACAGCCTCAGCATATTCCTAGTCTTCTTCTTAAGTTCTTAGGTTCAAATTTAGTCAGAAATTTACACCATTTTTACTCAAGTCGTTTTTAGTACTAAATTTTTTTTTTTAATTTTTTTTTTATATTTGTATAATTTGATATCAGATCGCTACATCACATTCAAAATTCAAGTCGCAGAAGCATAGTATGAAATAGAGTTGGCTACCATAAATAACAAATTTAAAATCATTGTGATATGTTACGATTCCTACATAACTAGCGAGTGAGCCACCATTTGTAACTCTTAAAATTGTAACACATTGCTATTAGCTATCAAACTAAGATCACACAAACAATGTTTTTTTCTATTAACTAAGCCAAAACGGTGGTTAAGATGCACAATAAGTTGAGGAAAATGATATAAGAATTTTTCTCTAAATTTGGTTTGGTCGAACGTTTTTTTTTTTTTAACTCAATATATTAAAAAAGAATGTGATTCTCACGTTTGTTTTTAATAGAGTTTTTACGTGCATTTTTTTTAAATGCATATTTTTTATGCATCGTAAACACATGTTGATTTATTAAACTAAATTAAAATATTTCGACCCAGATTAGAAACCAGACCAGAGAAAACTTTGTCGGTGGGAGTCGATTGGAAGATAGGTTGTGCCAAAAACAAAGAAGCCCAAACTTGGTGAACCCAACCCAATAACTCCAGTGGGATCAGTTACAGAGCGTTGGCGGGTGAAGTCGACGGAAGTCACTAGTCTCAGCACAAGTTTCATCCCCCAACATGGGAGACTCCTCCAACGGTACTCTCTCTCTTTCTCTCTTCTATTTTTATTCGGTAACGAGACATTAGTGTAAATTAATTTCGTTTTCTAAAGATGTCAAATTCTCCATTTTGTTTTCCCACATTTTCTCACCGTCCAAACACTGCATATCTTCCCGGATCTCAAAAACCCAAACCCTGTTTTTGCTCTCTCTCTCACAACAGGATCGTCATTCTTCGGCGACAAGTCGGCGAAGATCTTCGTCGCCGGCCACCGGGGCCTTGTCGGGTCGGCCATCGTGCGCAAGCTCCGCCACCTGGGCTTCACCAACTTCGTCCTGCGCACCCACGCAGAGCTCGACCTTACCCGCCAGAGCGACGTGGAAGCCTTCTTCGCCGCGGAGAAGCCCCAGTTCGTGATCCTCTCGGCGGCCAAGGTCGGCGGCATCCACGCCAACAGCACCTACCCCGCCGACTTCATCGCCGTCAACCTTCAGATCCAGACCAACGTCATCGATTCCTCTCACCGCCACGGCGTCCACAAGCTCCTCTTCCTCGGCTCCTCCTGCATCTACCCCAAATTCGCACCCCAACCCATCCCCGAAGACGCTCTCCTCACCGGCCCCTTAGAGCCCACCAACGAATGGTACGCCGTCGCCAAGATCGCCGGGATCAAGATGTGCGAAGCCTATAGAATTCAATTCGGTTTCGACGCGATTTCGGGGATGCCCACCAACTTATACGGCCCCAACGACAATTTCCACCCCGAAAACTCGCACGTGTTGCCGGCGCTGATGCGGAGGTTTCACGAGGCGAAGGTGAAGAATGCCAAGGAGGTGGTGGTGTGGGGAACTGGAAGTCCACTGAGGGAGTTCTTACATGTCGACGACTTGGCCGATGCGGTGGCGTTTTTGATGGAGGGGTATAGTGGGTTGGGGCACGTGAATGTGGGGAGTGGGAAGGAGGTGAGCATTAAGGAGTTGGCTGAGATGGTGAAGGAGGTGGTGGGGTTCCAGGGAGACCTTGTCTGGGACTCGTCCAAGCCCGATGGGACTCCCCGGAAGCTCATGGATAGCTCCAAGCTTGCTGGGTTGGGTTGGACGCCCAAGATTCCGCTCAGGGATGGTCTCGTGGATACCTACAAGTGGTACTTGGAGAATGTCAAGCAATGAATTCAGGTGATTGATTACCGGAACATTCCCGTTATTTTCCTTTTGGAATACGTATATGTGGAGGATTATGGACATTGTTTTTTGTACCTGATTATTTGTGATGCTTTACCAATGATAGTATGATTCATCTCTAGAGGATTACTATTACTGTGAGAATTGGGTGCGCTGATTGAGTTTATGATCTTAATTGTGGTTGATTACTGCTCAGTTGTTATACATTGTAATTGTATTAGTATTTTCCATAAATCTTGCCATTTTCTCCACCAATAAGCAGTGAGTGGAGGGTGAAGCCGTGTATTCAATTCTGGATAGGTGCAGGAGTTGTATGCATATGTAGAAAATGGATTTGCATGAATTGTTGCCGTGGTATGGTAATACTGTTCGTGATGTCTATGAGCAATAAGTTAATTCTTTTAACCTTATGGGGTTAGTTCAAGTGGCAAGAGCCTTGGTGTTGATGGCATTCCCATCAGGTCTAAGGTTCGAATTCCCTTAGGTGCAAATGATTCTTTGGGCTTTGCCTTTCAATCTATGTGGTGGAGGTGTTTTGCACAGGTTCGGGGTTTGTCCGACAGGGGTGGGTATACGAAGTGACCTTATCTTAGAGGAGTTTCCTATCATAAAAAAAAATAAATAAATTAAAAAAAAAAAAACAAGCGTCCAAGATTAGGCGCATATGTTATTGTTCTAAAAGTTTTGGATCTAGCAGAATATGGCAGAGGTTTTGGCCGTAGTTGTGGCTGGCATGGAAGAAATCTGGTGGTAAATCAATGATTCATTTAGAAAATGTTGTGTTATGTATGACTCAGTTGTTATGATTGAGGAGTATGATGATCCTTGTTCTTTTCACTCCTTTTAGCTTGGTGTTTCTCTTGTATATTTCCGTATACCAGGGTTGTGCCTTTCGCATTTTTAATAAAATTTCGATTACTTAAGAAAAAAAAAAATGTATCATGATCTTTGTTTTACATGAGTTTCAGGCTTCTCCCCTCTATCTGCCAGTTTTGCCATGTTTTACTTAATTCAACCAGCTCACAAGCCCTAGAACAGATTGCCAATTGCTCTTCTTCATTTGTGCGTTAAATTGTTCTATTTGCCACCCTCTGTTATATCCTCTTTTGGAAACTCTTCTGCTACTTTGTGATGCACTAGAGAAATTTAAGTGATAACTTTCTTTAATACTTATCTTTACATGCACCAAATCAATCAATGTCGATCGCCCGGATAGAGAACAAATCAATCAATTTTGCTTATATCCTACTGATTTCTTTTTGGTTACCTAGTGATGCAGTGTCTTGTGAGCTGATTGACTTCACCTTTTTTTTCTATTCTTTAGGTTCTCAGGTGAAATATTTGGGCGTTAGACATGAGTAAGGCTTTTTTTTTTTTTTTTCTGAATATTTAAACCGATATCTTTGAGTTGGTGTTATTACTCTCTATCAAGTGTTTCCACTCAATAGTGGCATAAGCCTCGTTTGACAACACTTTATGCTTTTTAGCAAAAAAGCAAAAACATAAATTTTACTCTAAATATAAAATACTCACATAACACTCAAAACTACTTTCATAAACACTTGTTGTGAAACTTATGCAACCAAAAAGCAAAAAACACCCTTTAAAAAGTTTATCAAACGAACTCATAATCATATGGGTCAATAGTCCTCTGTAGTTTTTCGTGAGACTTGATATTCTACTGAAATGTGGGTTTCATAATATTTCTTTTCCTTCATGAGTTATAGCCTTCTGCTGTGTTGCTAGTGCTTATGATTCTTGAGTATTTCATTTCTTCTTCCCTAGTCAGTGCCTCATTGCTGATAGGTTCTCTTATGCTGAACAACTGAATGATGCCTCGAATATTGGTTGCCTTTACAATGGCCTCTTTAATTATCTTTTGGATGGTCACTATTGCTTCCACCGACTGTCCACCCTATCTTCTCTGTCGGTGGTCTTTGTTTTCAGTCAAAGTTTAATCTTCCCATATCTTCTTTTTACTAAACTCCATTTTTGCAGCCAGCATTTGTCTTACGCTTTCAGTTTCTCATTGTTCATAGTGCTGAGCTCCACCATTTTCTGTTTAATTTTTCACCGAGGTTATTAGACATGCTTGATTAAAGCAGTACTTGGAACTTAATTTTATTGCCGCCTGTTGGTAAACAAGCTATTGGATGTTGTTGGTTGGTTGGTATGGCCAATTATCTAATTGATGGATTAGATTCAGCTTAACTGGTGGCTAAAGCTGCACCCAGGTCATTACATGTTGCTTTATTTGAAGCCTCTGATATAACTTCTTAAACTCTTGGGAGCTCCTTAAAAGTCTGTATTCATGGTTGTGCTTCATATTACCATGATATAGAAATGCCTTTTTTCTTTTTCCTTTTTTTGTAATTAGGGTTTTTAATATTTAGTGCCTCTTTAATATTGTAAGAAAGTTGGCCTGACCTTCTGGTTTAACTTCGCCCACGTTGTCCCATTTTCTGGAGTTTGCTATATAGGTTAGATAATACTATAAAGAATACGTAGTATCTTGCATTCTCCCATTTCGATGAGTAAATTCCCACACAAGTATCTCTGATAGTTGCACCTCCTTTTTTATTTTATTTTTAGAGCATACAGTACTTCTCAACAGCATCTGATAATCGCTTATAATCGCTGAAATGTGCAAAATTCACTTTCACATTTCAAACTTGTAAAGATTCAATTGGATTTTGCCAAGTACAAAATTTGGGGGCTGTATGTGGTAGATAGATTTCTTACTCCTGCAAGAAGGAAATAATAAATTGTACTCCATTTCATACAAATTATTTGCATGCTCCTATAGGGGTGGTGATTTGTATTCGATGTTAGCTTCAGGTCGTGTCGAGACATGAATATAAAACAATATAGCATATAGGTTAAATCTAATTCGATTAATTTAAGTAAATGGGTCAGATTTTTGAACTCTAATTTTTTAATTTCGCGTTGAGTTGTTTCAATTCGCGGGTCATATTATGTGTATGTGGCCATGCATGCTTCTGCTGAGGTAAAACGGGCTCTCTTCTAACAAGAAATAGAAAGTACCCTCATCACCTAATGACATAATGGTGTATTTTGTAAAGAGCCGTGGGCCAATCTCGCATTTGGGGCTTGGTAGCTTGAGCTTCATCTGTTTTTGTGTGTGTCGAAGAGTGAAAAAGATTGAGAGAGAAGAGCTAGTTGGGTTGTAAAATGTGTCCAGAGAGAGTTGTTCTCGTGGAATCCTTGTTTGCTTCTAAAATTCGAACGAAAATGTTTGGAGGACTATAGTTTTACTAAAAAAGATTTATAAACTCACGTGATAATATTTTAATGGTAAAATAGTTAAGCAATAAATTTGATTTTTAGTGGTTGATGAGATAAATGTAACCAATGGCGGAGCCAGAAATTTACTATTGTAGGGGTCAAATTAAAAATATGATAAAATAAACAAAATTAAAAATTAAAAAAAAATTAAATGCTTCTTTAGCTTCAAGCCTTAAGGTTCTACAACTAAAGTTTTAAAATGATGTTTTTCGGCTTCAACCATTGGAGATTTAAGAGTACACTCTTTGAGATTTGAAGTTTTGTTATTAAAATTCAATGACATATTACTTTCTAGAATGTCAACTTCTTTCTTTTGAATCAATGGTTTTTAATTTCGAACTTTATTCTTGAACCTGAATTTTTAAAGTTAAATTATAATTCCATAATAAACAACTGGGTTGATTAACAAAAAATAAACAATTATATAATAGAAACAAATACACACACACATATATAGTCTAAATATAAATAATCATGGAATAAATTATATATGGCTGTATGTTTCCTTTTTTGCTTTAATTATACAAACTAATTTATATGAATCTTATAATATTACAACCTCAAGGCGTTGGCTCAAGTGGTAAGGGTCTTGGTCTTTGTGGTAGTCCCATGAGGTCTAATGTTCGAATCCCTTGAGTGCAAACAATTTCTTGGGGCCAGCCCGCCGGCGAAGCCGGAGTATTACTCGATCTATGTGGAAGGGGCGCTCTACACGGATCCGAGGTTTACCTGACAAGGGTGGGTTCACGAAGTGACCATGCCTTGAAGGGGTTCCTCGTCATAAAAAAAAAATGAATCTTATAATATTATGATAAATTTTCTACATCTCTCTCTTTTTAAAGAGAGAGACACCTTCTCTCTAAGAGAGTTAAGGTTTCTTTGCCTCCTTGGTGAGGTTCTCCAATTGGGTGGCTGCTTCTAAGGGAGGAGGGATGGTTTCTCATCGCTCCCTCTTCCCTTCTCTTGTTTTTTTCTTCATTTTTCAATTATTTTTTGTGTTGTTTGTTTGTGTTTTTGCCGTTGCAGCAGCTTTCTTTCCCCACCATGCGGAAAGCACGGACCAACTTTCTTCCTCCACCGTTCACTGTGCTGTTCACCCTCTCCTTCACACCGTGCACCACGTGGTAAGCTAGATCTGTCAAGGTTTTCAGATTGACTTTTTCAAGCTTGATCTACCTTCCTCTACCAAACCCTTCTTGCCACGCACCAGTCCACTGTGCTCACCGGTGCTCTCTGCTCCATCCGCCACCAACCATTTCTTCTTTCGACGTCCACGCACGGTCAGCGTGCTCCACCGACCGCCACGTCTCGGCCGAAGCTGTTACTTTTTGTTATTTTTCTATATTTTTTCTTGTTTTCATGTTGTTTGTTTTGGGTTACTGTCTCCCTATTTTGCAATGGTATGTTAGCTTAGTAAAGACTTTTGTAACAGGATCTGTGGTGCCTTTCTTTTCTACATTCCCTAAATCGGATTTTAATAGTGTTTCTACTGCTTTAACCTCTTTGAGGTTGTTGCTGTTTTCAAGTGGGGGTTCAGATAGGTTCGTCTTAATCTGTTCTCCTTTTGCTTCTATTACTGCTATATGCGGTCAAATTGAGAAAGTCATGACACTTGTCTGTCACATTCCTTACTGTTTGTTTGTAACACTGTTGTTTTCGTTTTGGATCTATTGTTGGGGAGTCCATTCCTTTTTCGATGTTTTGTTTTTTCTTTGGATTTCTGACTCTCTCTTCCTTTTGGATCAAGAGTGGTAAAGATCATTCATTGTAACTCCTTCCTTAATCAATTAAAAAAAACCAAAAAAATCTTATAATATTCTTAAGTAGCAAATAGTACTTAATGCAACCAAAACAATACATCCTTTTTGCTTTTATTTGCTCACTATAGAAAAAAAGATGGTTCACCAATAGTTCAATAAAGAGCTTTAGAGTGATTAAAAAAAAAGATATTAATTCTCCAAAGACCAAACAACCCACTCTTAGAAAGTGTTTTTTTTTTTTTTTTTTTAAATGACGAGTATGTAGGGCCATTTTCAAAATTTTCATTATAAGTAAAAGTTTTTTTTAAAAAAAAGGGCTTATGGGGGCATGCCCCCACTGGCCTTAATGTGGCTCCGCTATTGAGTGTAACGTTAACTGTCACATTGATTTACCCCTAGGAGCACTCAAATTGGAAACCCTTGCAGCATTTAAAATCATTGGTTTTGGAAGTTTTCTAAAGTCAGACTTGTTTTGCAAATCCAAATCTTTTACTTTCTAATGAAGCTAAAGATCTAAACACCATGTATATTTTTTTTTCTACAACTTTCATTAGTTGTCACCATCCACCTCTACTTCATGTCCTCATTGCTTGGGACTATTTAATCCATAAAGCTAACTTGGTCCCATTATACAATTGTAATAATTCCGTTCTATTTCTCTTTGGTTAAGTTTTGCTGGTCATGGGTTCTTGTCACAGGTTGTTCTGTTTAGAACATTTATTCAGTCTCTTTCACAGCAGTAAAATATAATTAAATACGAAGACATCAGCAGCTCCGTTTATTAATGCTTTTTAGAGGGTATGTTTTGGGAGAAGGACAAAGGACTATCAAACAATTTGAATTATTTTTCCATGAGCAGATTAGATTCCCAATTAGACATGCTTTCAATTATGAAATCCTTAATCTTCACTCTTTGGTATCTAAAAGGAAAATAAAAACAAGAGAAGTCCATGTCAGACAGTCCTGGACATCATTTGAGGCTGTGGGGGCAACTGGCAAAAAGTTGCAAGCAGAAGCCTCATTGTCAACCATGACTACAAGGAGTCAATTTTCTGGTGATGATTTTTTAAGCAAACCAGAAATGCTATTAGTTGGCCGGTTATAAAAGTCTTTCTTCCTTAGACTTGGAACAGTGTAATCAAAACTTGATTACTTGGTTGTGATTCATGGTCTGTTGTGGGGTTGATAACGTTGGCAGCAAGATAAAATTGTTGTCGCCGAAAGTTCGAATATAAATTAAATTATTAAATTAATTGTTTGTGATAAGTGGTAATTTAATATGGTATTAAAACAAACGTTATGAGTTCAAATTATGTTTTTGTCATTCACTTTTTATTTCAATTAAATATTTCATGTGTTGGACTCCACTTATTAATGAAAAATGTTAAAATATTAATTAAACTTAGACTTTTTTGGATAAATGATTGTTATGATAGTTTTCTTCGTGCCAGACTATCAATTGGAAGCATCTGCAAAAGATGAGAAAAATAAACAAATGAGCTTGCTTGTGTGAGCTGTCAAACGATGACTCTAATGCTTAAACCAGTAATTTAAAGAATAGTTTAGAATATAAGTATGATAGAGTTTTAAAAAAGACCAAAAACCCATTTTAGTTAAGTCGTGGGTTGCCTTTTATAATGACCTGTCTTCAACCGTTCCTCGTCGGTTCTTGCACGACCATGCTTTTTAGGGTCATTCATCACAAGTTTATTCACATTATAGTGCGCCCTATCCTTGAGGTACAAGGCACGTGGATTGGTTATAAACATGGCCCCGGCAAGAAAATAACCAAGTGACGTGGAAGTGGTGCGAGAGAGAGAATCATGCGTTTCAACTATTGGGTGAACAGTAAACTCGTGTAAATGTGTCAATATTTTGATTAAGTGGGCTTGGTGACATAGGCTTTTTGCTGGCCCGTAGGCCCAACAGTGATGATTTAACATTGAACACTTTCTGCAACATCAATGATGTTGAGGCACTCTAAATCCTGCTGGAGTTAGCTGCTAGTCTTACCTTTTCAGAGAGAAAGATGGATGCAATGCAAATTCTGCAGAACCAAAAAGAAAAAGAAAAAAATAAAAGGTGCAATGCATCTAAATCCATGGGACCCTAAAGCTTGTTCTTTTCTGATACGGAAGAATATCAGCTTATGATTTGATTTCACTCATCATCTTTGATGGCTAGTGTGGGATTGGATGCAATTTTCGTTTTTCTATTATTGGTACTCTGCAGCAGACACTAGTACATGGTATGTGGATCAGTACCTACACTATTATGGAAACATGGCTTGTATGGCTTTCCAACAAGCTAAAGACACTTTTTTTCATATCAGATGTTTTCTTTTTCCTTTCATTATTTCTGTTCCCTTGTTTTTATCTCCTTGTTTGGCCTCACTTTTCTTCTTTTTTCTTTTTTTTTTTCATTTTTTTGATAAGCCTACTTTTGTATCACGAGCAAGATTTATGCAATTTCGAGAATTATAATTGAAGAAGACAAGCTACATTGGTTACCTTAGCATGCAAATATCACCAGTTAGGGTTATACTGCATTTCTTTTTACGAAAATGAAATGTGGCTTTCGTTATATTAAAGATCGATGATGACAGCCTGAGCACAAAAAAGATTGCCAAACAAGAGGGAAAAACAGAATTAAAAAAAAAATGTAGAAAAGATTGGAAATTTTGCATTGTCAATAAAGACATACCCTGCAAATTGCCCAACTTGCATCCGGGCGCAACACAGACTTGAAATAATTTGTTTGATGACGCTTTTTCTTTTTCTCTTTGTTGTTTTATCTTTTCGAAACAAAAATATTAATAAACAATTCAAAATGTGCACACACACTCAAAACTACTTTAAACTTTATGTTACATCAGAACAATTTTTTAAAACAAAATACACCCTCTAAAGAGCATTAACAATTATTACTTTGAACGTAGTAATTTCCTTTGTTTAAAAAGTTTTACTGTCCACAAGTCTCATTTTCATTCCACACATACATTGTCACATTTATAGATCATTTTCAAAATTAAGTGCAGAGGTGAGCTTGCTTTTTTTTTTTGTCCTCTCATAAAAGTGTCCTTAATTATAATAAGGATTAGAGACAATTTGATTACTTATGGTTTGCAGTTTTATCAAATAAGTATTCAAGCTTTCAAAAGTGTTAATTATGCTTCCCAAGCTTTACTATTTCTTGCTTTTACTACCTACGTTTATGTTCTGTAAAAAAGTTATTTTGCAACATCCCTGCCTATAAAATTACATCATTTGTACATCTCACCATTTCATCTTTTGACATAGCATCACTTGCTAGACCAGTATTGAACATACTAATTAGATATACTAAATTATAATTACATCCTTATGTTAAAAAAATCTAACCAACTCTTATCTCATGGATCCACCCGTCCATGAGGGGTAGAGGTCGCGAAGGCGAGGGGTAGGTTGCACGGCCTCCACGACTTACTTATAGAGCTTGCTTTCGCAAATTTTTTGAAGGTGGGTGACTCGCAGTAGCCTTGAGACTCCCTTACAGAGGTCGGTGGAGCTCCACAACCCTCTATGAGAGGTAGGTCGTGAAACCTCTGCAATCCACCCCTTAAGGAGGTGCATTTACTATTCCCCATTTCGTATAACGCCTTAATTGTCATCATCTCAACATTGAGCTTCGTATATTCGTGCTTTCCTTTTTCCCTCTTTCTCCCTTGAGAAATATGGCGACCACAACAGTTAACAGTAGTTTGTGAGTCTACCAAAAAGTAGCCCCAATCGGGTCGGGTCGAGAATGTTTCAAGGCCCACAAACTAATCGAAGAGGAGGCACGACCTTCACCCCTCATGAAGGAGAGTTGACCAATTTTTTTTTTTCTTTTTTTTTTCCTTTCTCAGAATTTTTTAAACATAAAGGTATAATTATAATTTAATATATTTAATTAATATGTTGACAACTGATTGTAACCCATCAAGTAAAAGATAATGTGATGTACTCATGGGCCCATGGCGCAATTTTATAGGCGGTGATGTGGCCACGTGCACAGGTTAAAAAAACCATCAAATTTTTTGTCTGAATATTAACGAATGTAGTAATAACAAAATTTGCAAAACCCAATAAGTATAATTAAAAGGGAAAATTAAATTTAATCTTTAAATTTTTATCTGATTTAAATTTAATTTGTGAATTTTTAATTTTAAGAATAAGGTATTTAACTTTTACTCAAGTTTTGAAATTAATTTCTCTATTACTTTACCGTTAAAGTTAACAATTTTCTATTTATCACGTGTGTCTTATTTGACATGTTAAAATTTATCGCAGCGTCAAAGTTATTGGTTATTTCTTTAACGCTACAAATCTAGTTTCTACCAACACTAAGTAATTTTTTTTTGAGTAATGACATTTTGAAGTCTGAATTTCTATGAATCTAGAAGATTAAAATAATAAAGAAGATGGTTTTTGTTTTTAGAGTTGAGTCTTTGTTTTGTTTGGATAAATTAACGCTTAATGATATAACATTAATATTAAGTATTAATATAAACGCTAGCATATCAATTAAGACACATGTGATATTTAGCAAACTATTTATTTTGATGAAAAAGTAATAGAGAGATTTATTTAAAATCTGAGAAAAACATAAAAACTACACTTTTGAAATTAGAAACTCAATAACTAAATTCAAATCATATAAAAACCTATAGACTGAATATGATGTTTCCCTAATTAAGACTTCCGAAAACTCGTGCAATTATTTGATAAACTTGCAAACCATATATACCAAAATTATATTTAACCCTCAAAATAAAATATGTTATTAACTACTTATAAACATCGATAATCATCGTCAATAAATAGCATTATTCCTGATTTGGGCTGAGCGCTAGAACTGACCTGAGATAAAAGTTGGTAAGATATAATAGTGGGCTAGGAGGAGGAATAACAGGAAAATTCAAAGGAATAAACGTGATTTTTTTTGCTTATGAAAATTCTTATCAACTAAACCATATGAGGATCTTCATTCATCACATTGCAAATATACTACGATAATTTAAAATCTCTGATGAATTTTGTGATCAAAATGTGAAAATCCGCGAAAACAAAGGTATCCAAGATCAATTGTGAACCCAGTCCTTGACCCAAAAAAGGGAAGAAAAAAAAAAAAAAAGAGAAAAACTCAAAACACAATCCAAGCATAGTTAAAAAGAAAGGGATTCTTATCGTAATGCTTTTTATAGGACGTTTAAGTACTCTTACGTGATATAAAATTAAAAATAATTGAGTGTTTTTTTGTTTTGGATTAATGTTTTTGTTTTTAAAACAAAAAACAAAAGGACCAAAAAGTGTAAACAAACAAAACCAATACTATAACTTGCAAAGTTATAGTGAGAGAAAAAGGTTAAAAAATAAAAAAAAAATTAAAAAAAAAAAAGAGTTAAAAACCACTTTTTTCCACGACTATCTCATAACACTAACGTATCAATCTCAATCAACCCTTGAATATTTTATGTTTCTAATAAAAACCGATCTAAGGGTTGGTAAAAACTAAGACTTCAGAATTGTGATGGAATTCAAATGCAGTTTCTAAAATTACTCTAAAACAGAAATACCAATACCCAAACACAATCCAAGTATAGTCTGAGTTCTGGCGAAGAAAAGAAAAAGAAAAAAAAAAAAAAAAAAAAACTTACACTTCAGGTTGCGAATCCAATGAGAAAAAGGTGGAAATGAATTCCATGAATTAAAATTCCATCACAAGTGCCAACACTGATGATCCTTGTTTTCTCCCAATCCCCCCCACTTTCCTCGAAATTACCATTATTTCGAGGCCCCACAAAGATATGAAAAACTTGTAGGATAACCTAAATAAAGCTAATAAACAAAGCCATGCTTTCACATGCACACAAAAACCAAAAGCTAGCAGCAGGAGAGCCCCATTGCAGGTGCACAAAATTGATAGGACACTTCCATGGACTATCAGCCCCTTCCTTCCGCCACTCAAGCCTCCACTTTCTTTGTCTTTCCTTCTGTTTTCTTCCTCACTCTTTCCAATCTACTGCTATCCACAATGTTCTCTATTTATGTTTATTCATCCCAAAAAGATAAAAAAAAGTTTCAAAAAAAAAAACTATAGGGGCCCTAGAGTTTGTGCTAACACTGTGCCCACTGGACCCTATGTTTCCTGCAATGTCACCTCAACACCCTAAACCCCAAAAACATAGATCTAAAGGAACATGACAAAGCAGCTAAAAAAAGAGAGTGACTGGAAAATTATGAATGAAAAGGAAATCCCAAGGATAAAATTAAACTTGTGTAATATTTCTTGAAATGAGTATACATAAACGAAATGAAATTCCCAAGTGGGATTACTGGATTTGAATGCTATCAAATTCAAACCCCACACCTCCCAAGAGAAAACAAAACTATATTATAAAGAGACACAAGCAAAAGACTGACAGAATCTGGAAATATTGATGATAATAAAACAGTGTTTGAACTTCCAGATTTACTCACCGACTCCTATTTACTGCATAAAATCTATCTTTCTTTGGTTCCTCAAGGAATAATGTAGTTTTCTTCAAGATGCAGTAAGGCACCACAAATGCAAAACCAGAGGAGCAAGTTAGTTTCATTAGAAAGAACTTTCATTGTGAACAAGATCATCATCATCATGAAAAGAGTAAGTGAAAAAAAGAAAAAGAAAGACTGTATCACAAAATTAAGAGATTGAGCCGTCCCGCCAATATCACCAGCACCACCAGCACCATCATCAAAAGGGAAAAAAGCAGAGGAGGAGGAGGAGGAAGAGCAGAGCATATAAGCCAAATAAACATATTTGCTTCACAAACATTCTCACGACAAAGATAAACCATGTCTCATTCTCCCATTTAGTGAAGACAGCCACAGCCCTACCCATGCTTCACCGCCCCTGTTGCTACAACTCCTCACCAGAAACCTAGCATCACAAATGCAGAGAGACAAGACAATGAGATTAAAAAAAAAAAAAAAGGTGGGTTTTTTTTGTTCTAAAAACAACTGAAAAAAAGAACATTGTGGGTGGGTGCAAAAGGGTCAAAATGAACATGAATTAAATTCAAACAGAGTGAAACAGGGGATTGGTGTTGTACGTTTCTTCTCCCCTTTGATGGGTTCCCCTGTCCTATCATAAAAAAACAGACTTCTTTTTTTGTGTGTAAATGTTAGATAGAGTGTGTTGTAAGAAGCTGAGGACAGGAGAGGCCTTGCCTTGAGTGCGTGTTTTCTGCCCCACGCTGTGACTGTGCGACTGACTGTCTAAACATAATGAGGTAAATGTGGCAACAAATGAAGGAATTTGCGTACGGTTTCAAACTCTCATTGCTTTAACCCTTCTCCCCCCCTCTCTCAAGTCTCAACTCTCAAACCCCTTTCTTCATTGCCTCAGAAGAAGCCCAGATTAGCTAGATTTGCGCAAGCAATCACTTTTCCCCACTACTTTCCTTTCCTACCCTTCATCAACCTAAAAAAATACCCCCTTAGGCCCTTAATATATTGAACAATATTGATTAGGAAAATCAGCTACTGGTGGTATGATTACTTACTGTGTGACACCTTTTCTTTTTGTTCAAAATTCAAGGTTTAATACCCAATAAAAAGAAGCATTATTTTAATAGCAGTTTAAATTTTGAGGGCCTGACTCTACCTGACCAAACAGGGCACAAGGGCCGAGGCTAAACTCATCGAGACCGCCACCAACCACCCACACAACAGTGCTTCTTGGCCTAACATTCGTTTCTCGATTCTAGGGGGTGACGACCAAGCAAAGGATCCCTACAAACTTCAACCAAAAAAATAAAAATTCTCGATTATGTGAATTCAAATTATTTTTTATTTTATTTTGTTTTTCTTGTTTTGCATTGAATTGAATAAAAAATGATATATATTAAAACAATGATATGTTACCAATCGAATATATTTTAAACCAGTTTTTATGTCGTAAAAAAGTTTAAAGCCAAAAACTGT
>FXXK01000221.1:35189-46031 GCA_900184695.1 Betula pendula | reverse complement strand
GAAGAAGAAGAAGAAGAAGAAAACGATAAGAGGGTGTCTCCAGGAAAGGAGCTTTTGAAAGCTTTTTTTGNGTTCCAATTTTTTTTTTTTTTTTTTTTTTCCAAAAAGAAGCTGGCTATGGAGAAGGAAAGGCAGAGAAAACTAAATTAGAAATGTATTTGAAAGATATCAAATCGTTTTCGACCCAGATCTTCAAAATATCGACGTACCAGAAGTGCTTTTGTGTCTGAGTGAAAGGATCATTTTGACACCAGTTTCAAAGATAAATGTGAAATATTCATGAAAAAGAAAGAAGTATATGAAGACAAAAATTCGTCTTCTGATTAAGAGGGACACAGAGAAAGAGAGAGCTTCTTGTTATGGGATAGAGAGAATAATATATAGCTAAAGCTGCTTAAATAAAACCCGTACCTTACTGCTGCGTCTCCCAGATGGAAAAGGAAGAAGCTTTTGTATTTGAACAATATTCCAGATATATATATTCGGAATTTTAGAAGTTTCATTAATGAAAATGAAGTACGAGAGAGAGATAATCATCAATAACCATTATTACCCATGCCTTACAGATTGTTAATCAGAGAAGAAGAACAGTCAAAGGTACTTTGATAAGGAAATGAAAGTGTATATATATATATAATACTCCAATTTTATATTCAACCCAGAAAACAAAAACAAAAAAATTAATACCAAAAACTCATCATATTTTAATAATAGATGTATGAGAAAAGCAAAAGGGCTTTTTTATTTTTTATTTTTTTTCCCAAGGCAATCCATTCTCTTTCTGTATATCACACCAGAACAGCTTATAAATATGTGAATGGAGGAAAAAAATAATGATATATGTCAATTTTACGTATTTCTTTTAAGTATTATATTAAAATTAATGGTAATTGTAAAAATTAATATATCTTTAAAATTATTTGAATTAAATTTAAGAATACATTTCATATATAAATTTAATAATAATTGAAAAGTCACATAAATTTTTGAATAGGAACATAAAAAAGATATCGACTAGTAACATATATCAAAAAAGATGATAATAAAATCATAAAAATCTTTTTACATTTTTAATACTCCTCCAACCATTTTAAAAAGGAAAAGTCTACTTTTCCAATTTATTCATCCAGACTCTCATCCAACTCAAGTTAAAAAATTTTTTTTATTTTTTTGTTTTTGAAAAATTAAAGAGTGTTGGATGGGGTTGGATACTTGAAGTTCTGGAACACCAAGCATCTCCCCTTGTTAAAAAGAAACGTAGTAAAAGAAGAACCTACGTGTTCATATCGATCTGACAACAGATCAATTCAGTAACCGGGAGTATTTGGACAACTATTCTCCTTTTTTTTCCATTTTTTTCAAGTGAATCATACATTTTTAAAATTATTATTAAATTTTTAAAAAATTATTATTATATTTTTATCAATAATAAATTTAAAATTCTCAACAACTTTAAATAAATGAAAAAAAAAGAAAGAGAAATATCTGTAAAATAATAAAGAGGGTAAGAGGCAGGGTTATAGGCTTTTAATGAGAAAGCAGGTGAGATTGACACTTTATCTACCCACATTAATGTATTGCACAGGTACATTTCAGAGACCTTGATTGAATAAACACTAATGGGCCTCTTCATCCTCTAAAACTACAAACACTGCCACCATACACCGCTGCCGCCTGCCTGCATTTCAGAGCTCACCTCAACGGAGATCACTGTCTGCAGCCAGGAAACCTGTGGCCAGGACTTGCCTACATTCACTTAGGCTGCCATTTGTATCTTGGCTTTTAGTGTTCCGACAAAATGATATAAATTTCAATGGGTTACATTTTTTTAATTTTAATTTGTTAATTTTACATGAATAGAAAAAAAAAATTATTTATTTTATATTAAATTTGTTTCAAATTTATAAAATTTATTAAAAATTGTCAACCCTAACAAAAAAAGGCTCGGCGAATTATGTTAGTAACATAGGATAAGGTTTATGAATAAGAATATTTATTATTACTAAACCCAAATAAAAAAAAAAAGGAAACATCTAAACATTAAAAACCAAAAAAGGAAAAAAGAAAAAGCTACTGTAGCTTTACAACTAATGTGCCAAATGGTAGGGTGATGGGTGTTGGCACTTGGACCTAAAATACCAGCTCTTTCTGATATTTTGTTTTTCTTTTCTCAAAATATAAATATTAGTAAATTATTCACAAAACAAAATATTATTCAAAATATAAAATAATTTTTACCTTTATGTCATATCAAAATATTTTATCAAATAAAAAACAAAAAAATACTAGCCACAAAAAAAAAAAAAAATCCTCTAAAAAGTTTGGCCGTTGGGCTCCACAATCCATTTGGTTTTAGAGATATTTGTGAGAGAATTAATGTTGTCAAAAAATAAGTCCATATAATACAATATAAAATGGTTTGGATAACAAGTTACTTTTTGTCGTGGTTAAATTGTCCGACATCATGGCCCGGCAGAAAAGCCCAATTACATGGGGACTGGATTTACAGCTCTCACTCACTGATTTGGGCCAAGCGAATGGATCAGCACACAGAAGTTACTAGTTCTCTGGCCTCGGCCCGCTCACAATATATTATTAGGAAAATATTTACATTATTACAATTTTTACTAAAACTTCTTTACAAACTTATATTATATACTAATAACACGAGTGAAAAAAATAAACAACAAAATTTAACAAATAAATTTAATTATATAGGGGCTCGTAATAAATGTTACATAAATTAATACGCCAATTTATAATAAAAGTTATAACAATACTCATGTAGTTACCCTCTAAGTATCATCCACCACTTTAAGGTTCTAAAACTTCTACAAAAAAAAAAATAAATAAAATAAACACAAAAAAAAAAATTCTAAAAAATTCTAAAAAATCAAAAGAAAGAGGAAAAAAGAAAAAGCAAGAGAAGGAGAGGGAAACAAAGGAAGTGTCAATGTGTAAAGGAACCAACCAAAAAGCCATTACCAATACCGAGTGGGCGAGTAGTTCTACTTTTTTTTTTGGGGCCACCAACCAGCGTAGTAAAATAAAAGGCAGCTGTATTTTTCTGACTGACATAAAGGAAAAAAAAAATAAAGGAAATGAAAAATAAAGGCAAAAGATGATTTTGTCATGATGAGACCACGTTGTATGGGAAAAATCTCTTGTTCTTTGCTTTTACTTTTTTTAATGTTATTGTGTGCCGCCAATTACCTATTTGACGACGTCTTTTTGCAAGACCCAAAAAACTTCAAAGCTAGAGCTTTTAAATGGTCCTACTTTTTTTAAAAAAAAAAAAAAAAAAAAAACCGAAAGTGGAGAAAGGGGAGGGGATCTTTTAAATGGTCCTACTTGTGAGTGATAGCCACATGCATAAATGGGTCTAAGCTTAAAAAAAAAAAAGACAAAAAAGGAAAGAAAAAAAGGATTCTGATAGGGTTGTCGAGAGAGGTAAATGCAAATGGTGCCCTTCATTTGAGGAATATTTTCCTTGTCATTTTTGCTCTTATGATCCTTCTACATGCATCAAAACGTTGGTCAAGAAGTATGTTTAATTAACATATTAGATTTAAAAACACACATCTATATTGCCTAACTATGCAATTTGTAAGATATGGAGTTTAAGGACTTTAGTGGCACTAAAAACTTCCGTGTTACAATTTTAGTTGAATAATTAAATTTATTATTTTTATCATCTTAAGTTTTTTTAAAAATCAGTGATTTAATATAGAATCAAAATTAAGATACGCCTTAAGTTTGAGCTTTGATTCTATCCTTATTTCAATTAAATACTTTACGTGTTTGGCATCATTTGTTGAGACAGAGTTTGAACCTACACGTGAGGGGGTATCAGACTGTTAATTAAATAATTAAATTCAATATTTTTTTTTATCAACTTAAATTTTTTGAGACATCTAGGGATTTAATATTATGTAAAAAAAGGAATTTCAATATTTTTTCCAAACAACAGGCGAGTTGGACTTTGCTGCAACTTTTTTATTGAAAGAGTTGTTATGATAAGAAACTTAATTCACCGTTTTATATCAATTTAAGCTTTTAGGCAAGTGTAAAGTAGGTGGTACTAGGTTTGAACAGTATTTTCACTATATACCTTCCGTTTGTAGTTAACAATTTCATATATTGGGCTTTACTTCTTAAGGTAAAATAGGCATGCCCACATGTGAAAGGAGTATTGGAATGAATGATTACAAAAATTATTTATAAAATAAAAAGTTCAATATTTTTTTTCTTTTTATTTTTCTTAATTGAATAAAGAAATTGTTACAAGTGAGGATCCTTACCATTCTTGATTCAAAAGAAAAAGAGAGTGGCGAATCCATATTTTCTTGTTAATTTATTGCATGACGATATGCTATCTTTCTTTCTTTATTTCTTTTTTTCCTGGTTTTTCTTTTCATTGCTCTAGCTTTGTGTAATGCTTGTTAATTTATTAAGTAGTCACCAGGAGCGGAATCAGAATTTTAAGTGGGTGGAGCAAAAAATTGAAACTTTGCCAATTAGGAATTAGAATGATTAGTATGATTTATTCATCATTGGTACAAACTCAAGGCATCTTTAGTATGAATTTTTTCTTAAAGATGAAAAGATTATATTCCAACTACCATTATGTTGTTGGTTTTTGAACTAATTTGTACTCAAATTAATTATTTGTATGCCAATAATGCACATGCAACCATATAAGGATTGTGCATTAGACTTCATCAACAAAACGAGGCCTAGAAACTATTAATTCTCTCCCTAATTGCTTGTAATTGACAATGACTAATTTAATTTATGTTTTTGAGTTAAGACATTGCATTTACAATATCATTCCAATGCATAGCAGATGTGAGTGAAAAATTCGCTATTCTTTAATTAATTAATGCGAGTTTTCTTTGAATCATGACCCGAAGTCTGGCCCAGCATTCTAAACTTGTCTGTGAATAACATACTTTCTATCTTCATATGCAAAATTAGATGAAAATTAGATTCAGAACATCAATTAGTTCAACATCTTTTTTTTTTTCCTTTAAAATTATAGGAGAATCTTCTGAAATTACTATAAATTAAGAACATAGTATTGGTAGTTACTAACACTGGAATTTACTACGTAAGACAAGTTGGTGAATGTCTCTGTAAATCTTACATAACATTTTGTCTTCTACAATATTATTATTTAAAATAAAAAATAAATATAAGCAAAATCTAGTGGAAAAGATTCTTCAAGATTTCTCAAAAGTCACAATATATGAGACACTTTCAAAGAACTGTGCATTCTCTAAAAGATATATATATTGAGAATCTTTTCATAGGCACATTCGATCTCTACAGTTCTTGATGGTAACAATTTTCAGGCAATCTTTTTATGACAGAGTTTTCCTCCAAATTGGTTGGAGGAATTTCCTTCAACTATTGGAAGCTCTCTAAAATTTCTGCATTATCGAAAAAATACTTCTTTAGAATCTCTTTTTTTACAGTTCCTCCAGGATTTTCAATCTTGATAGTCTTTAGACAATGCCGCCAACAGAGAACGGGAAGAAGTTTGCAACAACTGGGATTTTCCAATTTATGAACAGGATTTTCATATGTGAACTGAAATACAAGCACACAATTAGGAACATTATTAGAAATGCCAGAAAAAAAAATGCATCATTTTAACATATTCATCTTCTAACAAAAAAAAAAAGTTTCAATAGTAAAGATTCTTAGTGCATGGTCTTGAATCAAATCTACTTTAGGCTCCAAAGAAAAAAAAAAAGGTGTTAGAAACATAATTTAGAAATGTGAAAACATGATAGCAATAACAATCATGTAATACCACCATTGTAAGTTTTAGCATCAAATATTAGTGCTACAAATGAACCACAAAAAATCAAATAACAATTGGTATAAAATAATTATCACTAAAGAACTCTTACATGAACAACGAATTGGCAATATTAATGTATTGGAACAAAACTGTACCACATATCTATACATCAGGTGAACCCGACATGGTTTTGCTTAGTAGTTAACTATAGTAAATTATTATCATAGCCCATATATAGTACTTGATTTGGATTTGAAAACTCATGCTGCCAATAAAAAGGAAGAACCAAATAAGATTATTAGTGAAGATGATGCTTAAATATTGATTGGAAAAGACTAACTTTGGAAATAACAATTAATTACAAGATATCATGCAACAACCTTTTCCCCTAAAAAATTGAATAAAATAAAATTTCAAGCATTCTAGCATAATGAATGCACAATTTGATAATGGATTTCCCAAACTATTAATGCAGCAAAAATCTTTACTAAAAGGCCGGTCATTACCAACAAATGGAACAACTACTCCAAAAAGAACCCCATTTAGCATGAGAAGCAAAAATATATAAATAAAACGACTTTTTACTTCAATAACTTTGTTTGAAGCACTAAAAATAACTCAAACATCCTAAAACAATAATGGTATTACGAGCAAGTTTCTACATTATAAGAAATGAACATATGTAATATATACCTTGAAAGATATACTATCATCTGTGTTTGGATGCCCCCATTTTATAAAGAGAATCTCTAAACGAGGAGAAATCCATAACAAGGTATTCACAAGTTTGTTGATTGACTTTAGACGCCATGCTCTTAGCTCCAATTGCTTGACATTATATAATGGGGATGGTAGGGTTTCTCTCAATACTTTTGGAGTAATCACACTCTTCACAAAGTAAACAAAAACACGTTATATTCTTATAATACATGTTAATAATTGATGTACAAATTAAGTAAGAAGGACTATGAAAAAAAAAATATAAGGAGAAACAAATAAAGGAAACTAGAATACCTGGGCATCTTTAGTACTCCAAATCAATAATTTCGGATGGTGTAACTTTGCGAGGAATTCAATCTTTTCAACATTCATAGCAGCATCACGAGCATTAGGAGCATAAATATTGCTGTCAAAGTCGAGACTAACTTCCGATAGAGTCGTCCGAGTGTTCGAAGAAATTAGGGTTATAGCATGACCACAATACTGGAGTCTATGTAAGTTAGGAGTAAAATTGTTAAGTTCAACCAGATTTCTGCACATAGAAAAGGTCAAACTTTTCATGCAATCGCTTGAAATCTTAATCATTTTCAACATATTGCAAGACCTTAGTTTCAAGCTCTCAATGAGTGGATGTTTAGAAAGGACGTTGTGCAACCATATGTCTGTTACAATGGATGAACATAATACTAGCTTCTTTAGATTTGGTGCTTCCATTTCAAAGCTCTCGAGTAGTCCATAATAAAAATCCAGCTCAAAGGCCATGAGTTTAGGAAGACCTGACACATGTATATTTTTCAACCCGACACATCCTCCAAATTTTATCTCTTCTACTATTGGACAACCAGAAATTAGAGTTTGGACAATTTGGTCATCCACTTTTACATGCGACAAAACCAACTTTTTTAAAGAAGGTAAATTAATATCAGTGTAAGATGACTTGAACTTCAAGTTACCCGAAGTCAACTTCAACTCAATTATTGATTTTGCTGTTAGAGTACTCTTAGGCACCTGATAATAGTAAGCCTCCCCCTGAGAGTCAGAGTCATATAAAATGGGCCTTAAATCAAGATTCAACTCTTTTACATTGCTTTCAATTGCATAGCCAATCCAACGATTCGCAAGTTCACAATCTGCAGATTTTTCCAGTATCTGCATTCGAAGATTAAACTTGTTTATACTTAGCTTTTGCCTATAGCGACTTACTAAAGTTCTCTCCACAAAATATTCCAACTCCTTTCTCTTTATCATAATTTTCTGTTTTTCCTCGTTGCCCGAAATCTCGTACAAAGTATTCAAACATAAGCATGAATCAAATTTAGGAAGGGGGAATAAAGTCCAGACGTTTTGCCATCTCTTGGACAATATACTAAGTTGAAGTATTCTTTTCAAGGGGATGAATGATAGAATGCGCTCTACAACAGGTTCAGACAATTCCCATAGTCTGTCAATTTTGTGCTCCATAAGGTTGAAATTAAGCATTCCACACCAGCAGAAACGTCCTAATATAATAATTTTGATTAGTACAAAACTTCCCCATACAACAATAAGTAATAGCATCAATAGCAAAATTATATAATACCAATTCATAACTTGGAAATAACAAAACAGTAATTAATGTTTGTTCTATATAAACTAAATATTAACAGAATAAAGAAAAACTGATAAAATAGAAAATAAAAATTAAGAGCTCACAACAAACAGGGCAATAGTAAAATTGGGAGCAAAAAAAATACATCCTATTATTCCCAACTAAAGAAAATCATAGGAAGACCAACCTCTGTGCTTCAACCACAATTGTGGAATTTCAGAAGATCGGCAAATTGTATTATGAAGGACTAAACTAATATATATATATATATTTGCCTTCTTTTTCAACCCTACCGAGGCTGGTAAAGGAATCCTACGTTTTGTAGGGGGTTTAAATATTACAGGCTTAGTCGGTAAGAGGTCTAATACTTTTTGTTTTATTTATGGGTGGGTATTTACTATTTAAGTATTTAGTCATTAGACAAAAAGAAAAAGACAAAAAATAGGATTCACTCATATTAACTCTCACGCAAGCAAATCAATATTCATTTCAACCCCACCGAGGCTGGTGAGGGTGTTAGCTGCTGCTATGGTTAGAGTTAATTGGGAGGAAATTTCTCCAATTTAATTAGCAAGGAAAATTTTGTTCAATTTCCATACAACTCTTAACGCAATCGTACTTCCTTTTCCCTGGAGAAGGGAACATGTTTTAAGAATTACTAAATTTGTAAACAATTTATTAATAAAAGAAAAAAAAATTGTTAAATTCGTTTGTATGAAAAAAAAAAATTATTAAAAAAAAGAAAGAAGAAGAAGCAGGTCAATCCATTTTTTTTTTTTACAAAAATATTGCTTATTGTGTAATTGATTGTTGTTATGTTTGTATTGTTTTGATCTTCTTTGTTGTTTTAATAAATGACAATGAACTTCTTTTTTGTTGTGTTAAAAAAATAGGGATGACTTCACTTAACCTTCCTGAAATGTCACAATTTTTGCAAGATCTTCCCTAAAGTTCAAAATTTCTCAATTTAATGTTTCGAAGTTTGAATTTTTTGCAATGTTCCTCCTCCATTAGGATTTTCTATTAAATCTTATNTTTCACTTCTTTGGCCGTCTGATTTGACAGAATTGCCTAATAGAGATGGGACATTACAACAAATTTAAACTTGGATACACTTTGAGAGGTTTTGAACTTTAGGGGAACATCGCAAAAGTCGTTACATTTCAGGAGGGGTAAGTAAACTTATCCCTAAAAAAATATGACCATTAGAAAAAAACAAACATTCAAAAATATAAATGTTAGAGAAAAAAAATAAAGAAATATTTGAAAAAAGAATATTTAAATGGAATAGTAAAAATTTATAGCTAAAATGGTGAGGCTACTGAAAGTCCTTTAAAAAAGTGGGTAGCTAAAATAGAAATAAGTTATTTTTAGCCAAAATAACTAGTAAAATTTGAAAAGACTGCTAAGAATGCTCTTAGTTTGAACCGTATTTCTACTATATACCTTCCGTTTGTAGTTAACAATTCCATATGTTAAGCTTTACTCGTCAAGGGAAAATTTTGCGCCTACAAGGGAATGATTACAAAAATTGCTTATAAAATAAAAAGTTTAATATATATTTTCTATCAACATAACTTTGGGGATGAGTCGTAAATTTATTAAGATTTTTCATGAACTATTTGGATATATGCATTCCTTATTTTCATATGGACATCGAGAATGATTATCATATGGTAGTCTACTGCTAATTTAGCCAATATCTGTTTGTTCTCTTCAAACTTTTATACTTTAGGCTCTCTGTACTTCTTATTTCATGCCTAAAACTCACATATCTTTTGTTAATATATTTTTTTTTCCGTTCTATAATTCAATTAGGCCTGATCGGTGTACAACAGGTATCACAAATTGTCATAAATTGTGATATGTTTATGTTGCATAACATTATTGTATTGGAAGTCAAGATCTATAATGTTCTTGAGAGCGAGTCTGGATATATCATTATATTCTTGATCTTTTCCATTAAACATTTTTAATTTGTATAAATCTAGCTTTTCAATTAGACATGATTAGTCTTTCATGAAGAGTACTCTAATTTTGTTGTGTTTCTTGTTAATTTATTGCATGACGATATGCTATCTTCTTTTCTGGCTTGTCTTTTCGTTGCTCTAGCTTTGTGTAATGCTTGTTAATTTATTAAGTAGTCACTAGGGGCTCGTTGTGTTATTGTGGCCCTTACTTCGATGGGGACTTACAGTGGTAATATCGTCTTTAGTAGCAACTTTTCTTGCATTTTATTCTAAGACATAGGGCCGTGTCAATTTATTGATACATTCCTTTTTATTTTATGTTTATCTACACTGAGCAGGCTGATACGGGGTCTATTGTTGGGCTGCTTCACCTTTTAGAATTCGTCCCCTCCCCCCGTTCCTAGTTATATTATGAGAAAAAAAAAAAGTAGTCATTAGAGGCGGAACCAGAATTTTAAGTGGAGAGAGTAAAAAATTGAAATTTTGCCAATTAGGAATTAGAATGATTAGTATGATTTATTCATCATTGATACAAACTCAAGGCATCTTTAGTATGAATTTTGTCTTAAAGATGAAAAGATTATATTCCAACTACCATTATCTTGTTGGTTTTTGAACTAAATACCCCTGGCTCACCAAAAGTTCACCAATCTTACTAATTTTTACTCAAATTAAATATTTGTATGCCAATGCACATGCAACCATATAAGGATTGTGCATTAGACTTCAGCAACAAAAACGAGCTTGTAATTGAG
>FXXK01000221.1:0-34948 GCA_900184695.1 Betula pendula | reverse complement strand
AATGACTAATTTAATTTATGTTTATGAGTTTTCTTTGAATCATGACCCGAACCATGGCCCAGCATTCTATCTTCATATGCAAACTTAGATGAAAATTAGATTGAGAACATCAATTAGTTCAACTCAAGCAGACACAACGTCAACAACTCCACTGCCACTGCCACAGACACGTTACACTTTTCTTTCTTTCTTTTTTTTTTCCTTTAAATTAGATTAGAATCTTCTGTAGTTACTATAAATTAAGAACATAGCATTGGTAGTTACTAATACTGGAAAATAAACATGACATATTTACTACGTAAGACAAGTTGGTGAATGTCTCTATAAATCTTGCATAACATTTGGTCTTCTACAATATTATTATTCAAAATAACAATAAATATCAGCAAAATCTAGTGGAAAAGATTCTTCAAGTTGACTCAAAAGTCACAATATATGAGACACTTTCAAAGAACTATACATTCTCTAAAAGATATATATATTGAGAATCTTTTCATAAGTACATTCTCTATGGTTCTTGATGGTAACAATCTTCAAGCAATTTTTTTAGGACAGTTTTTTTTTTTCAAACTGAGTTGGAGAAATTTTTTTCAGCTATTCGAAGCTCTCTAAAATTTCTGCATTATCGGAAAAATACTTTTTTAGAGTCTCTACTTCTACAGATCTTCCAAAATATTCGATCTTGATAGTCTTTAGACAATGCCGCCAACAGAGAATGGGAAGAAGTTTGCAACAACTGGGATTTTCCAATTTATGAACAGGATTTTCATATGAGAACTGAAATACAAGCACACAATTAGAAACATTATTAGAAATGCCAGAAACAAAAAATGCATCATTTTTGCATCTTCCAAGAAAAAAAAAAAGTTTCAATAGTAAAGATTCTTAGTGCATGGTCTTGAATCAATCTACTTTAGGCTCCAAAGAAAAAAAAAAGTGTTAGAAACATAATTTAGAAATGTGAAAACATGATAGCAATAACAATATATCATTTTTTAATTAGGAAAATTTTCATTAATGCAATAGTATATATTGTAATACCACCATTGTAAGTTTTAGCATAAAATATTAGTGCTACAAATGAACCGCAAAAAATCAATTCAAATAACAATTGGTATAAAATAATTATCACTAAAGAACTCTTACATGAACAACAAATTGGCAAAATTAATGTATTGGAACAAAACTGTACCACATATATATACATCAGGTGATCCCGACATGTTTTGCTTAGTAGTTAACTATATATAGTAAATTATTATTATAGCCCATATATAGTACTTGATTTGGATTTGAAAACTCATGCTGCCAATAAAAAGGAAGAACCAAATAAGATTATTAATGAAGATGATGCTTGATTGGAAAAGACTAACTTTGGAAATAAAAACTAATTACAAGATATCATGCAACAACCTCTTCCCCTAAAAAATTGAATAAAATAAAATTTCAAGCATTCTAGCATAACGAATGCACAATTTGATGATGGACTTCCCAAACTATTAATGTAGCAAAAATCTTTACTAAAAGATCATTACCAACAAATGGAACAACTACTCCAAAAAGAACCCCCATTTAGCATGATCAGAATGAAAAATATATGAATAGAACGACTTTTTACTTTAGTAACTTTTTTTTGAAGCACTAAAAATAACTAAAACATCCTAAAACAATAACAGTATTAATTACGAGCAAGTTTCTATATTATAAAAAATGAACATATGCAATACCTTGAAAGATATACTATCATTTGTGTTTACTGAATAGCTCCATTTTATAAAGAGAATCTCTAGAAGAGGAGAAATCCATAACAAGGCTTCTACAAGTTCGTTGATTGTTCTCGTTATATCAAAAATTCTTAGAGGATGTGTTCTTAGCTCCAATTTCTTGACATTATATAATGGGGATGGTAGGGTTTCTCTCAATTCTTTTGGAATAATCATACTCTTCACAAAGGAAACAAAAACGCACACATGTTAGATTCTTATAATATATGTTAATAATTGATGTACATATTTAGAAGGACTATTAAAAAAAAGTTAATGAGAAACAAATAAAAGAAACTAGAATATATACCTTGGCATATATGGTAGTCCAAATCAATAATTTCGGATGGTTTAACTTTGCGAGGAATTCAATCTTTTGAACATCCATAGGAGCATCAGGAGCAAAAATATCGCTCACAAAGTTGAGACAAACTTCCGATAGAGTCCAAGCGTTGGAAGAAAGGTTTATAGCATGACCACAATAGTACTGGAGTCCATGTAAGTTAGGAGTAAAAATGTTAAGTTCAACCAGCTGATTGCACCAAGAAAATGTTAAACTCTTCATGCGATCACTTGAAATCTTAATCCTTTTCAACATATTGCAAAAAAGTAGCTCCAAGCTCTCAATGAGTAGATGTTTAGAAAGGACGCCGTGCAACCATTTGTCTGTCACAAAGGGTGAACATAATGCTAGCTTCTTTAGATTTGGTGCTTCTATCTCAAAGCTCTCAAGTCCATAATGATTAGAGTTAAACTCAATGGCCATGAGTTTAGGAAGACCTGACATATGTATATTTTTCAACCCGTAACAATGTCGAATTTCTATCTCTTCTACTATTGGACAACCAGAAATTAGAGCTTGGACAATTTGGTCATCCATAACAACTTGTGAAAAAACCAACTTTCTCAAAGAAGATAAATTAATAATACCACTGTAAGATGACTTCAAGTTTAACCAAGACAACTTCAACTCAATTAGTGATTTTGCAGTTAGAATACTCTCGGGCACCGGATAAAAGTCAGGCTCCTCATCGGAGTCAGAGTGAGGGTCAAAGTCATAGAAAATGGGCCTTAAACCAAGATTCAACTCTTTTACATTGCTTTCAATTGCATAGCCAATCCAACGGTTCACAAGATCACAATCTGCGGATTCTCTCGTCATCTCCATTTGAAGATTAAACTTGTTTATACTTAGCTTTTGCCTATAGCGGCTTACTAAAGTTCTCTCCACAAAATAATTGAACTCTTCTATATTTCTCCACTGCTTTCTCAGTAAATCAGGAAGGGGGAATAAAGTCCAGACCTTTTGCCATCTCTTGGACAATATACTAAGTTGAAGTATTCTTTCCAAGGGAATGAATAATAGAATGCGCTCTACAACAGGTTCAGGCAAGTCCCATAGTCTGTCAATTTTGTGCTCCATGCATAAGGTTGAAAGAATTCCCAACCAGCAGAAACGTCCTAATATAATAATTAATTTGATTAGTACAAAACTTCCCTATACAACAATAAGTAATTACCATCAATACTATATTATATAATACCAATTGATAACTCGAAAAAAAAACTCACTAACTTGGAAAGAACAAAACAGTTATTAATGTCTGTTTTATACCAATTAAATATTAACAGAATAAAGACAGACTGAAAAAAATAGAAAATTAAAATTAAAAGCTCACAACAAACAGGACAATAGTAAAATTGGGAGCAAAAAAAACACATCCTAGCCTATTATTCCCAACTAAAGAAAATCATAGGAAGACCAACCTTTGTGCTTCAACCACAATTGTGGAATTTCAGAGCAGCGGCCAAATTGTATTATGAAGGACTAAACCAATATATATATTTGCCTTCTTTTTCAACCCTACCGAGGCGCTGGTAAAGGAATATTCCTACGTTTTGTAGGTGGTTTAAATATTACAGGCTTAGCCGGTAAGCGGTCTAATACTTTTTGTTTTATTTATGGGTGGGTATTTAGTATTTAAGTATTTAGTCATTAGACAAAAAGAAAAAAGACAAAAAATAGGATTCACTCATATTTATTTCCTTAAACACCCAGACACGAAAGCAAATCAATATTCATTTCAACCCTACCGAGGCTGGTGAGGGTGTTAGCTTGCTGCTTTGGTTAGAGTTGGGAGGAAATTTCTCCAATTTAATTAGCAAGGAAAATTTTGTTCAATTTCCATACAACTCTTAACGCAATCGTACTTTTCCCTGGAGAAGGGAACATGTTTTAAGAATTACTAAATTTGTAAACAATTTATTAATAAAAGAAAAGAAAAAATTGTTAAATTCGTTTATATGAAAAAAAAAAAAATTATGAAAAAAAAGAAAGAAGAAGAAGCAGGTCAATCCTTTTTTTTTTTACAAAAAATATTGCTTATTGTGTGATTGATTATTGATATTTTTGTATTGTTTTGAACTTCTTTGTTGTTTTAATAAATGACAGTGAACTTCTCATTTGTTGTTTTAAAAAATATGACATTTAAAAAAATGATAAATTTTAAAAAATATGACCGTTTGAAAAAAATAAACATTAAAAAAATATATATGTTAGAGAAAAAAATAAAAAAATCTTTAAAAAAAAATATTTAGATGGAATAGTAAAATGTATAGCTAAAATGGTAGGACTGTTGGGAGCACTTTAAAAAAGTTGATAGTTAAGATAGAAAAAAGTAATTTTTAGCCAAAATAGCTAGTAAAATTTGAAAAGGCCGCTAAAATTTGAAGATCAAGGCCTAAATGGCTAGTAAAGTGGCTCTTAGTTTGAACCGTATTTCCGCTATATACCTTCCGTTTGTAGGTAACAATCTCATATGTTAGGCTTTACTCCTTAAGGGAAAATTTTGTGCCCACAAGGGAAAGGAGTATTGGAATGAATGATTACAAAAATTACTTATAAAATAAAAAATTTAATATTTTCTATCAACATAAACTTTGGGGATCGATGAGTCGTAAATTATTAAGATTTTTCATATACTATTTGGATATATGCGTTCCTTATTTTCATATGGACATCGAAAATGATTATCATATATATGGTAGTTTACTGCTGGTAATTTAGCCTATTTCTGTTTGTTCTCTTCAAACTTTTGTACTTTAGGCTCTCTGTACTTCTTATTTGATACCTAAAACTCACATATCTTTTGTTAATATATATATATTTTTTCCGTTCTATATTTCAATTAGGCCTGATAGGAGTACAACAGGTATCACAAATTGTCATAAATTGTGATATGTTTATGTTGCATAACATGTATTGGAAGTCGATCAAGATCTATTATATATGTTCTTGAGAGCGAGTCTGGATCATTATATTATTGATCTGGTCCATTAAACATTTTTAATTTGTATAAATCTAGCTTTTCGATTAGATATGACTATTCTTTCATGAAGAGGACTCTAATTTTGTTGTGTTCTTGTTAATTTATTGCATGACAATATGCTATCTTTTTTTTTCTATTTTTTTTTCCTGGTTTTTCTTTTCATTGCTCTAGTTTTGTGTAATGCTTGTTAATTTATTAAGTGACTACTAGGGGCGGAATCAGAATTTTAAGTGGTGGGAGCAAAAAACTGAAACTTTGCCAATTAGGAATTAGAATGATTAGTATGATTTATTCATCATTGATACAAACTCAAGGCACCCTTAGTATGAATTTTGTCTTAAAGATGAAATGATTATATTCCAACTACCATTATCTTGTTGGTTTTTGAACTAAATACCCCTGGCTCACCAAAAGTTCACCAATCTTACTAATTTTTACTCAAATTAATTATTTGTATGCCAATGCACATGCAACCATACAAGGATTGTGCATGCATTAGACTTCATCGACAAAAACGAGCTTGTAATTGACAATGACTAATTTAATTTATGTTTATGAGTTTTCTTTGAATCATGACCCGAAGCCTGGCCCAGCATTCTAAACTTGTCTGTAAATAACATACTTTTTATCTTCATATGCAAACTTAGATGAAAATTAGATTGAGAACATCAATTAGTTCAACTCAACCAGACACAACGTCAACAACTCCATTGCCACAGACACGTTACACTTTTTCTTTTCTTTTTATTCTTTTTTCCTTTAAAATTAGATTAGAATCTTCTGAAGTTACTATAAATTAAGAACATAGTATTGGTAGTTACTAATACTGGAAAATAAACATGACACATTTACTACGTAAGACAAGTTGGTGAATGTCTCTATAAATCTTGCATAACATTTTGTCTTCTACAATATTATTATTTAAAATAACAAGAAATATCAGCAAAATCTAGTGGAAAAATTCTTCAAGATGACTCAAAAGTCACAATATATAAGACACTTTCAAAAAACTATGCATTCTCTAAAAGATATATATATTGAGAATCTTTTCATAGGTACATTCGATCTCTACAGTTCTTGATGGTAACAATTTTCAGGCAATCTTCTTAGGACAGTTTTTCTCCAAACTGGTCGGAAGAATTTCCTTAAAATATTGGAAGCTCTCTAAAATTTCTGCATTCTTGAAAAAATACTTCTTTAGAGTCTTTTTTTTTACGGATCCTCTAAAATTTTCAATCTTGATAGTCTTTAGACAATGCCGCCAACAGAGAACGGGAAGAAATTTGCAACAGTTGGGATTTTCCAATTTATGAACAGGATTTTCATATGAGAACTGAAATACAAGCACACAATTAGGAACATTATTAGAAATGCCAGAAAAAAAAAAATGCATCATTTTAACATATGCATCTTCTAACAAAAAAAAAAAAGTTTCAATAGTAAAGATTCTTAGTGGTCTTGAATCAATCTACTTTAGGCTCCAAAGAAAAAAAAGGTGTTAGAAACATAATTTAGAAATGTGAAAACATGATAGCAATAACAATCATGTAATGCCACCATTGTAAGTTTTAGCATAAAATATTAGTGCTACAAATGAACCACAAAAAATCAATTCAAATAACAATTGGTATAAAATAATTATCACTAAAGAACTCTTACATGAACAACGAATTGGCAATATTAATGTATTGGAACAAAACTGTACCACATATACATCAGGTGATCCAATTAATGTATTAACGTATTGCTTAGTAGTTAAGTATATATAGTCAATTATTATTATAGCCCATAGTACTTGATTTGGATTTGAAAACTCATGCTGCCAATAAAAAGGAAGAACCAAATAAGATTATTAATGAAGATGATGCTTGATTGGAAAAGACTCAACTTTGGAAATAACAATTAATTACAAGATATCATGCAACAACCTCTTCCCTTAAAAAATAGAATAAAATAAAATTTCAAGCATTCTAGCATAACGAAAGCACAATTTGATAATGGACTTCCCAAACTATTAATGCAGCAATTTTTTTTACTAAAAGATCATTAACAACAAATGGAACAACTATTCCAAAAAGAACCCCATTTAGCATGAGAAGCTAAAAAATATAAATAGAACGACTTTTTACTTCAGTAACTTAGTTTGAAGCACTAAAAATAAATAAAACATCCTACAACAATAACGGTATTACAAGCAAGTTTCTATATTATAAGAAATGAACATATGCAATACCTTAAAAGATATATTATCATCTGTTTTTGGATACCCCCATTCTATAAAGAGAATCTCTAGAAGAGGAGAAATCCATAACATGGCATCCACAAGTTTGTTGATTGCCTTCGTTATATTAGAAGTTCCTAGATAATGTGCTCTTAGCTCCAATTTCTTGACGTTATATAATGGGGATGGTAGGGTTTCTCTCAATTCTTTTGGAGTAATCACATTCTTCACAAAGTAAACAAAAACACATGTTAGATTCTTATAATATATGTTACTAATTGATGTACAAAGTTAGAAGGACTACGAAAAAAAATAAGGAGAAACAAATAAAAGAAACTAGAATACCTTGGCATATGTAGTACTCCAAATCAATAATTTCGGATGGCTTAACTTTGTGAGGAATTCAATCTTTTCAACATCTAAAGGAGCATTAGGAGCATTAGGAGCATTGATATTGCTCTCAAACTCGAGACTATGTAAGTTAGGAGTAACATTGTTAAGTTCAACCAGATTGCTGCACCTAGAAAAGGTCAAACTCTTAATGTGATCACTTGAAATCTTAATCCTTTTCAACATATCGCAAGAACGTAGCTTCAAGCTCTCAATGAGTGGATGTTTAGAAAGGACGCCATGCAACCATTTTTCTGTCACAATGGGTAGTGAACTTAATACTAGCTTCTTGAGATTTGGTGCTTCCATCTCAAAGCTCTCAAGTCCATAATTATAGGTCACCTCAATGGCCATAAGTTTAGGAAGACCTGACATATGTATATTTTTCAACCTGTTACATCGTTTAACTTTTATATCTTCTACTATTGGACAACCAGAAATTAGAGTTTGGACAATTTGGTCATCCACTATTACTCCCATCAAAACCAACTTTTTCAAAGAAGATAAATTAATATCACTATAAGATGACTTCAAGTTTACCCAAGACAAGTTCAACTCAATTAGTGATTTTGCTGTTAGAATACTCTTGGGCACCTGATAATAGTCATCCTCCTCATCCGATTCATAATACCAGGCATGGGGCAATAAATCAAGATTCAACTCTTTTACATTTCTTTCAATTGCATAGCCAATCCAACGGTCCACAAGATCACAATCTGCAGATTTTTCCAGTATCTCCATTTTAAGATTAAACTTGTTTATACTTAGCTTTTGCCTATAGCGACTTACTAAAGTTCTCTCCACAAAATAATTGCACTCTTCTTTATTTCTCCCAAGCTTAATGTTCGGTAAATCAAATTCCGGAAGGGGGAAGAAACCCCAGACGTTTTGCCATCTCTTGGACAATATACTAAGTTGAAGTATTCTTTTCAAGGGAATGAATGATAGAATGTGCTCTAAAACAGGTTCAGGCAATTCCCATAGTCTCTCAATTTTGTGCTCCATTAAGCATTCCAAACCAGCAGAAACGTCCTAATATAATAATTTTGATTAGCACAAAACTTCCCCATACAACAATAAGTAATAGCATCAATAGCAATATTATATAATTCCAATTGATTACTTGGAAATTACAAAACAGTTATTAATGTTTGTTCTATATAAACTAAATATTAACAGAATAAAGAAAAACTGACAAAATAGAAAATAAAAATTAAGAGCTCACAACAAACAGGGCAATAGTAATATCGGGAGCAAAAAAACACATCCTATTATTCCCAACAAAAGAAAATCATAGGTAGACCAACCTTTTCCCTACCACTTTGGGCAGTCGCACGTGTTGCACGGGTCAGGCGAAGAAAAATCTTTGTTCTTCAACCACAATTGTGGAATTTCAGAACATCGACAAATTGCACCTATATATATATATATTGATCTTCAACCACAATTGTGGAATTTCAGAACATCGACAAATTGCACCTATATATATATATATATATAGGTGATGTAAATATTACCGGCCTAGCCGGTAAGCGGCCTAATACTCTTTTGGGTGGGTATTTACTATTTAAGTATTTAGCCATTAGACAGAAAAAAAAAAAAAAAAAAAAAAAAAAAAAAAAAAGACAAAAAATAGGATTCACTCATATTTATTTCCTTAAACACCCAGACACGAAGACTTTCCTTCCAATTCCAAGCTTTTACTCTCACGCAAGCAAATCAATATTCATTTCAACCCCGGTAAATATATATTACAGCCCAGGATGATTCAATAGTGAATCAGCCTGGATCTGTAAACAGTGATTTGGGGTGGGTCTTATGATTAAAAAAATAATTTTTTTTTTCCTTTTTTTATTCTCATCATGCCCGGACTGATTCACTGTTGAATCAGCCTGGGCTGATGTCAATCATCTCCCTTTCAATCCTACCGAGGCTGGTGAGGGTGTTAGCTGCTGCTTTCGTTAAGAGTTAATTGGGAGGAAATTTCTCCAATTTAATTAGCAAGGAAAATTTTGTTCAATTTCCATAGAATTACTAAATTTGTAAACAATTTATTAATAAAATAAAATAAAAAATTGTTAAATTGGATTATGCGGTTAGTCACCCATAAAATTGTTTTTCCTATTTTTTGGTATTTGGTAATTGGTATGACATAATGGTTTAATGGATACGTCGAATTACAATTTTTTAAAATCTTGATAGATACATTAAAATTTTTTAATAAATAGTTTTTTTAATAAACAAATTTTCAACTATCTCTACTATTAAAAATACATGTACATATTACATGCTAAAGAGATACATTTTATTTTTATAGATTGAGTTGAACGAAATTCATTTAATCTAATTTGGAGAAAAATTCTGTCCACATTGAATATGACATTAATAAAAATGTGAAACTTTGAGGGGGATAAAGTGTATTTTTTTCCTAATAATAATTTCTTATAATGTGAATAATAAATAGGCTATTTAATGTTGACAATAGAAGAAAAAAAAAAATCTTTTGGCTATTTTGTTGAAGACGAAAAAATGGTTCATGGTAGTCTAATTTGTCAATTACGAGTCATTTGTGGTTACTCTGTTGGAGTTGTTCTAAGGAGCCTACTTTTGTGTTAAAATATTAATTGAATGCTTAAATTTATATATTTTTTTTATTAAAAGTGACATGTGTCATTATTTCATCATTTCATTGGCACTAACATGACACATTAATGAAATCTGTCTATTGTTATTTTGGCTTATGCCGAGGACCTTATAATTATTTTTTGAAACGTAGGGTCCGTGACGAGTTAATCGCAGAAATTACATCAACTGGTTTTGTATTATTTTATTTTTATTTTTATTTTTTAAAAAGTATTATATTAAAAAATTAAAAATTTAATCATAACATCACTTTATAAGAATTGTTTTTTTTAAAAAATAAATAAATAAATTTATAAGCTTAGCATTTCTTAAGAATTAATAGCTAAAAACACACGGAGCGTAGGAAGACCAACCTTTTACGTTGGGTGGGGTCGCGTTGCTTGCACATTTCAGGCGTTCGAAGGTTGTCAGAGAAAAGAGAAAGAAATCTTTGTACGGGCAAACGCGACGGCAACACAACTGAGAAATTGTGACGAGTAAACTTTATATTGGACGGTGAAGGATTCCCAAACGGATTCGAAATCGGAATCCTATCTTAAATCTTTTATATAAAACCATTTAATTAAATAAAAATATATTCCGTCGCCGCCTTTCGCTACAAATTCTACTGCCGAAGGCTCGAATCTACGGAAAGAAATCATCTTCACCGGAGAGGTCAGCAACAATTCCGTTAATGGCCAATCAGTCCTCGCCCTACCGAATCCTCTGCGCTTCCTTCAATCAGGACGCCAGGTACACCAAAACCAATTAATAATAATAATAATAATAATGATAATTAAAACTTTCAAATCTGTTGTTCTATTTCTCGTTCCTAATTCCATAATTTCCCTTTTTCAATTTGGGAAATTTCTGAACTCTGGGATTTCTTTTCACGGAAAATCGTTTTCTCGGGAAAGGAAAATCAAATTCTATGGAAACAACGAACGGAGAATTCCGATGTGTGAAAGAATGATAACTTGAATTTATTTCTTCCGAATTTGCAGTTACTTTGTGATAGGCACAAGTGAAGGGTTCAAAGTATTTGATTCGAATACAGGGAGGCTCTGTTACGAGCGAGGCGAGTTTTCTGAGCAAAACTCTTAAATTTGAGTATTTTTGCTCTGCAATTTGTTTTCTTTTGCTACATAAGTTAACTGTTAGTCTATGTTTGGTTGCTTAGAAAGCATAGGTAAAATAGGGAAAGATAATATTAAAACCCGAATTACTTTCTGTTAATATGGTTCCTGGAAATAGTGGAATCAACTCAAACTTTGTGTCTTCTTAGGAATTTGTCATCAAAAATTGCAAAGCCCCGTCAAATTTGTTCTAGATATGTGATAACCTACGAAAAGATCGACCATTTGTCCACGAAGGGCATGATTATCTGCTCGCCGTTTCTCGCCCAGAGATTTTATTTCGAGCTTATATTCAAGGGTAATTTAAGCTTACCTAGAGATTTTAGACCAAGCAAGTGGATATTTTGTCCTTTTCGATATGCATGTAATTCTTGTAGGGGAGACACATCTTTTACAGAGAAAGATGCTTTGTGCAAGGTAAGGAGCTGACATTGATCACCAGATAATGATGGAAGCTTATGCAAGTAAAAGTTAGGAATATAGGAAACTCTACAAATTTGATAATACTGTTAGTTCAGACCTATGATTGACTCCTTCGTGCTGTCCATCTTGTTGGAATGTAGTAAATATATCTCAAAATCAAATGTGGAACTAATAAAATGAAGTAGGAGTATCAATTTTCTCTTTATTTGTGAGTATATGCCAGATACATGGATTTTTCCAGCTAACAAGCCATCACAAATCTATTTCATTTCCGTGCTATAAATAGTCTAGTTTTATCTGAACTCATAACAAAAGATATCTGCAAAGATTTTAAGACGTGCTTATTAGACAAAAAAGGCTGCATTGGATGGATTGACATTGTTAGAAGATGCATTTAGTGCTTAGTATTGGAGTATCTACAACCCTCTATATAATCTCTCTCTCTCTCTCCACGTGCACACACATGCATGCATACATGCACATGAAGCACAAATGAGAAACACCAATAACCGTCATCCTAATCCAGCATCACATTCAATACAACACAGGAAATTCAGGTAGTTGCTGCCATCACTCGACTGGTACACATTTACCTGTTGGTCTCACCACTTTTGCATTGAATGCAACACATTGACTGTGGGATCCTTTTGTGACTCATGGTTCAATCAACCATCAGCCATGTATATGTGTGTTTAGGGAGACGTGGTCAATATTTTTCAGACGATTTATATACTATTGTCACATAGTCAATATTTTTCAACCAGTAATCTATTGTTGGGTTTCTTTTATAGAGCACTTTTTGGCAGTAAAGCTCAGTTCTTGTTATGGCCTCACTTGAATTTTTTTTATAGTGGAGCTTAATTGAAATCCTAGATTAAGTTCATTACAAGTAATCTTTTTTTTTTTTTGCTAGCTATTGGAGCCTTCGTTATTGTTGAAATGCTGTTTAGCTCCAGTCTTCTTGCCATTGTTGGAGCTGGGGAACAGGTAATTGGGCCATCTTACCCACAGAGGGTGTTACAATATCCTTTATCTTGCTCATTACTAACTTTTGTTGTTTCTGACTGCAACAGCCATCTTTATCCCCCCGCCGTCTTTGTTTATTCGATACAAAAACTGGAGCTGCTCTCCGAGAACTAAATTTTTTAACTTCAATACTTGCTGTTCGCATGAATAGGAAAAGGTAAAAGATCTTAAATAGAAAGTGAATTCATGCTATTTGATATGCCTAATAACAATTGGGGATCTTAGGTACTTGTCGACATGTCTAATACCTGTTTAGACTCACATGCCTTGTTGACATGTGTTCACTACATGATTGTACAAATGATTCTCTTCATTTGAGTAGTATAATTCCATATAGGTATTTCCTTTTCATTTTGCTCTTTTGGTCCTTGTACATGCATCAAAGCGTAGGTCAAGAGTGTTTAACATAGTAGATTCACAAGCACATCTATATTGCCTAACTATGCAATTCGTAAAATATGGAATTAAGGGGGACCTACTTCATGTCAACTTTGATAGCACTAGAAAATTATGTGTTAAAATATTAATTAAATGATAAAATTCACCATTTTTTATCCGCTTAAGTTTTTGGGACTACCGGTGATTTAACATGATACTAGAACATAATCCTTGAGTTTGAACCTTAACTCTACAATTTATCCCCATTTTAAATTAAATATTTAATGTGTTTGACCTCATTTGTTGAGCAGGAATTTGAGCTCTCACCAAATAGAGGTGTTAAAAAATTAATTAAATGATTGAATTTGTCATTTTCTATAAACTTAAGCTTTTATGACAACTAATGATTTAACACTATAAAATATCGGAGGTGAGTTGGACTTAGCTGGGACTATTTTATTAAAAGAGTTGTTAGATAAGAAAATTAATGCACCATTTCATATCAATTTAAGCTTTCAGGCAAGTATCAAGTAGGTGGTATGAGGTTTGAACTGTATTTCCACTCTATACCTTCCATTTATAGTTAAGAATTTCATGTGGTAGGCTCTACTTGTTAAGGGGGAATTCTTTTCCCCCACATGAAAGGATTATTAGAATGAATGATTGAATTCAATATTTTCTATAAACATAAACTTTTGAAGTCGTAATTTATCAAGATTTTTGCATAAACTATTTGGATATATGCATTCCTTATTTTCATATGGATATCGAAAATGAATACAAGTAAGAATATTATATGGTGGTTTACTGTTGTTATGTAGCCTATTTCTATTATGCTCTCTTCAAACTTTTGTACTACAGGCTCTTTGTACTTCTTACTTGATGCTCAAACTCGCATATCTTTTGCAAATATCTTTTTCCTTCTTTAATTCAATTAGGCCTGATAGGTGTATAGGTATCAAAAATTGCCATACATGTGGTCTGTTTATGTTGCATAACATTATTGTATTAGAAGTCAAGATTTATTATGTTCTTGAGAGTCAGGATTCATTATATTCTTGATCTTGTCCATTGAACATTTTTTAATTGGTATAAATCTAGCTTTTCCATTAGACATGACCATTCTTTCATGAAGAGGACTCTAATTTTGTTTTGTTTGTCATTAATTTTATTGATATGCTATCTTGGTAAATGCAGGCTCATTGTCGTTTTGCAAGACAAAACATATGTGTATGACTTAAATACTGTTAAAATATTGGACGCTATTGATACGGTGCCAAATCTAAAAGGTGAGGTTGAAAAAATTTTCTTTGTCTCCTATAGTGGCATTCATAATTTTTTCGATGTGGATAGTTTTTTCATAAAGTTCTGGCTGCTGTTTATCTTTCTCATTCCCCTTTTTTTTCCTTGCTGTTATTGATTCCTTCCATTTTTAATTTCCATTAGCATTCCTCTTGTGGACTTCTTGAGTACTTGGGTCATATCTCTTTGGCCTTTTCTTTTTTAACTAGATGAAAATTCTTTACTTATTAGACAGAAACAATGGTAGACACTCCTATTCCTACATGATTGATATCAAAACAGGTTCCAATTGAGGCAGCACTTTATAAGACAACCTGGAAAGACATCTAGGTAATAAACTTGGGATTGTTCAGCCACTCGCATGAATCTGATGATACATAATACGACTTACCTTAATTTTGCTAACTCCGCAGCTAATTATGCAACTAACTACTTATTTTCTGAGTATAATTGAAAGAATGAAGTTCAAGAGTATCAGTAACACAGTATGTGAATAACATCCAACCTAACTGACTTTTTATAGCATACAAGTGTCATGGTTTGATGCGCACCAAAAACATTACAAAACATGTGCCATATTCTTTTAGGATGTCTAATCACACTTGNTGTGCAAGAAACTGCTTTGGTATGATGTTTATAAGTGAATAAAATTTGAGCAAGCCAACAGTATTCAACATTTAAGACTCCTTTTTATCTTAATTGCTCTAATGCAATGAAAAATAGGATCTGAAGGTTATGATAAGCAAATGGAGTAAAGGCATAATTCAAGGATGTGAGTTTTACATGATATTATTGTCTGAGATATTAAAATTTCTAGAAGAAGAGATTACATAACTGTGATTGATGTGTGTTCTATAAGGACAATAGTACTTTCTATAGAGAATTTTGTCTGTCATATCTTTCACATGCTTCCTTTGATTCATCCTGCAATATGTATTTGGAGGCGTTTGAATCTTGTATTGGTTTTGTTTTTTGTTTTTTTTTTTTTTTTTTTTTGATTGATTTCATATTTTTGGATTGAGTATTGTAGTCTGGTGGGAGTCATCAAATATCGGTATTTCACAGCAATCCAATAGTTACATTGAAATAGAATCTGTAAAGCTTTATCCTTCAAACAAAAATTTTGACTTTTGCAGAACTGCCATTATATTAAATTCTTAAATTTTCAAAAGCCTTTTTTGCCTTTCTTTTCTTTTCTTTTCCTTCTTTCCCAGGGCTTTGTGGATTCTCCCCCAGTTTGGATGGTTGCTTCTTGGCTCTTCCTGCTAGCACCACCAAAGGATCCGTGTTGTTGTACAATGTCATGGAGCTCCAATCACATTGTGAGGTTACATAATTAATTTTTCTTCTTTATATATGATGAAATTGATGATTAAACATCAGGAATCCTCCTTAATTTATTTCTGATTTTTTCTCGGCACGATTAATTTTTTTTTTAGTTATTATATTATTCCCTCTTATGATCACGATGATAGGACGCTTTTCAAAGTGAATCAGAGAGCATTTATGCTTTGTAGCCGTAAGTGGATATAGATAACAAAAATCTAGATGATCTTTTAGCTATTAACAATATGGTCACTTTCATGATCTCTCTGTCGTTGAATCTATACTTGTTTGTTTGGCCAGCATAACCCAGAAACTATTGCATAGGAAAAAGCAAACCAAAATATATGGTGATTTTCAAATTTAGAAAGTTCAGAAAATCAGTCACATGAACCTTTTTTTTTTTTCTTATAAGTAATTGGCCCCAAGGAGAGGGGGAAGGAAAATCAGTCACATGAAACATAAGCCTTGGGACATGCCACATTTTATTTTTGAAAAGCCTTAAGGAGTTTTTATGACAAGTGGGCTACCTGAACAAACTGCCTTAAGGCATGAGTTGAGATGAGCCTCAGGAAGAACCGCTGGTTATACTTACAGATATTCAAACTGGTTCATGCTTTTATAAACGAAGGACCATATTTGTTTTTTGAATTTTGTGCCCTTCTTTCACTTGTTATTAGATATTGAACAAAAAATACTCCTTTTTACATTCTCTTGTCCATTCATTTATGTTCTCATTCAAATTGAATTACAGATAGATGCTCATCGTGCACCTCTGGCTGCAATTTCCTTTTCTTCCAACGGGACGTACATTGCAACTGCTTCTGAACAAGGAACCAAAATCAGAGTTTATTTGGTTTCAGATGCGACTAAGGTGGGAATAGGACTTAGTATATGGAGTATCTATGTACTTGATTATATGCTTAAAGCAGGCTGTCAAAGACAACTGCCATTACCGTCGGTGACCAAAGAAAAAACAGGGGGCTTTGTATCTAATGAGGCCCTCATTTTAGAATTCATAAGAAATAACTAGTGAAATTCCTTTGAAGGACCGTGAGAGGACTTTGGAGGAGATTAAGTCTTTTTTTCTTCAAAACTTTGTATCTTTGGACAGCTCCTTATGTTTCTCCTTTAACAATTAGTTATAATAATTTTCTTGTTCTTTTTGCTTCTTCTAGCTATAGTCCGGTGCTTCCTCTTGTATACTTCATGTGTACTTAGGGGCGCCTTTACACTTTTAGTGATATTTGCCGATTATTTATTAAAAAAAAAACCTTTTAAGTGTCTTAAATAGTTAAATGGTCTTAAGGACCATTTCTTTAATCTAGAGAGATTTTCTAGGTTAAAATAATTATAGTTCTTTGTGTGCTCAGAAATCTAATTTGTCAATAAGAGAATGGATCCATAAAATGGTGGGACCTAATCTTTTTGTAGCATGGTGCAGTGTCCTACTGTTATTTATGATGCATAATCAATTATGGCGTAGATTGCCTCTTACGCACTGACTCAAAATAAATTAGATTTCTAGAAGCAGTACAGCGCTGCTATCTCTGGTTGTAATATTTTCATTGGACTTTGAATCTAACTTGTCTATTTGGGCAGTCATATAGTTTTCGAAGGGGGACATATCCATCAACTATATTTTCCTTGTCATTTGGGCCATCTATGCAACTTCCAGATATTCTTTTGGCCACAAGTTCTTCAGGTTCTCTTCATGTTTTCTCTCTGGGATTTGCTATAAATCAAAGGTGAGAACTATAGCTTAGTGTTGTCCTCCTTTTATTTTTATAATAAGAAATGGGGATATGTACATGGCCAAATAATATAGGACATGACTTGTTATATTTTGTTATGTGTTTTACGATGTCTCAATAGATGCAGGATGTTTTTAGTTTTTTTAGTAGCACCCATTATGGTTGCCTTGCAAATAATTGCATTTGTATTTAAAAAAAGGATATTTCAACCTATGATATTGCTTAAAAGAGGGGGGGGGGGGGGCTTAGCGTATTTATTTTTTTCCCTCATCTTTCTAACCAAAACAACCTTGGTCTTTCAAAAGTTTCATGGACATTATATGGTTTCCGTATTAGGCCTGGAGAGCATTCTTTTTTCTGTCAATCCTTTTTAGTCACAGTTGTCATTTACAAAGGATTTGCAAAAATATATAATCTTTTTTCTCCATACCTTTTACTCTTGGCAGAAGCCGGATATCAAGTAGCATTATTGGATCAATAATACCTGACTCTGTCACTGATGCACTGGATCCAGCTCACCATCATGTGCTTCATAGTGTTGGTACAGCAGGAGTTAAAAGGTGAAGCAGTGTGCTGTGTATAACTGATATAATGTATCCTTTTAATGGATTAAATGGCTGATCTATTAAGATTATAGCACATAAATATGGCATACTTTATGAACTGGGGTTGAGACCTACGTTGGGAATGACTTATGCTAGTAGATGGTGTAGAATGTAGACATTTGTCAACATGCCATTTTTGACATAGAAATGCATTGTTTCTCTTATTCTCTCTCTCTCTCTCTTTTTGTAATATTCTTTTAGTGCAGTTATTAATGCAATCAGTTGTTCTGGTACAGCAATGCAGTGATTCGCAAAGTTGACAAGCTTGCTGATGCATCCACATCTGGAGCTGGATATTGCAAGTGAGTTTTCTGACATTGTGCCAATCTTTACAATTGTCTCTTTGGCAGGTTTTTCCTTTTCTCTTCCCCAGCACTTCCCTGGCGCTTCACTGTTGGGTTTGAGCTTTTGTCTACTTAGATTAATACCTATGTTGATAAATCTCTTAACAAGTATCACAAAAGGAATATGAAATTCATCTTATGCAAAACCTCAACAAATTCCGAGAGGTTAGAACTGATCTTACTGGGCATGCAGCACTCTGGACCTACTCTGCATGTTAGTGAATATGAAGTTTCATTGAATGTTTCACGCCTATTGCCCTATCAAAAGGTGCATACCCTCTAGCTCAAGAAGCTTCCCGCATGGTTGTTTCCTTTGCTATTGCTCAAACCCCACCTCAAGCTGATGTTAGTGGTTCCAAAGCGTCATTTATGAAATGGTTCATGTCTCCTCGGTGCCTTAAGTTATTAGAGTCACTTGATGATTCTGGTTTATTTCTAGATCAATACACATCATTTTGTAGATTGATCATATTGTTACTGAGTTGATACTTGATTTTGTTTCAATTCCAACAATAGAAGCTACCAGCAGCTATGCTGAGAATATGTCAATGAGTTCCACTTGACATATAGTATTTCCATATGGTTGTTGTTGATGAAGTTGCAATGTAATTGTAATAATCACTCATAGATCATCTTTCTTAATTGAAGATAGCAATGCTTGCAATTGGTCATAGCATCCATACTGATGAGTCAAAATATTATCAATGTTGATCTTGAAAAGGCAGATGTTGGGCCTTTTCTTTATTTTGGTAGCAGCTCTTTAAGAAGACTTGGCAGTGAATTAGTTTTTAAAATCCTGATCGCACTTGAGGATTTTATATCACTTGTCACTTGAGATTTTTCATTTATGAAAGTTAGATTGATACATGGCTCTGAAACCTTGGTATTTGTGTCATGTGGCCATTAATTTCTTTGTTTTATGAAGGTCCACACTCTCTCTCTCTCTCTCTCCATCCCCCTCACCGTGCAACCCTACCTCTCTCTTAATTTGCTATGAGCTTCCAAATAGATTTTTGATACAATACCTTGAGTTTTATGTGGACAACACTGGCTGATGTTAATCATTCTTACGAGGGAGATGAAGATAAAGGATTTGACTAGCCTCCTCCTAGAGATATTGCTTAATGCTTTCTAACCTGCTAAATATATTGTAGGAATCACCCTATTGTTTTATGTTCTTTTGGTTTTGGATTTTCCAGGGCTACCGTATCCATAATAAACTACAATGGGTACTTCCAGGAGTACAGCTTCAGTCTCAGCCATCAAAATGAGCCTTTGTGGACTTTGGACCATGAACTTAATCTTTTAACAGTGGTCTCAGATGATACCTTCAGCTCATGATCAAATGTTGCATTTAAATCTTGGTAAAGTTCACACTTATGTTACTACATGCTATCCCCTCCCCCCCCACCCAAATGGAGAATTACTTTTTCAGCTTGCAGGATCTCTCTGTATTTATATTGTTGCTTACATAACAAAACCAATCAATGAAACTGAAGCAAGAGAGTTGTTGCTGAAATTATTTTGCAGTCTAAGGGTTTAACCTTGATGGGGGATGAAGACTTTGACAAGCAATTATATCAAAAAAAAAAAAAAATCTAGTCAATGCGGGAAGAGGGGAAAAGTGGAGCAATTATGTCATAATTGATTATCCAATACATATTATATGGTTACTGTGTACAGCTCTTTGGTTAGTATGAAGGTCTGGTTAGCTTCGAAATGTGTACAAAGCATTGAATTTAAAGAGCATCCATGTAAATATTACTTTTGCAATCATTCTATAATATTTTTATATATCCTTGCTATTATTTACTTCTTATTCTTTGGCTTTTTACGAAATTGAAGAACTATGTTAATTTTTCAGCGACATAATTAATCATTCTGTTTGGATTTAAAAGGAAGGGAAATTTCAAAATAACTTTTTAGGTTTTCGTGAGATTTCAATTATCTTCCCAGGTTTTTAAAACTGACTTTTAACTCCTTTTTAAGTTTTTCACATTTTTCAATTTATTCCTGTAAAAAATTGATTACATGACATTAACCCGTTAATGTCACGTAAGCAGTATGCAGCGTGTGTCACGTGTTAAAAGATTAATTTTTTATTATATTCAAAGAAAAAATTAAAAAAGATGCGAGATTTTTGTTTTTGAAAAAAAAAAAAAAAAAAGAAGAAAGTGGCTCGAAATCCCCCTGGGATTTGTCCTATTAAACCAAGGGGATTGCTGGCCACCTTTTTTATTTTTTAAATTTCTTGTATTCTTTTTTATTTGTTTCTTTGAATATAATTAAATTTTATTTTTAACATGTGGCACATGTAAACAAATTTCGATGGAATGGATGAATTGAAAAACGCTAAAAACTTGTTTGAAGAGTTAAAAAGGTGGATTTTAGAAATTCAGGAGTAATTTGAAATTGTGCGAAAACCCAAGAAGTTTGACCAAAATTTCCCTAAAAGAAACAGGATCTCTCACCATCACATTGGCAATATGTGCTGATATTTAGACCCTGAAAATTCCTGAAGTCCGAACAAGTAAGACTGATCCAAATTTGAGACAAAGTGTAATAGGAATTATTAGAAGGGTTTTAAAGATTTTCTATCTCATTGACTGAAAACCATCAGTTTTTACCATTGTAAGGTTATTAGTGGAGTTTCCATCCACTTCGTTGGTTTTTTCTTTCTTTTTCTTATTTAAGCTTTTCTGGTGAGTGTAACGACATAAGAGAGGACCTTTTGTAGGCCTCTTTCAGAGTCCAAATTCTCTGATTATAATTACTTTGGATGCATGTCTTAAGAACCACTCAAGATGTTTTTTTGCATATTAACCAAAGCAATGGAAGCAGCGGGTCAACCCCTCAGCATCATCCAGCTGGATCCAGTCATTTAGGTTTCTTGCAATGACGATATCTTCTAATAGTTTTTTTATGTTTTTTTAGAGGGATATCTTCTAATAAAGTAACGTTACTCTTTATACTAAATTTTCACATTTGCTTCACACCAGCTAATATGACTTGTTTTAATGACTCATTCTTCTAAGTAATGTTATTTTTTATCCTAAATTTTTACACTAGCTTCACACCGGTTGATGTGACATATTTTAATTGACTTCTCATATCAGCCACTTAAAATAGGTCATATTAGTCCATATAAAGCTGGTGTGAAATCTAGTGTAAAAAATAACATTACTCCTAATAACAAGTAGCAAAATCTTTCATATTCTACACCTAGTTTTAAAATTATAGTCGATTTTTTTTTTCCTTCTTTATGTCGTTGAGGCCTGCAAGTTCTTTGATGAAAACTGGCTTCTTAAGTTCACTGTGATTGTAGCACAAAAAAAGCACCACACTAAATTCTTCCAAGCTAGATCTCAAGATAATGTTCCTACATATTGGCATGTACATATTTTTATAGGAGAAGTGCAAGCTTTTTTTTCCTTTTTTCTTTTTTTTTTTAAAAAAAAATATAATAATAATAATAATAATAATAATTCTTTTTCCTTCCCTGTTGATGGCCTATTTCTACATTTTTTTTTTTTTTTTAATATCTACAACAGTTTATTTTAAGAATCCACGTTATTGAGTAAGCTGCAAATTTTTGGAGAAAATGGAACAACTAAACAAGGGAGGTCAACACTCCGCATAAGAAGGGATGTATACATACGCATCAATTCTCGTCTATTACTAATTCAACAACAGACTCCATAAAAATAGAAAGCCCAAAACCAACAGTTTTTATGGTAATAACAGTTCTCAAACATGATAGATACACAAGGCTAAGTTACAATCATTTTCTCCTGCCCTTCTTTCAACTTTTCCCATTTCTCTTGTTCTGATCTTATAGCTGTTTTCTTGTTCGATATATATATATTTTTTTTGGGGGGATCAATCCGCAGTCATTGGTTGGGCAATACAACACCTGAAACGAGCTTTGCGGACAGTTGTCATAATCTCAATCTCTGCATTCTCGAGCATTCTGACAACTTCAGTGAAGGGTGGCCTAACATCAGGGTTGGCATCCCAGCATCTGGTCATGATTTCAGCGAGAATTGGTAAGCAATCATGGGGGATGGTCGGACGGACGCCTTTGTTGACGACTGCAAATGCTGCCTGCACTGCTGTCATGTTTTGAAATGGAAGATTTCCAGTAATGAGCTCCCAGAGAACAATCCCGAAGCTATAGACATCTACTTTCTGTGTGTAAGGCCTATGCTGGATCATTTCCCTGCAGAACCAGAGAAGAAAGGCAAGTAGACAACACTGTAAATTTGGATTTTAAGAAAAAGGCATAACAAATAATGGATCACCATAACTATTTTATTTCAAGAATCAATAAATTCCAAACCATCCTTAATGGATGGCAAAACAAGATAATGACTAGAAAACATGATATTCACAAGATGTTGATGGCTCATTTATTAGACCAAATCAATCACTAGAATAACTGAATCACGTCTTAATCCCAACTGTAAGGGATTGGCTCCATGAGTCCTTTTACAACCCATGTTACTTCTAATTGTCCCTCCAAACTAGAATCAATCGCCTTTTCTCAACAATAAATTCAATGACCTTCACTTGACACACCAGAATTATGAGATCATTGCAGTTGGCACAACATGCTGATAAGAGTAAGGAAATTGTTTTTTTTTTTTTTTGATAAGTAAGATTGTAATTTATTAAAAAAAATATATTCATATTAAACAATTGCTCAATAAGATTTATAAATTGTTTTTTTCATATTAAACAATTGATAAATCTTATTGAGCAATTCCATTAGTTACATGTTTCAGTTAACTAGTATGCTAGATAACTCTGTGGGGGGGGGAATAAAAAAAGCCTTTTGATGTGATCAACAAAATTGTCATTGTCAACTTATGTAAGTAATTTATATAAACTTCTACCCAATAAGAAGTTATCAACTAACAAGACTGCAAGAAGAAGTGAAACTAGTGGATGATCAAAAAACAAATATATCTCCACTCAAAGCAAAAATGCATACCCAATATTGTTGTTTTTCTACTCCATATGATTTGTGGATCTATTTTTTTAAGAGAAAAAAAGAAGGTTCCTTTCAGATTCACTTCACTCATAAAAAATATGGAGATAACTACAATAAAAACCATACACGGTTACCATAAATTGACTTCATAATCTTTTCAAATATCTTTTTTGTTTCTGTTAATGTCATGAAAGTGAATCCACTCTTTTTTCTCATTTTTGCATTATAGGATCTCCAAATTGATCACTATTGGGATCCTTAATAGCTACCAAAGCACAGATCCCACAAAAAGTTTGGCTTCAATATACGAAATTCTAAACAAAAGCAACATTAAAGTTACTGTGCATATATGTCGGCCACCACCCTCCAAATTGTTGCCCTAATCTACATAAAACATCATGTGTACCTTACGACACTACTGTAGATAAGTTAGGCTTCATGTCCTGGCCTATGTATTGAAGCAACAATATAGTTGCCATAATTTTTCATACATAGACAAATGTCGACGGATATAACATCATTTATTAAGATTTCAGTATGACATTGTTTAAACTAATCAATACCCACCACCATCCTTTGTATGCCTGTTGTCCTTGCCAGCACCAGCAGTTGATTGCTGCCTTCACCAAACCATTAGACTTAGTTTCACTTCCACTGCTGAGCGTGTGTAATCTACCCATCTCCTACTTTAAGATAATAAATAGCAAAGGGTGTACCACATACTGCAATGTTCCCATTGAAACTTTAATTTTATTTCTTTTATAGTTTACACTGGCACCCAGTGGATCTTGAACCCAAGACCCTGCTCTTCACCCCCCTTCTTACAGGAGGAGGATATGTCATTCAAGCTAGAGCTTAATGACTCCATTGTGAATTAATTCCAAATTACAATAGCCCTTACAATATGTTAAAGAGAAAAACAAAAATTCATCAGCAAACTTTTCCAGAATGTCCAATTGCCCATTAATGCACTGAGCTTATTGTCGGCGCCTTGCCATAGCCAAAATTCTCATCTCTTTCCTACCAAATGTCCTGATTTCGTCTTCTTCAGAGCAATTGATTGGATCTAAAGCCTTATCTTTCAAAGCGCAAACAAGGCAAGGAGAAAGGAAGGGGATTTTTTGAGGCAGACGATCAGATTATACTTTAAATTAGAACTTCTATGACCTTTTTTTGATATCTACCAATTACAAATTCCATGGACAAACCCTCACAGACTTCAACCTTCTGCTAAAGAGTTAAAAAATAGGCCTAAGTTGGCTAACTATCCTGACAAAACAAATAAAATAAGCTCATTCACATTTTCCAACCTACAAATAATGCAGCTACAGCTGTCATGGATCAGTAATAAAAGCCACCAAGGAGTGAAAGCCTTGTGCTGAACTCTATCTAATGGTGAAAACTGACAGAGATGGTTTAGTACTGCAAATAAGTTCACCATACACGCCTAAATGGGTAATAATTTATTCCATGTGGTAAATAATGACCACCAACAAAGCCCAAATTGCAAGTGGTGTATCCACATACAAAGCATGGAAAGGTGTCTATAACCCAGAGCTATAACCTAACATATAGAAGTGAAACCGAGAAGTAAAATAGATTTTAGTCCATACATGAACTTGTATGGTATAAATATGAATTGCACCAGCTCAGAATACAACTCTGCTAGCATCCACCTGGTCCCAAGTAGTGAACCTGATTGATTGACAACTTTAGCATTCTAGGCTCACAAAACAACAGCCAGGTTCTAAGAAGTATACAGCCTTCTCAGAAATTATAAAAACACAAAAAGACTCGCCTTCAGACACCACACAACACAAATTACTTAAATAAGATAGAATCATTGCAAACCAGATCTTAAAATCAAGATCCTTACACAAACTTAATGGGCAGTAAAATCGTATCAATCAAGTTCAAAAGCAGATTGTCTACTCTCACAAAGCTCAATGATTAAAAGACTACCCAACAACTTCATCTTACCTACACCTTGAGGCCTCATTTATAAAAATATTTGAAATACCCAACAAAAGAAATTAAAATACAAAACTATACCCATACAAAAGTCCAGGTATCTCTGTTCATGTATAAAGGGTATACTCATCTTCATGCATCTTACAAATAAAAATTATTTCAACTGTTTTGTACTAGTGTTTTCCATGCATTTTATTTTTTCAATTTATTCAAGAATGTCTTTATACTTGATGATTCTTACGCAGTTTTAAATTCTAAAAGGGGAAAGGGAGAGGTAATATATATTCTTGTCATCTTCGTACATATTGTTTTCCTTTACAGAAGGTATGATCAAATGATGGTAGTGACATAAAAGTGACTACATCAGTTAATTAAAAACTGTCAGGAACCTAAATTCTAGAGTATCTAAAACATTGTGATCAATATATAATACTGCAAATGAACATAGAAGTTAAAAGAAAATCTGATATTTAAAATTCTTAAATACTGTTATAAATGCTCTTTGATGGCTAAAAGAAATTGAAACCTAGGTTAATAAGATGTAATTTTACAACTATTTATCAGCAATGCGGCAAAAAGTAGAAGGGGCAATTTGTAATTCTGAAACATAGTTATGTAATAGATGCCACTCATTACTATTTCGATTTAAAAAGATTCTATGTATAATTTCTACAGTAAGTTGCATTAATGCGATTTTAAGTGCCTGAACACCTAAAGTGCATCCCATGTAAGGATATAAACATTACAAATAAAGAAGTAAGCAATGACAAAATTGCCAAAGTTAGGATAGAATCACCAACCAGAACACTTAGGATCTTCAAATGAGATTTCTAGAAATACCAGGAGAGAGAGAGAGAGAGAGAGTATGAAAGTTTTGATAGCTAAAGGGCCAAAAAGTCTTACGGAGCCATCCAGCGGTATGTGCCCGTCTCTGGTGTCATTCCTTCAGTCTGCACCTCAATGCGGGCAACTCCAAAATCTGCAATCTTGATGGACTTGTCTGCATTAATCAAAAGATTGTCAGATTTCAAATCCCTGTGAATCAACCCAGGCCCATGAACATATGCCATCCCCCTTGCAACATCCAAGGCCTGTTTGACTGCCAGTTTCAATGGAACAGCCCGATTCTGTCGCTTCATCAAATGCTGCCGAACAGAACCCCCTTTTGCGTACTCTGTCACAATGCACCAAACCATTGGTTTCCTACAGGCACCAATAAACCGAACTATGTTAGGATGCTTCAATGTTGCCAGCATCTTTACTTCCTGCTGAAATTGCTGCTCCATTAATTGTGCCTTTTCTGGATCATTTTCTGGCCTCTCCAAGATCTTAATAGCAACATCCTCACCATTATAAGTACCTCTGTAGAGTTTCCCAAAAGCCCCTTGAGCAAAAGCAGCCCCCATATTAAGCTTCCTTAAATCTATTGTCCACTCCTCATAATTCTCTAGCCCCAAAGTGGGGGAATTGTTATCCATTAACGCTTGGGCCAGTGCATCTTCACTAAGAGCATGTGTAACTCTGCCTCGACGATTAACACTCAGTGCAACAGAGTGGTTGTCACTAGCACGCCGCCGCAACCCTTGGTGATTCAAAATGCGAGTGTGGGAGTCATTTGAACCAACACTGCTGTTGTCTATAGACATCGCCACAGAGCCTCCACCATTGCTTGTTTGCAGGCTTCCAAAACTATCAATCGACATGTTGGAATTCTCACCAAGCTTACGGTAGAATATTTGTGACAAATCATCATAGTTGTTGCCATGGCTGTTCAGGTCTATTATTCCAGTGAATTTTGGACCACCTTCCAACATTTTCCCGCCCAGGCAGCAAAACCTTCAAGCCTCTTATTTCTTCAACATTAGAAATCCCGAACTGCAAACCCCCACAGCAAAAGCCTAAAACTACAAATCATTCCACAAGATTTCAGCACTGAGTCTTGATTGTAATAAACAACAATCTTATATTTGCAAATAACTTATTCTCTAAGGGTCCTCTAAATTATTACTTTCTAAGTAGAATTCAAACTTCCAAAAACAAATAACACTGCTGGAACAGAATAAAAAAAGGAAAAAGAAAATACGAGTTTGAATTAAGCACCTCCATCAAACACAGTCCATTATTTGATAGACAGAACAACATGAAGCGCAAGATTAAAACTTCCATATTTCTTCCCCTGCCCTTGGCTCTTTCAGCGATCAAATGGAGCTTAAATTTTATTATATTGAACACTGAATTAATTCTTTCTCATCCACAGCCTCTTTCAAATAATATTCTGAACCCTTCCATTTCATGCCTATTTCTAAACCCAGCAAAAGGAACACCTTTTAAATATCATCATATTACCTGCGCCGTTCATGGCTATACATGGCTAGTAAATAAACAAATACAGAAATAAAAGGTGTAATAGCAAATAAAAAAATCAGATATTTCTTTAAAAACCTTTTTTCAAAAATATTAAAAACAAAACCAAACATAACAATTAGCTCAAAAAGACAATCTCATACTAAACGGTCAGATTTTGCTACATGTTGGGCCCCAAAGAATTTTCCCCCTAAATTCTCATAAACCATAATGAAAACGAAATAATCATACAAAATTATAAACCATACAGAGCCGAGACACCTGAAAGCCCCAAAACGGAGCCGAACTCTCACCAAACCCAAACAAAATCACACACTCTAATATGAACCGCTTTCAATATCAAGATTTCACGTCAGTAACGCTTCAATTTTCACAGATTACGACGAAACGTAAACAGGTCCAAAACCATAAATCATATCGCGGAAAATGTAACAATTTTCGCCAACCAAAGCACTCGAGAAACAGCATATAACAAAAATTGAGAAAATCAACAAAACAAAAAGTCCACAAAACACAAAAAACAAACCCTAAAATCTAAAAGATTCCTTTTTTTTCTTCTTTTTCTTTCTACTATATCATTAAGAGCCTCAATCGACTAATACTCGCGAAACGTACCTCGATCAAGAGGGACTGAGCGCGCGACTCCGATTCCGATCGAATCGGAAAGCGAAAACCCAAGATGGACGGTCAAGATTGCGCCTGAGCCCTCTCTCTTTCTCTCTCTCTCTCTCGCTCTCCCTATGCGTGTGTGTGCAAAATGTAGAAGACGGAGACCGAGACGACCAACAGGAAGAAAGAAAATGGGGGTTTTATCAGTTAATTAATTAATTAATATTTGTTTAGCTTTTGCTATTTCCACACACTTCTACTTCTACTTCTACTGCCGTCTCTGATTCCTTTTTACAATTACTATGCTCTGTTTGCCTTACGTGGCACCCCTTTGTGTGGAAACCCATGCCGTTTTTGGAGACCGACCAGTTATTAAAAGCCACGTCAGTGTTCCATCCCTTCGTACTCCTCTTATCGTTTTTACTTAGATTGGAAATCAACGGTTCTTTTTTATTCTCAGCATCTTTGTCCAGATAGTTTATGATCAGTTTTAACTAATATAATAGATTGTGTGTTTTTTAGGTTATTATAATTATTTTTATAAATTAAGGTAGCAGTTTACACGATAATTATTATATATCTCACTAAATAATTAAATTTGATGTTAGATGTACACCATCATATTAATTTATAAGTTTACACAGCACTTTATGACTTCAGTCATTAAATAATTAAAGAAAAAGTCTATATTATAGATTCGGTTACAATGGAGTTGAGTTAGCCTTGCCACATCGGCCTTTTTTTTTATCTAATTTAGCCATTTTTTAAATTAAAAGGAATAAAAATAATGGGCTAAGGTGGCAGGGCTAACTCGCCCGGCCACGTCAACCTAGTCATAGTCGGGTCTACGATATAGCAGGTCTCATAATTAAATTCAATTATAATTGATGTGACACTGTTACGTGGATTATTACATTAATTTATAAGAGAATTATAAAGTATCTCAAGCATTTTCTTAATAGATTAATAAATTAAATCATTTAAAAAGTAAAACATTTGGGGATTCAATTAAAAACATTATAGATTACATTTTTTTTCTATTTTGTTGATGCGATGTTACCTATCAATCTTATTTAAAAACAAAAAACAAAAAGCAAAAAAACAAAAGTAAAAAGTTGAATGACAATATCACATCAACAAAATAAAATGAAAGTGTAGTGCATGGCTTAAAACAATAATTAAAATGTCATTGTAAAATTACATAAAAAATTTATGAAAAAAGTCCATATACCCCTCGAACTACCATCCAATTGATAATATCTCTCAAGCTTTCAATATAATAATGTCCATCTCAAACTACCAAATAATTATCAATGCACCTTCAATGCCAGCAAAAAGGCAAAAATAATCATATAAATTTTTCAATAAGCCATAAATACCCTTATAAATTCAATAATAATCATATTTTATTTTATTTTTTAAAAAAATAATTTAAAAAAAAACTAAAATCTTTATACTTTTTTTATTATTTTAAATTTGTCCAATTGAGTTGTAGTTTATTTTAAAAAAAAAAAAAAATTAAAACGAAAATCTTTTTACCTTTTTTTTTAATTTAAAATTTGCCCAAATGAGTGGTTGCGTTTTTTTTTTAAAAAAAATATTATTATTATTTTTTTGTTTTTTGTTTTTAATTTTTAGTTTTAGTTTTTTTATTATTATTATATTTTATTAAGGGTATTTTCGTTCTTGGGAGACATAGACAATTGTTTGATAGTTTGATAGTTTGATGAGACGTTGTCACAATTAAAAGTTTTTGAAAGAAACATTATTAATTGAGTGGTAATTTAATGAGGGTATGACGATATGTAGACTTTTTCCAAAATTTATTTAGTTCTTATTTATATTAATACAAACCATAGAGCATAATATAGGAGAAGATTTTTTTATTTATTATAGTTGAAGACAAAACAGTAAATATGAATACACATTCAGGACAAAAGTATGAATCATGTGATATATTTTTTTTGAGTAATGTTATTTAGAGTATGTTTTAGATTTTATTAAAGAGCCTTTTTTTTTTTTTTGAACGGAAATTTTTCATTTTTCATTGATAACAAATCAATAGTATAAAATTTAGATAAACATAGCACAATGTTATAAAATTACAAAATTATAGATTTAAATAAAAAATCTTACAATTGAAAAACTATCTATGACTTCAATTTTCGCTAACACATGTACAACTCCAGTTAAAAAATATATCTGCTCTGAGTATACTAGATTTAAGACATAAGTAGTCCAAATTCTCACCAACTTTTTTTTTCCTATTATGAGAAATAAATTCCTACACCGATCTACTCATCTTCAACCATAAAGGTCAAAAGACAACACACGTCCTCAACCCAAAGGACAAGACAAGAAGAACAAAAAATAAATAAAAAACTAAAAACAAACATATTCTCACTAAAAGCAATAGCGGAGAAACACGACATTGTAGACCCACTCCGGCACGTGAGACTCAATGGTTGATCGGTGCAAAAGTGATGAGAAACGGATAAACCAGCCGAGACAGGTAGATATAAACTTAAAGAAACTAGATCTAACACAAAATCATCAAAATAAAAACTAAAAAAGCCTACAGAGAAGATACCGAGCTTAAAATATACTTTTAGTACATAAAAGTTGTACCAAACAAGAATGAGTGCACTTGGAAAAATTTTCTACAAATTGATTTGTAAGAAACTCATATAAATCAACTTCTAAAAATGACATGTGTTCTTTAAGCTATTAAGAAGAATATGAGAAGTACATTTTTTCTCACATGTTATTAAAAAAACATATACTTCTCACATGTTAAGGCACATATATCAATTTTAGAAGCTGATTTATAAGAAATTTCCTATAAAATATTTTGTACCTTGTTGGAAATTTCTGTCTCAAAAAACAAAACTTTAAAAGTACTGTTTTAACTATTTTGCTCTAAAAAAGCCCAAAACTATATTTCAGAATAAATTTGAAAATGAAGTTTTTTTTAAAAAAGGTTTTTAAGGTTTTTTTTTTAATAAACAAAAATTATAGGGGAAACTTCACTTTGGCTCCCAAAACTTCTACGTGTTTTGAAATACCCCTTGATCTTTGATTTTTCTCACTTTGGCCCCTCATACTTTCAAAATATTTCATTTAGCCCCATCTGTTAGGATTTATCGTTAAATCCTAACGGAGTTGTGCAAAAATTATCAACATACCTATTATTTTATATTTTTTTAATACAAGAGTATTTTTGAAATTTTAACAAAGTTTGACGATGAAAACAGACGAATGAGGGTTAAATGATACAAATTGAAAATATGAGGGGCCAAAGTGAGAGAAATAAAAAATCGAAAAATATTTCAAAACATGTGAAAGTTTGGAGAATTTAGTGAAGTTTTCCAAAATTATATTTTTCAACACAATCTCATATAGACTCTTTGTTTTGTTTTTTGTTTTTTTTTTTTTTACTTCCCTTATACAAGGCTCTCCACTCTCTCTTTGCTTCCAAAGTGGGCTCTGAAAGTGTGGTCACCCCCTTATCTCCTTCAACTTCTTCGGCCTTGGGCCTACTTGAGCCATCCAGCTTAGTTGAGCTCGAGCCTACTAAGTCATTGGACCCCTGTGATCCGGTGGCCCGAAATTATGAAAACGACCAAGCCACCATGAATGGATCAAAATCATCATTCCACAAGCTCTGGTAAAAAAAGAAAAAAGAAAAGAAAAGAGAGCTTAATTAAGAACAGACATGGCAATTTGACATTTTTCAAGGCATTGCGAACTACTGCTAATACTTTATATAGTTTTTATTGTTTGGGCTCACAAGCATTGCGAAGGATTTTGAAAATGGAGCCCAAACATAACAGAAGTAATTTATTTTGGTCGGTTCCGGTTTTGGTTGGGCAGGGGTGGGACCGGTGGGGTTTTTGGGTTTCTTTTGACCCGTATTGATCTCTCATTTATCTGTCCCATTTAGCCCTTTTTTGGACCTTTAGGTTTGGTGCGCTTTAGCCATAAAGGTCTTTAAGGCTGGTTCGGGTTGGAATGCCCATTTCTGAATTGGAAGTTAAAAAATAATTTCAAGCCTGCCCAAGCTCCAGGCGCCTTTCTTTTTTTCTTTTTCTTTTTTTTTTAATCGATTCCCCATCGTAGTATTAGAAAACGTTTTTTGATAAATATTTTTTGTATCAACCGACAACCATCATCTGAAAACGTTTTCATACAGTAACGTTATACATCATCTTCTTCTTTTCTTAATCTTCCTCTTTTATTTATTTATTTATTATTTTTAAAGCAATGTTATTTGTTCAACCTATTAGTCCAGCTCCCTTTATATTGTAAAAATAGTAATAAAATTCAACACATAAAGAGTTGGACCAAATTAAACTAATTAATTAGACTAATAGTATTGCTCTTTTTTAAATCCCTGTAACATTGTCACATCATAGTGCCGCACACTAAATTGTTTTAGAATAGTGATGTGGCATTGCCACGTTAAGAAAGAAGGGGGGAGGGTTATAAAATGCTAATAAGTTAGGCATTTTTCAAAAACAAAAGCATTATTATTTTCTGCTATATCGTTTTTCTTTTTGTTTTGTTACTAGTTGTAGTCATTTTTATTATTATTATTATTATTTTTTCATTATCTACTACCACTCATTTTATTTTTAGAAATATTATTTAGTTGGCTATTATATGATAATCATACATATAATTAGAATAACAAGACAGTAAAAATCAACATTTATATTAATAAAATAAATGTTTGATTTCATTATCCCACTCATCTTCGTATGAGAGAGCTATCATGGAATGAGTATTGTTATTTAGGAACTATATTTTTATCCTCCTAAAGTTAATGTGGCTATTAAAAATACCATTGAATTTCAGATGGATCAATATTAAATTTTGATCTAATGATGATTTTAAAAGTCACATCAACTTTGGGAGGATGAAATGAGAATAAAAAAAATGGTTTATAGCATTACTTATTATGAAACTTACATGCCTGAGCACATCTCAAACAGTCCATCCACCTATTTGTGCAAGTGAGTCCAATAAAAATTATCTCACATTTATTATATGGATTGCTAGTAATCGGCGTAGAGATCCATATTCGATTCTTGATGGGTCCTTGATTATTTGACACACAGTGGATTTATAGCTGTTCAATAACTGCCTAAAGAACAAGTTAGCAAAACAACTAAGAGACAAGTTGTACTTGGCCTTAGGTAAATGAGAATGAAGAGTGAAATGACTCACTAAACATTTGGAAATTCAACAACACAAAAATTAGAAAAAGTATATATATTCTCATCAAATTACTACATTATTATCAATGTCCTCCAAATTAAACAAAAGTTGTCAATATCCCCTTTAGGCCAACAAAAAGATAAAAATAACTTTAAATTTTTTTTGAATAAAACAAAAATACCTTTATAAATTAAAATAAAAAAGAGTAAAAAGTAAAATAAAAAATAAAAATTACAGCGGGTTGCCTCTTGGCCAAATGGGCCGTTTGGGGGTAGTTTAGCCATCCCTCAATTTTTAAAAAACTACCCCCAATGGTCAAAGAGATGATTTAGCTACCTTTGGCTCTAAATATGGCCGAAGGAGGTAGCATAACCTTTTTTTTATATTATTATTCTTATTTTTTTAATTTTTAATTTATTATTATTTTTTGTAATTAAAAGGGGGACTCTTTGGCCATTTGGATGTTGGCTATTGTTCTCTATCAATTTTCTTCCACAAGTGGAGCACAAAAAAACCACCTCAAATGTGCTCCACTTCGGGTGCGTTTGAAATTGCGACTTCGTAGACAAAAAATGTAATTTTAAATCAAATCGCAAAAAATAGATCGTTTGAGAATTGTATTTTTAAAAAATTGTGATTTGAAAACACAGAAATATGCGTTCTCAAATTGCATGTAAATGGACACTTTTTTTGAAAACGTTAAATTTTAAAGGTTAAATTACGATTTTAAAGGCCAAACTGCGATTTTACCAAATACTTAACTGCATTTTTAAAAATTGTATTTTTAAATTGCACATTTTAAAATCGCACATTTTAAAATTGCAATCTCAAACGAACCATTCTAAGGGTGCATTGGGATTGCGATTTCGTGGACAATAAGTGCAATTTTAAATCAAATTGTAAAAAATGAATTGTTTGAGATTGTGTTTTAAAAAAATTGCGATTTGAAAACGCAAAAAATATACATTTTCAAATCGCAGGTAATGAGGTACTTTTTTGAAAACGCATAATTAAAAAGGCTAAACTGTAATTTTAAATGTCAAATCGCAATTTTGTCAAATACTTAACTGCACTTTTTGAAATCAGATACTTAAATGAACCCTAAAGTTGTTGTGCAAATGTTAATATAATCTTATTCTTCTGATTGTAAGTGAAGAGAATGCACCAATAAAGAT
>FXXK01000220.1:396481-447414 GCA_900184695.1 Betula pendula | reverse complement strand
AAAATTACTTATTAAGTTTTGGAAAAAATCATATTTAGTCCCTAGGTTTTTATCTGACTTGAATTTAGTTATTATGTTTCAAATTTCAAAAATATGGTCATTAAGTTTTGTCCAAATTTTAAATAGTTTCCTCTATTACTTTTCTGTCAAAATGAATGATCTGTTATATGTCACACGTGTGTCTCAATTGATGCTAGTGTTCATTTCAACACCTAATATCAATGTCATATTATTAAGCACCAAATCATCCATAAAAAAAATAAAAAAAAACCCAACAAACTCTAAAAACAAAAATAATTTTCTTTGTCGTCTTTAATCATTTAAATTTGTAGCGTTAGAGGAAAAATCATTAACTTTAATACTGAGATAGGCTATGACGTGTCAAATGAGACACATGTGACAAATAAATAATCGTTAATTTTTGCTATAAAGTGATAGAAAAACCAATTTAAAACTTGAGTAAAACTTAATGACATTATTCTTAAAATTGAAAACTCAATAACTAAATTTAAATCAAATGAAAACTTAGTGATTAAATATGATTTTTTCCTTAAGTTTTTATATTCAAGTTTTTCTAACATTCTATTTTCAATTGATAATATGTCTAATCCATTTAATTTTTCTTGTGACATTGTTGATCTTAAGACTTGAATAAGACTTGAATTGATAAATGGAGAGAAAAAAAAAAAGCTTATAAAGAGAGGAGTTTATAATTAAATAAAATATTTAGAGACTTTTCATATTCTTAACATTTGATTTATTTTGTTTTGTTTTTTTTTTTTTAAAAAATTTATTTTAAATGTTGAACTCCAATAATAAATGCTATATTTTTGAACATTGCGTGTGGACCAAAGCTATTATTTAATTTCTTTATTTAATGTTATCAATTTGACCATAATTTGGGGCCTTAGGTCCTATTTGTTTCGATGTAAAATGATTTCCGTCGGAAAATGATTTAGAAAAATAATAAATGCTATATTTTTGAACATTGCATGTGAACCGAAGCTATTATTTAATTTCTTTATTTAATGTCATCAATTTGATCCTAATTTGGGGCCTTAGGTCTCGTTTGTTTCGACGTAAAATGATTTTCGTCGAAAAATGATTTTCGTTGGAAAATGATTTAGGAAAATATTTTTCGTTGAAAATATTTTCTGGCGTTTGCGGAAAATCACAAATATTTTTGATATTTTCAATTAATCATATGAACCTATAAAAATTAATTTTTATTTACAACTTAAAAATATTAATATATTATAATAATAAAATTATCGAACCACAGTCAAAACACTACTAGATCCTNCGTTGGAACCTGTTCGGAACCCCACCGGGACCGGGTTCCTAAGGATCCCAATGATATCCCGGTCGGGTCCCGGTGGGATCTGGTATGTTTTGGCTGTAATCTGACGATTTGAGTATGAGAAGTTCAAATTCGAAAAATGATTTACGGTTTTAAGAAATGGAAACTATTTTACAGAAATTAAAGAATATTTTTCAGACAAACTAAAAATGATTTCCATTGATTATTATTTTCCACCTCACCAAACACCGAAAACACGGAAAATAATTTCTGAAATTATTTTACGTCGAAACAAACAGAGTCTTAATTAGAAAATATTGACTATAATTACTTATTTACCATAATTATTAATTAATTACATGTGTGCAAAAGTTACTATTAATTACTTATTTACATATTACTATAATTTAGGGCCTTAATTAAAGAATATTAACTATAATTACTTATTTACCATAATTATTAATTAATTACGTGTGGACCAAAATTACTGTTAATTACTTATTTATATTTTTCTATAATTTGGGTCCTTAATTAGAGAATATTGACTATAAATAGGGTCTTAAATACTTTTTTTTATAGAATACGAGTGCGTTTATGATTGCGATTTCATTGACAAAAAGTGCGATTTGATAATGAATCATTTGTGATTGCGTTTTTAAAAAATTGCGATTTGAAAACACAGAAAATATGTGTTTTCAAATCACAGGTAAGATAGTGCGTTTTTGAAAATGCACTATTTTAAAGGCCAAACTGTAATTTTACCAAACGCTTAACTGCGTTTTTAAAAATTACATTTTCAAATTGCACATTTTAAAATCGCACTTTTTGAAATCGCAAACTCAAACGGATCCTAAATTTTCATTAATATTTATTAATTAGAGAATATTGACTATAGTTAGGGCCTTAAAATATATATGGAGAAACTTCACAAAAGTCGCATGAATTTTCAAGATTTTAATAACCCTCAATTTTTTATTTTTCTCAATTTGACCCCTCAAACTTTCAATTTCTCTCATTGAGCTCCCATCCGTTAAAATCCGAACAGAGTGGTGTAAAAATTACCAAAAACCCTCATTTTAGAATTTTTTATTTTTTTTTTTTTAAAATACATGGTATTTGAGAATTTCAACAAAATTTGATGGTGAAACACAGACGAGGGGTGAAATGAGAGAAATTGAAAGTATGAGAGGTCAAAGTAAGAGAAATCAAATATTGAAGGGTTATTTAAATCGTATGAAAATTTAGGGGGCCTTTGTGAAATTTCCCAATATATATATATATATATAAGGAATAAGTCTTCATTAGGTGTATATATATTATATAATTATATATATATGGAATTTAGTCTTCATTAGTATTTATTAATTGAGAACCTTAGACGCCTGCCTAATCAGCCTAAGGATTGAGCCGTCCTAGCTGTAGTATATTATGAATATATGAATAGAAGGAATCAATAATAATTTGATCCAATTGATTATTTCGCCAAAATTAAATTTGATATCATAAATGTTATCCACTGTTCCAGGAAAAATCAACGTACGTAGTAGAAGATTAATTTAATTTGATTGAATTTATTTATTAGGTTTATAATTTCAAGAATAAGTCTTTAGGTTTTGTCTCGATTTTTAAATAGGTATTTCTATTACTTTTTTGTCAAAATAAATGATTTGCCATATGTTATGTGTGTCTCAATTGACAAGCTGGCATTCATATTAATACCCAATTATCAATGTTATATCATTAAGCGCTGAATCAACCATAAAAAAAATCAAAAAAAAAAAAAAAAAGACCGAATTCCAAAAAACAAAAACCATATTTCTTATCACTTTAATTTTCTAGATTTGTAGCGTTAGGAGGAAAAATCATTAACTTTAATTCTGCAGATAGACCATAAACGTTCAAATGAGACACACATGAGACATTGAAAATTGTTAACTTTGATCGTAAAGTAATAGAGAGACCAATTTAAAACTTGAGTAAAATTTAAAGACCTTATTTTTAAAATTGAAAACTCAATTACTAAATTCAAATAAAATGAAAATTTAGGAATTAAATATGATTTTTCCCTTTAATTTATTTATTAGTTTATTAGATGGCAGAACTGTAAATATGACAAAATTATTGGGTGTTATATTTTTGTATTCAATTATAAGATGTCTTGAATAGGAAAAAGAAAAAAAATAAAAATAAAATTAAAAGTTGACCTATCAAACGTAGAATTTCTATTCCGCGTAGGTTTAAGGAATCCTTCACAAAAACAATTTCTACAATTTCTAAGTCGGTGGTCCAGCCCGTGCAAGCTTCTCTGCCTGACAAGGTTCGTCTTCCTTTGCTTTATCATATAGTTCAGAATAATTGGATGTGTATTTTTTTTTCCTCCCAATTCTGTTCGTTAAACGCAAAAAGAAAAAAAGAGTTGTTTACCTATTTGTTAATTTGTCCGTCTTTAATTTTTAATTGATATTAAAAAAAATTGTTTTTGCACAGACAACAACTGTTTTCTTCGAACCTTCGAACACCGAACACCTGACCTGCGTGCCGCCGCCCAACGTGGTTGGGAAAAGGTTGGTTTTCCTATGCTTTTATTTAGTTGAGATTAATAGTATGTGTTTTTTTGAATGAATATAATATGCATAACATTAAAGGTAATAACCAGAAAACTATCTTTTATCAAACTTTGGTTTGAAGCGGATCCATAATATTAGCATCCCACGTTTGAGACATCGATAATAAGAAAAAAAAAAAACTTATTAATTACGGATAGTCTTGTGCAGGGAAGCTGTATTAATAAGCTTTCAATCTTATGGGGCACAAAATTGACCGGATATTCGAATTGCCAGAACAAGTTGTAGAGCACATCCTATCATTCATTCCCTTGAAAAAGATACTTCAGCTTAGTATATTGTCCAAGAGATGGCAAAACGTGTGGGCTTTACTCCCCATTCCGAAATTCAATCAATACAGTTCGGAATTTAACCCATACGTCTATTGTAGAAAATTGGGCAATATTTCAATCAATGAGAAAGAGCAAATATTCCGGAGAAAGAAAGATGAGTTCATTTACTTTATGGAGAGAATTTTACAAAGTCGTTACAGGCAAGGGCTAAGTGTAAACATGTTTAAGCTTAACATGTTCTTCAAGAAATCAGATTGTGCTCTTGTGAACCGTTGTATTGGGTATGCAATTGAAAGCAATGTCAAAGAGTTTTATCTTGACGTACTCCTTGACGTACACCCTGAGTTTGATGGTGAAGCAGATGAAGATCCTAAGTGCTACTATCGGTTGCCTGAGAGCGTTCTTACAGCAAAATCAATAACTGAGTTGAAATTGGATTGGTGTAAAGCGTTTGGTGCTTCATGTTCTATAGTGATATTAACTTACCCTCTTTGAAAAAATTGTCTCTTTCAGATATTCATGTGGAGGACCAATTTTTCCAAACTCTAATTGCTGGTTGTCCTGTGGTAGAAGACATATCAATTGAGGATTGTAATGGGTTGAAAAGTATACATGTATCAGGTCTTCCTAAACTTATGACCCTTAGTCTGATGTTTAATGAAGATCTTGAGAGGATTGAGGTGCAAATATCAACTCTTCAATCTCTACACATCGGCCGTCTAAATAATAAACTGCGCCATATCAACCTAGCCCCATGTGAAAACCTAAACAAGTTAGTGTTACATGAACTCACCATAACAGACAAATGGTTGCATGACATTCTTCTTAAACGTCCACTCCTAGAGATCTTGGACCTAATGAGCTGCAATATGTTAGAAAGGGTGTATATTTCAAGTCACCGCATGAAAACCTTGAATCTTTCTTCGTGCGACAAGCTAGTTGAAGTGAACATTGATACTCCAAACTTACATGGATTCGGGTATTGTGGTGGTCTTATATCTTTTTCTTTCAATGCTAAGGCTCTATTAGAAGCTAATCTATCTTTTTCAAGAGGGACTCCTTGGTGTGTAGAAAAGATTGCGTTCCTTGCAAAGTTAAGTCATCCCAAACTATTGACTTGGACAACTACATCTACCGAGGTATTCTAGTTTCTATATATTATTTGATTCTTTTGCTCATCACTAGCTTCTTTCATTTGATTTTTCTGTGATTTTGTATATCAATTATTAACATTTATTATAAAATTCTTACATGTGTCACTATGTGAAGAGTATGATCATTCCAAAAGAATTGAGAGAAATCGAATCATACCCATTATGTAATGTCAAGAAGTTGGAGCTAAAAGCATCTTCTCTGCCTGAGGGATTCGAATTCAACAAACTTTTGGACGCCTTGTTATGGTTTTCTCCTCTTCTGGAGATTCTATTTATAGAGTTGAAAGAACTAAATAAGTCGGTTCGCAATATATTTTTCAAGGTATAGTTACATATATTCATTTCTTAGAGTCTAAAATCTTGCTCCTTATACTGTTACTTTTTCATGATGCTCTAATTATTTAATGCTTCAAACTAAATTATCGGACTAAAAAGCCATTATTATTGTGTTTTATTGCCTCTCATGCTAAGTAAGGTTTGCTTTGGTGTAATGAATCTACTCACGGTTAATAATATTTTAGAAAATATTTTTGGTGTACGTATTAATTATCGATTTGGTTAGTACTCCATATAATTAATAACTGAAAGTCCATATGATCTACATGCATGTGGCAGACTTTTTGTTCAAATATACTAATGTTGGTGTTCCAAAATTTATTTTTTTCATTTGTGGAGAATAACTATAGAAAATAATATTAAAATCTTAGGGAAAAGTACTACACTTACCCGGCCCTCAATCTACATGTACTACTCAATTTGCCATGTTCCTCAATATTTCTATTTGGTTAATCTACCCTACGTACGTAGGGTTGTAATGTAGGGTTGCAATGTTCGATCCATTTGGTATACCAATCTACCAAATTAAGGGGTTGTAATGTCCCTCTTTTGCCTCCCAAAGATACGAAAATGCTTGTAAAAATCTAAAAAACAAAAACAAAAAGGCAAAAAACAAAAAACAAAAAACAAAAAACTAAGGTGACCTAAGCGCTGCCATTAATTAGATCCAAAACGTTAGGATGGTGATACTACAGTACTAGTGTACTAATGAAAATTTTAGCTATATATCCGTGTTCATATTTCGTAATTGTATTTCAATAACTTTTCCTTTTAGCCTAAAGTAGATTGATTCAACAGCATTAAGTTTTAAGAGTTTTTTTTTTGGAAGAAACAGAAATTATGATGATGTTTGTTTTGACATTTTTAATAATATTATTAAATTCATACTCGTATTTCAGTTCTCATATGAAAACCCGATTTATGAAGGGGGGAATCCCAATTGTTGCAAACGACTTCTAGATCCATGTTGGCGGCATTGTTTAAAGACTGTCAAGATTGAAGACTCTGGAGGATTTGCAGATGAGAAAGATCTAAATAAATATTTTTTAGAGAATGCAAAAATATTAAAGAGCTTCAAATATTCTGCAGGATCTGTATCGCTTAAACATGGCTAAGTTGAAGAGCTGTAGAGGATTTGCAAATGAAAATGTTTTAGAAAAGTATTTTGAAATTGTCTAGCTTGCAGATTGTGACTTATGAAATAGCGAGCAAAACATTTGACTCGATTTTGATGACGTTAATTTTTAAATTAAATGAATATTGTAAAAGACATAATGCTTTGTAAGATTTTGTCAAGTTTAGTTTCTAGTGTTAATTAGTAACTAACAATATTTTGTTATATATACCAAATCATCTAATTAACATGCATATATATTCACATATCTTTGTCCTGCAAATTTGTTCTGGACATGGCTTTAAGTTGTATGCTCCTAACATTGAACTCTAATTATACACCCAGCATTAATAAAACCTTATATAAAATTGATTATACATGTCATAAGAAATATTACATAAATTAGTCATATTATCTAGCTAGTAACAAAAAATTAGGGTTAAATATACTTTATTCGGCCCCCTCAACTAACAGTTTTAACACTTAGGTCCATCAAACCATCATTTTGTTGTAATTTAATCCTATCCGTTAGCGTTGACCTTCAATTTTGTACTCTCATTCTTCTTCTTCTTAAGGCCACAATATAAAGCTCACCCAAATTATCTAATTAAACATCCTGTAGAAAGGTATTCCTTTGTATTCTTTTGTATATAATAGCTCACTCAAATTGAACATAAATAGTTGAATTTTCATTTTTTGAATATGAGAGAAAAATTAAAAGCAAGACCCAAGGGAAAACTACTCAATTGTCATCCCAAGACTTTTAAACCATTCTTTTTATTAAATATGAAAAAAAAAATTGTACGAGTGATTTTTTATGTTAATAAGGGTAATTTTTTTTTTAAACCATTCTTCTTTTTTTTTTTCGAATTTATTAAGGTAATTTTTTCTTATTGAAATCTTTTTTAAATTATTCTTGTCTTTTTGCTAGTCTTTGAGGGACATTAACAAGTATTTTGTAGTTTGAGAGGAACAATGACATAATCGATAATAATTTGGGGGATACATTGACAATTGAGTAATAGTTTGAGAATGCATGTGTATTTTTTTCTAAGAAATATTAGATAAATTAGTCATATTATCTAGTAACAAAAGTTCATTACAAACATTCAATTAATAATTTTACATTTCAAAAAGTAAGAAGAGATAATTTAAAACAAACATTCAGGCCCCAAGCTACATTGAGCCACCCCTAAAGGCTTGATACTCTTATCTTTATAACTAGAATTGTAAATGAACAAAACTATTTAACAACCCGATCATATAAACTAGGCTTGAATTCGGTTGGTTAAATAAATGTGCCGATCGTGAATACAAAAGTAGGCTCGATTATTAAACGAGCGAGTTATACTCGTATAAAGTCGGCTTGACTTGTATAAGCTCGTAACTTTATTTTTATTATTTTTTACAATATTATTTTAATTTTGTAATTAGAACATCTTAAGTAAAGATGACTTATCTTCATATTATAATAGATATAGTTTGAATTATTGTAATTATGAGTATTGATATAGATATATGTATGTTTGTGTGTATGTATAAATATGTGTTTGTGCGCATATAATAAATTTATAAACATACATATAAACTCGATATTAGATTATTTAAAATTTAAGTGAATTTATTTAATTAACTCAAATGCTAAAAACTTAACAATAATTAATTAACTAATAATTAGTATGGATTTACCAAAAAAATAAGCATCATGATATTTATTTATTTATTTATTTTTCTAATCTATGATATTTACTTATATAAGAAATAAATAAGTTAATTGAGCAACTCGTAAACAAGTTTTTTGTTTGCTTCAAAAATAAATGAGTTAAATTTAAACAAATTATCTAATGCGGTGATAAACTCGAGTTGCAGTCGTATTCGAAATGAAATTAAATGAATGAAATTTGAACATTCAATTACAACTCTATTTATAATTGACAAACCTCCCATTAGTGGGTCATTGCTTGGGGGATTTTTTTTTATTATTATAAACGATGAAAAAAAAAAAAGGGGGTTGTCAGTTGAAGTTTGAGATCTTACCTAAATTCACATATATATCACGACAAAGCCTATGAATTAAATGTTGATATGCTCCACAATATTTTATGAACATCTCTTTTAGCACGCATGTACTCACTACTATTGGAGGTATTTTTTAATTTAAGTTAAAATTTAAGTGAATATAGAGTAATGCTAAAGGACTGACTTAAGTTTTATTTGAATCTTTTCAAAAGTGAAGTAATTTTTAAAATTACAATTAAATTTATGATAATTGACTATTAAATTTTAATTAAATAGTAATTTTAAAAATTACATAACTTTTAAAATGACTCAAGAATAATCGTCTAGAGTCATTCCTTTAGAATTACCATGGTGAAGAGATTCGTTAAAAAGATGTTTCGGGTATTCATAAATTAATTACATTATTATTAAAAGATTGTGTAAGCCCTAAAAATGGAGGGAGTCTTACATGGGAAAGACCGAAAGATAAAAGAGGAGTATGAAAGAAAAAAAAATTAAAAATTGCCGATAAAGGCCAGCAAAACTAATGCCGGTGAGCCCAAATTATAAAAATGATAGATTAAGTATTAACATTAGTTTGCAATAATGCATTGGAAAATGGTAAATTTGCAATTGAGCTAGAGAGTGTATACCTCTTTTTCTTTTTGGTTTTTTTTTTTTTCGTCTCTTCTGGGCTAAAGATCGAGAGTATATACCTTGATTCAAATTTCACAATGTCTATTGAAAAATAATGATAAACTGGGAACAGTTGATCATTATACGTGTAATAGGGTGACGTATTATGCTTAATTAATTGTATCAATTATTCCGAATCCATTCTACAAACATCATTAACATTTATTAATGTTAAGCAAAATTAAAAACAACTCAAATGTTGTTCTTAGAACCTGTGAAATGCAAAAAAGAAAAAAAAAACTGAACAAATAAATAATTATAAGACACAGAGTAAATCGGGTCAGACACAAATCAGACTCTATATAGCCTAACATCAAAATCCCATTTATGCATGAAGATGATTCTGCATGGTCACTTACGTTGCTCAGGTAAGTTTCTTTAGCAACACGTTTTTTCTTCCCGCCATGCTTGCACAATTGCCAAGTAAAAAAGAACATGTCCGTGGAAAAAGAAAGAGATTATGCAAGGAGTTATGAATATCAAACTAAAACTTGAATTAATAATTACTAAGAATTCAAACAAAATAACCGAAAAATAAGGATAGATAGATAGATAGATCTGATGGAGGCGGAGCAACCATAGACAAATGCAAAGTCTTAAAACATAAAAATAAAAATAAAAAACTCCTTCATGCATTGTTTATGCCTTCTTGAAGCTGGCACTGGAAACGTTAATCCATGGAGCATAGCCGCCATGGTCTTCAGCAATGAACACCTCTTCCGGTGATAAATTGAACAGGAACATCTCACCGCTTTTCTGAAATTAAAAAAAAATAATAATAATTAAATAATTTTCTAACAATCTATACTTTCTAAAATAACTATAAAAATAAAAAAAAATTAATGAATATTTACCGCTCTCGCCTCCAAAAAAGTGGCAGACATAAAGTTCACTGGCTCAACTCCCCAGCATGAGATCCTCACCACCATGTCAATTTCTTTTCCACCCTCAGTATCATTTTTAATGCATTGAATACTTGGAGGAGAAAGCATCATCGCCCGCACCTTTTGGTTGCTTTGCTGCATTTGCACTACACAAAATAAATTAATAAATAAATACATTAATTATGAACTGATTTATAAATTAAGAAATAACAAATCAAATAACCTTATCCTTTTTCTTTTTCTTTTTCTCGAGACCATCGGCTTCAAGCCGGATCGGCCTTTCAAGAAAACATCGACACGCAGTACATCTCACCTGGTACAATACAAATGGCTTGATTAAATCTCAAATAAAAATAAAAACACTACCCTGAGAAAGAATGACACTACAATACTATAACCACAACAGCATATTCGGCACCAAATTACTGCAAAGTACACCGCATTTAGAAACGGAACTAGAAATTCTTATGGATGGCCAAAAGTATGAATGAAAAATATATTAAGATTGAATATTAAATTAATATATAAAAAATTAAGAGTAGTATCCATTGTTAAGAAAATTTAAATAAAAGAAAAGACAAATAATAATTGATTTTAAATGAATTTCAATTTTTAACTTAATCACCTATTAAAAATTAAAGGAACTTGCTTTTATTTTTAGATCTCGAAAATCATACATGTAGAGTTTAGAGTCATTTCTTTTATTGGTATTCGCATAAATATATATAATTAATACATCTTGTGAGTCAACAAAGTGCATAATATTCTTTATGATAAAAACTTAGCAAAATAATACTAAAAATATTATATTTAATAATGAATATGGAAATACCTCTTATAATTGATAAATGCGTAAAATCTTTAAAAACTAGGTAAAGATGTTCCAACTTTTGGCATGCAGGGACCAACTATAATTTCTTTTTTTTTGCCCAGAACATAAATATAAAACATAAAAAAACCTACAAATTATTAAAATCTTTCAAAGCAGGGGAGGAGGCCTTGGCAAACACTTGCCCCCTGCGTTAGTCAGTAGTCCACAGTAACATTGTTCCATTTTATCTTTTAAAAAAGGGTTGCCCATTTTTCTTAGGGTTGCCAAAACGGGTTCACGGGTCGAGATTTGTTTGACCCGTCAACCTGTTTAAGGTCAACTCAAACTCGACATGATTAGCTAAACAAGTCAATCCTATAAACTTGAAATCGACATACTAATTTAACGGGTAATACGACATGACCCGTTAATTTGTTTAGTTAATGAGTCGTGTAGTGTTAATTCGACACATTTGACTTGTTTAATGAATCGAGTCGGATTGACCTGATATGTTTTGACCTGTTTAGTAAGTCGAGTTAGGTTGACTCAACCCGAACTCAACACGATTAACTAACTTTTTATGTTTTACTCAAAAAAAAAATAAAAATAAACAGGTCACCTAGTTTGACACGTTTATTAAACAGGTCATAAATAGGCTGACCTGGTTATGACCTAAACCTGTTTAACCTAAATTCTAACCCTATATCTTCGTGTTGAGTTCATGAGCCATGCTAAAAATTGCCAATTCTAATTTTCTTCGCCCTAAAACAAAAAGTATCCATAAATTTAGCAAATGTAAAATAAACGTACTATATGGAAAATAAATATTGCTAAAAAAATTACTGTGAATTGAAAATCTGATTTCAAAGTTGTTGAAATGCTGGTCGTGTCTGCCATCTCACATTTAATCTTCAAGATGTAAGTACCCATGATATGACAGTGTTCTGAGTAGGAAAAAAATAAGAAGAGCAATTGTTATAACTTCATACCTAGTAATTATATATATATTTCTGAGAATATAATAGTAATAGAAATCAACAAAATAAGAAGTTCATAACAACATAAAGCAGTCAAGAAAATCAATCCCCAAGAGCCTGTCACCCTCAATGAAACAAAACTGACTTCCAATATTCATACGACCATAGCAAGAAGACAAACATATTGAAAATTTGCTTTTTTGAATCAAAACAGTCGTGAATCAAGAAGATAAACCCAAAATTTGGAAGAGTAAACATTCATTCGACCAAAGCAAGGGAAGCCAATGAAGTCAAAAACAGAGAAAATCACCCAAGAATTTTAACCCATTCGGTTGAGCTTCAACCGAAACAGGGGATGAAAATTTCCTCTCCTCTATTTAATCGGCCATGGCAGAAAGAAAAGGCTAAAAGAAAATATACACACCAAATTTGCAATCCAAAAATTTCCATGAACAAAATCATCTTTCACCGAAAAAAAAAATCCCCTCTCATTCGAGCATCTCAACCGCAAGAGGAAGAGCAACCCAAAAAATTTTGCTCCTAGAACACCCATTCGGGTGGAGCTTCAAAAACAGAAATAAAAAAACCCATTCCTCCATTTTCGATTGAATGCTAGAAAACCCAAAATCTTCTCATACCCATTCTCGACTTGGACTCTGATGATGAAGGATATGAGGGGCTAATAGAGATGAGAGATGACGGAGATGTCGTAGAGATGAGAGACTCGCATCTTCTTCTTCCATGGAGATGAGAGATGCCATAGAGATGAGTGAGAAGACGAAGATAAAGTTAAGAGAGAGAGTGGGAACGAGTAAATATTAAAAAAAATGAAACCTTTTGCTACAGTGATTATCACTGTAGCAAAAAAATGTAATTTACGTGATGAGAAGACTATGATAGCCTGCTGGAGGTAAAAAAGAAAAAAAAGGGTGGTCGTACGTAGATTAGGCTCAACCAACAGAGTATCTCCTAAGCAAGAAAGAAGAAGCCGCGTACGGCCATAGATGAAGAACACACTGAGATTAGCATGAAATAAAAAAGCTCACTGCTTGCAACCGTCTGGAAAAACAACAAGAACCAAACCAAATAAACTAACACCTAAAAGGCTAAAACCATAGCATCATAAAAGAAAGCAAAAACTGCAGCTCACACAAACAAAACAAAAATCACAAAATCACAAACACTTTACAAATGAAAGAGATTAGACTAGAATACTCACAAAAAACGAAGAAGATGAGAGTCTGAGAAGCTTTTGAACTTAGGGCAGAATGGGAGCTAGGGTGGGTGGGTGTAGGTTTTTATATACTACTTTCAAGCTCTCTCACACTGCCTCACACAAGCCTGCCAGCGCAACATTGATAATCCGAGCCCATAAAAAATCGTTGTTCGAACAACCAAATAATCGCCGAGTTTTGTCCCACCCCAGTCGTCCTCGACACTGAAAACTGAAAAGCATTTCTAGAAGTCCAAGTTGCAGATCCCAGTCTCTGAGTGAGATATTCTTTTTGGTACGTACAGCTCAAACCCACACTCCAACAGGCGCGTGATGACACGCGCACACTCTCACAGTCCCCTGCGCGCGAATGGTACGTGTTGCTCACAGGGTGGTAATGTGCATCAGGAGCTCTTCATTTTGTGGTCCACTCCCTGCCTGCAAGACACCATGTGAACTAAATTACCTCAATTGGAAACTGATGTATCACTGGAAAATCGACTGAAAGAGAGTTTTGAAAGAGGCGGTGGACTGTGGGTTTGAAATGAGAAAAGGACGTTAATTTAGTGTTGCCAGAAGATTAATAACAAGAACGTCATTTAATCAACTCTATTCTTTTTTTACTCAATCAATTACTTAACACTGGAAAAAATTAAATATATTTTCCTTAATCTAACCCCCCTACCCTCCAAAAAAAATTGCTTAATCTTGATTCATTCTTTTCTCGATATTCCCTGCCTCCATGACTTTTTTTTTTCGGCGTTAGGAAGTTTATGTATTATTTAGTATGCACTTAGGTTGTGTTATCTTTTAGTATGCACGGAGTTCATGTTATATATCTTTAGTTTAGAGTTATGTTTAGCTCAGTACTTTCTTCACTTTATGGATAATTATGTTAAAATTGTCGCAGATATATGGTACCGATTGAGCTTTCAATATCAAGATCAGATTGATTAGGATGTGTATCTTTGACTGGAGGGTTTTTTTAATTTTTTTTTTTTTACAGAATTGATCATCTTTGGATTTCATCATTGCTATAATAGTTCTGAACCAAAAAAAAAAGAAAAAAAAAAGAAAATCATTTCTATAATAATATCTCATTCTTAGCTGTTCTTGATATTGTTACGATCTTGTAGCTCCAACAAGTGTATGTTAGTTAAATTGATTTTTGGCGATCATGAATTGTTCTGGTTTATATAGTATGACCTATAATCTTCATCTCATTTTTTAATAATTCTGTTTGAATGATTTTTTTCCTTTTTTTTCTTTTGCGGACTTGATTAGGGTATATGGTGGATTAGTATCTTATTTGACTAATTTGGGGGGATTTTTTTTTTTTTATAATTGTAAATTTAGTTTTTTATTGTCTGGCTGGAAAGAGAGAGAGGCTATCATTGGCTGAAAGCGGATAGAGTTGATAGGGGGATGGAAATGTTAATCTGTTGGGCATTTGGTGCTCTTGGTCCTTTAATTTGGGGCATATATACTACTAAATAGATGTTCATGGGGCCTGTCAGTATATATAGACTTCATTTTTCTTCCTTTTTATTTACTAAATTAAACAAATCAGTTTTCCAAATCTATAATCACAATATTCTTAACATAAAGAATCAAACGTACAATTTTATTTTTTTCATATTTAATTAAAAGAATGGTTAATTAAAAGTCTAGGGATGACAATTGAGTAGTTCCATTGGGTCTTGCTTTTAATTTTTCTCTCATATTCAAAAAATGAAAATTCAACTATTTATGTTCAATTTGAGTGAGCTGTTATACAAAAGAATACAAAGGAATACCTTTCTACAAGATGTTTAATTAGATAATTTGGGTGAGCTTTATATTGTAGCCTTAAGAAGAAGAAAAATGAGATCGAGTAGAAAACTGAAGGTCAACGCTAACAGATGGGACTAAATTACATTAAAATGATAGTTTGATAGACTTAAGTGTTAAAGCTGTTAGTTGAGGGGCTGGATAAAGTATATTTAACCCTAATTTTTTGTTACTAGCTAGATAATATGACTAATTTATGTAATATCTCTTATGACATGCATAATCAATTTTATATAAGGTATTATTAATGCTGGGTGTATAATTAGAGTTCAATGTTAGGAGTATACAACTTAAAGCCATGTCTAGATCGAACAAATTTGCAGGACAAAGATATGTGAATATATATGCATGTTAATTAGATGATTTGGTATATATAACAAAATATTGTTAGTTACTAACACTAGAAACTAAACTTGATAAAATCTTACAAAGCATTATGTCTTTTACAATATTCATTTAATTTAAAAATTAACGTCATCAAAATCGAGTCAAATGTTTTGCTCGCTATTTCAAAAGTCATAATCTGCAAGCTAAACAATTTCAAAATACTTTTCTAATACATTTTCATTTGCAAATCCTCCAGAGTCTTCAATCTTGACAGTCTTTAAACAATGCCGCTAACATGGATCTAGAAGTCGTTTGCAACAATTGGGATTCTCCCCTTCATAAATCGGGTTTTCATATGAGAACTGAAATACGAGCATGAATTTAATAATATTATTAAAAATGTCAAAACAAACATCATCATAATTTCTGTTTCTTCCAAAAAAAAAAAAAAAAAACTCTTAAAACTTAATGGTGTTGAATCAATCTACTTTAGGCTAAAAGAAAAAGTTATTGAAATACAATTAAGAAATATGAACACGGATATATAGCTATAACAATGGAAAAAATTTCATTAGTACACTAGTACTGTAGTATCACCATCCTAACTTTTTGGATCTAATGGCAGCGCTTAGGTCACCTTAGTTTTTTGTTTTTGCCTTTTTTTTTTTTTTTTTGGATTTTTACAAGCATTTTCGTATCTTTGGGGGGCAACAGAGGGACATTACAACCCCTTAATTTGGTAGATTGGTATACCAAATGGAACATTGCAACCCTACGTAGGGTAGATTAACCGAATAGAAATATTGAGGAACATGGCAAATTGAGTAGTACATGTAGATTGAGTAGTTTTCCCTTGGGTCTTGCTTTTAATTTTTCTCTCATATTCAAAAAATGAAAATTCCCTAAGATTTTAATATTATTTTCTATAGTTATTCTCCACAAATGAAAAAAATAAATTTTGGAACACCGGCCAACATTAGTGTATTTGAACAAAAAGTCTGACACATGCATGTAGATCATATGGACTTTTAGTTATTAATTATATGGAGTACTAACCAAATCGATCATTAATACGTACGTGCACCATAAATATTATTAACCGCGAGTGGATTCATTACACCAAAACAAACCTTACTTAGCATGAGAAGCAAAAGAACACAATAATAATGACTTTTTAGTCCAATAATTTAGTTTGAAGCATTAAATAATTAGAGCATCATGATCGAAAAAGTAACAGTATAAGAAGCAAGATTTTAGATTCTAAGAAATGAATATAAGTAACTATACCTTGAAAAATATATTGCGAACTGACTTATTTTGATCTTCTAATTCTATAAATAAAATCTCTAGAAGAGGAGAAAACCATAACAAGGTGTCTAAAAGTTTGTTGAATTCGAATCCCTCATGCAAAGATGCTTTTAGCTCCAACTTCTTGACATTACATAATGGGTATGATTCGATTTCTCTCAATTCTTTTGGAATGATCATACTCTTCACATAGTGACACATGTAAGAATTTTATAATAAATGTTAATAATTGATATACAAAATCACAGAAAAATCAAATGAAAGAAGCTAGTGATGAGCATGCAAGAGAATCAAATAATAGAAACTAGAATACGTACCACGGTAGATGTAGTTGTCCAAGTCAATAGTTGGGAATGACTTATCTTTGCAAGCAACGCAATCTTTTCAACACACCAAGGAGTCCCTCTTGAAAAAGATAGATTAGCTTCTAATAGAGCCTTAGCATTGAAAGAAAAAGATATAAGGCCACCACAATACGCGAATCCATGTAAGTTTGGAGTATCAATTAATGTTCACTTCAACTAGCTTGTTGCACGAAGAAAGATTCAAGGTTTTCATGCGGTGACTTGAAATATAAACCCTTTCTAAGATATTGCAACTCTTTAGGTCCAAGATCTCTAGGAGTGGATGTTTAAGAAGAATGTCATGCAACCATTTGTCTGTTATGGTGAGTTCATGTAACACTAACTTGTTTAGGTTTTCACATGGGGCTAGGTTGATATGGCGCAGTTTATTATTTTGACTGATGTGTAAAGATTGAAGAGTTGATATTTGCACCTCAATCCTCTCAAGATCATCATTACACATTAGACTAAGGGTCATAAGTTTAGGAAGACCTAATACATGTATACTTTTCAACTTATTACAATCCTCAATTGATATGTCTTCTACCACAGGACAACCAGCGCGCAATTAGAGTTTGGAAAAACTGGTCCTCCACACGAACTACTGAAAAAGACAATTTTTTCAAAGAGGGTAAGTTAATTTTTCTATAAGAACGCTCTCAGGCAATTGATAGTGGTACTCAGGATCTTCATCTTTACCATCAAACTCAGGATGTACGTCAAGATAAAACTCTTTGAAATTGCACAATCCGATTCTATATTGAAAAACTTGTAGAGCTTAAGCATGTCTCTACTTAGCCTTTGCCTGTAACGACTTTGTAAAATTCTCTCCATAAAATAACTGAACTCATCTTTCTTTCTCCGAATTTTTTGCTCTTTCTCGTCGACTGAAATAGTACTGCCCAGTTTTTTACCATAGATGCGTGGGTTAAATTCCGGAATGTATTGATCGAATTCCGGAATGAGGAGTAAAGCCCACACGTTTTGCCATCTCTTGGACAATATACTAAGTTGAAGTATTTGTTTCAAGGGGATGAATGATAGAATGTGCTCTATAACTGGTTTTGGCAATTCATATTTCGGGCTAATTTTTGTGCTCCATAAGGTTGAAAGCTTCCTCCAAACTGGCGGAAGAAAACAATTTTTTTTTTTAATATCAATTGAAAATTAATATTAATTGCAAATTAAGAAAACAATTTCTTCCTATGTAGCGAAAAGCATAGTAAGAAAACAATTTTTTTTTTTTTTTAAATATCAATTGAAAATTAAAGACCGACAAATTAACAAATATGAAAATAATTATTTTTTCCTTTTGCGTTTAACAAACAGAATTGGGAGAGAGAAAAAAAAATCCAATTATTCTGAACTATATAAGAGAGCATGGGAAGAAGGAAGACGAACCTCGTGAGGCAGAGAAGCTTGTACGGGCTGGACCACCGACTGAAAAATTGTAGAAATTGTTTTTGTGAAGGACTCAGAAATCCCTACGCTGCTGGTGAAGGATTCCTAATTTCTAAACCTACGCGGAATAGTAATCATACGTTTGATACTTCTTTTTTTTTTTTTTTAATGTGAATTTCCACTTTTTCATTGATGACAATTCTTAAGTAAAAGTTCTTACAATCAAAAGTTAAGGCAATAAACCACAAGCTTCGATAACCATAGCTCAAGGCTATGAACTTATAAGTTATAGACAAAGACAAACAAATATCTATGACCTAATCTTCTACACACCTATGTATAACTCTGGTTATAGATTAGATTGGCAACAAGTAGATAAATTCGAAGACATAGGTAGCCCAATCCCTCAACCAGAAGGCCATGGATAAACAGTAACATAAATCAAATTAAAACAACAAAAGCAAGCGCACAGTACCAAACAAGTCCATTGAACAAAAGCAAGCGCACAGCACCAAGTAGATCCATTGACTGGAAGAGCAGGGAGATTGGCCGGCGTGAGAGAAACAAACGTAGGAGCCCTGGAACACGGTTGAGGGGCGCGAGAGGGAGGGAAAACTCTTGAAAAGTTTCAGATCTGATTTTGAGAAACCAAAACCAAAACCTTCAAAGAGAATATTCGGAGCCATGGATGACAGAGAATGTGGAATCCGGCCATAAATGATGAAGAGGACGTTGGTAAAACCTGTTGTGCTGGGAAAACCAAAACCAAAAACAAAACGAAATAACGAGAAGGGGAGGGGGGATTAGGAGCACTAACAACAACTTCTATTAAATTTTTTAAAGAACTAAACTACTTTTTGCTTCCTTATTCAAATAATATATATTTGTTAACTAGAATATTAATTAAATGGTAAAAACCATAAGTAATACATGTTAACAATCTCTCCATTGCCAAGAGGCTGATACTGACAAAGTCAAACTTTAATCCTAAACTGTAGGCCTTATTTGGAATTGGACTCAAGTCAAATCTAAATTTTAATTAAAAAAAAAAAAAAACCTCATGCAGATATGGATGTTTTGGACCTTTGGACTTCATTCCGATTGTGTTTTTTTTTTTAACATATGAATTTGTAATAAAACAAGAAACAAGAACACATTTGCTTGCAAACGCCGTACATACCCCAACCAAAAAGAAAACGAAAAAGAGGTTGACACTCTCTCTAGCTCAATTGCAAATTTGCCATTTTCCGAGGCATTGCTAACTACTGTTAATACTTAATCTATCATTTTTATTGTTTTAGTCATTGTCCCTCCCAAACTACAAAAAAACTTGTTAATGTCTTTTCAAGACTACCAAAAAGACAAAAATAATCTAAAAAAGTTCTCAATGGCAACTTCTACCCAAGATAATGACTACCACTACTTAAGATAAAGATAACCCTTATTACTGATAATACTAACAATCATACTCATCCAGCAACCATACTAATGCTAGATAATTGAAAAATGATAGATAAAGTGATAAGATAAACTAAGCTTCCCCTTATCCTTATTCTCCCCTGCTAGCATTAATCCTTGGATTAGGCTTCCTCTTCTGATTCCGATTCTGATTTCGATTCCGATTTCGATTCTGAATCCGAATCCAATTCGATTCCGATGACAGGTTTGTATCATATTGGAAGCTATCTAATATTTCTGCATTGTCGAAAAAATATTTCTCTAGAGTTTTTTTATCTACAGATCTGCTAAAGTCTTCAATCTTGATAGCCTTTAAGCAATGCCGCCAACATGGATCTTGAAGAAGTTTGCAACAATTGGGATTTTCCCCTTTACAAGCTGGGTTTTTCATATGAGAACTGAAATTCGATAGAATTTAGTAACATTATTAAAAATGCCAAAGCAAACATCATCTTAGTTTTTGTTTCTTCAAATATATATAAAACTCTCAAAAGTTAAGATTCACTTTAGGTTAAAAGGAAAGTTATTGAAATACAATTCCGAAATATGAACACAGATAGCAATAACAATCATTTTTCCATCAGAAAAAAATTTCATTAATACACTAGTATTGTAGTACCACCATCGAAACTTTTAAGATCTAGTGGCAGTGCTGCTCATGGGCCACAAAAGATAAAATATATAACAGTTGTTCTAAAATAATTATCCCTAACATATATATTAGAATTCTTTCAACAATCAATTGTAACAAAATAGGAGATGAGACATTGTTACAATCTTACAAGAAAGTAAAGAAAACATTAGAAGTTGTTTCATTAGAAATTGATTGCTTCTTTCACCCTTAAATGATATAGGACTCAATTGGTAAGCCCATCCGTACGTTCTTCACCAATAGAGATGGAGATGGATGAATTTGCTGATAGTAGTCATCCTGTGACCCACGGCTACATAGGTCATCTTAGTTTTTTTTTAATGAATTCTTTTATTTTTTGCCTTTTTGGTTTTTTTAGGGGCATTTTGGTCTTTTCAGGGGCAAGAGATGGACATTGCTATCCCTTTGATAGATTGGTAGGACACTGAAATTTAGTAGTAGATTGAGGAGGTAAATGTAGTTTGCCTAAGATTTTAATATTATTTTTATAGTTATTCTCAACAGATGAAAAGAGAAAAGAAAAGAAATTTTGGAACACCAACATTACTGTTTATGAATAAAAACAATACCCACCTGTAGATCATGTGGACTTCTATTAATTATATGGACTAACCAAATCAATCATTAATACACCAAAAATATTTTCTAAAAGATTATTAACAGTGAGGGGATCCATTACACCAAACCAGCCTCATTTAGCATGAAGAACAAAAGAATACAACGAGAATGACTATTTGATCGAATAATTTACTTTGAAGCGTTAAATAACTAGAGCATCATAAAAAAGTAACAGTATAAGATGAGCAAACTAGTTATTAGATTATAAGAAATGAACAATTGTAATTATACCTTGAAAAGTATGCTGTGATCAATTGACGAATTCTCATCTTTCGATTCAATGAATAGAATGTCTAGAAGAGGAGAAATCCATAACAAGGTGTCTATAAGTTCGTTGATTTCGAAACTCTTAGGCCAATAATATGCTTTTAGTTCCAACTTCTTGACATTATCTAATGGGGACGGTTGGATTTCTCTCAATTCTTTTGAAAAAATCACACTCTTCACAAAGTAACAAAAAAACACGTGTAAAAAAATTTATAATAAATGATAAATAAAAGAAGCCAATGAGCAACATAATCAAATAAAAGAAACCAAAATACCTCGACAGAGTAAACTTTCCAAGTCAATAGTTTGGGATGCCTTAACTTTGCAAGGAACTCAATCTCTTCAACATGCCAAGGATCAGTCTCTTTCGAAAAACGGATGTTAGCTTCTGATAGAGCCATAGCGTTCAAAGAAAATGATATAACACCACCATAATACCCGAGTTTATGTAAGTTTGGAGTATCAATGTTTACTTCAATCAGATTTTCGCATAATGAAAGTTCCAAGGTCTTCATTCGGTGACTTGAAATGTAAACCCTTTCTAACGTATTGCAGCCTGATAGATCCAAGATCTCTAGGAGTGGATGTTTACGAAGAACGTCATGCAACCATTTGTCTGTTATGTTGGGTGCATATAATTCTAACTTCTTTAGATTTTCACACGGGGCTAGCTTGATCTGGCACAATGTATATTCTTCATGATATGAGAAACATAAAGATTGAAGAGTTGATGCTTGCACCTCAATCCTCTCAAGATCATGATTACGTGTCAGCTCAAGGGCCATAAGTTTAGGACGACCTGACACATGTATACTTTTAAACCCATGACAATTCTTAATTGATATGTCTTCTACAACAGGACAACCTTCAATTATACTTTGGATACAGTACTGGTCCTCCACACAAACTCCATCCAAAGCCAACATTTTCAAAGATGATAAGTTAATATCACTATAAAATGAATCCAACTTACACGAATCCAAAGTCAACTTAGTTATTGATTTTGCCGTAAGAACGCTTAGAGGCAACGAATAGTAGTACTTATTTTTTGATAGGTGTCTTAGAATACCTTTAGAAAACAGATGGTCGTACCGATAGCAGGCTAAGTCAAATGGCGATACCTCAAGATAAAACTCTTTGACATTGCTTTTAATTGCATAGCCAATACAACGGTTCACAATAGCACAATTCGGTTCATCGAAGATCATTCTGAGCTTAAACTTGTTTATACTTAGCCTTTGCCTATAACGACTTTGTAAAATTCTCTCCACAAAATATTTGAACTCGTCTCTTTTTCTTCGGATTTTTTGCTTTTTCTCGTTGTCTGAAATCTTGCCCAGTTTATTAGCATAGAAGTACGGACTAAATTCTTGAGAGTGTTGATTAAATTCCGGAACGGGGAGTAAAGTCCACACGTTTTGCCATCTCTTGGACAATATACTAAGTTGAAATACTTGTTTCAAGGGAATCAATGATAAAATGTGTTCTAGAACCAATTCTGGCAATTCCGATATCCGGTCAATTTTGTGCTCCATAAGGATGAACGATTCCTCCAAATCACCAGAAGTGTCCTAGTAATAAGATAGTTTAATTAACCAGACTATTGGTAATTAATCTTTTCTTATTATGATGTTTCTACGTAACTTTTTAAAAAAAAATTCCTATTATTCTGAACTAAATAAAAACAAATACATATTCTTTCAAAAAAAAAAAACACATCCTATTATTCCGAACTAAACAAAAGCATAGGAAGACAGACCAACCTTTTCCTGTACCACGTTGGGCGGTGCCGGTGCCACATGTTGCTCGCACACGTCAGGCGTTCGAAGGTTTGAAGAAAACAGTTGTCGTCTGTACAAAAACAATTTTTTTTTTATATACCAATTGAAAATTAAAAATTGACAAAATAGAAAATAAGAAAAGAATTCTTTTTTGTTTTTCTATTTCTTTTTGGTTTTGTGCCTGAATGTATCCCAGGAAAAAAAAAAAAAAAAAAGCTCACAACAGAGAGGCCAATAGCGAAATTGGGAGCAAAAAACACAATCTATTATCCATTCTTTTAGCTTCTACGTACGGCAAACGCGACTGCAAGTCTGCAACACAACTGAGAAACTGTGAGAACAATATATAGTAATTACACGAAGGGCTAAACTTATAAAAGCCGCTTTTCCAACCCTACCTCCTCGGGAATTCCTAATAAACACATGCCATACGGCCCATATATATATATACCTTTCATAGGAAGCTATTTAATTACATGAAAAGTAGATCACCCGATTTACCCTTTTGTCCTCCTCTATATGTATTCATATTTACAGTTTTACCTTCTAATAAAATAATCAATTAATTAATGGATCTTCTTTGTACACGGTGCGTCGGTGAACATTGTGTGCTTCTATTGTCGATTCAATGTAAACTGTTGTATAATAAGTCTGTTAGCATAATGAATCTCTTAGCTTAAGGGTAAGTTTGGAATTATAATTTTGTAGATAATAAGTATAATTTTAAATCAAATCACAAAAAATCAATCGTTTGTAGATTGCGTTTTTTAAAAATTGTGATTTGAAAATACAAAAAATTTGCGTTTTCAAATCGCAAGTAAAAAAATATTTTTTTTTGAAAATGCAGAATTTTAAAGGCTAAATCACGATTTGTCAAACGCTTAACTACGTTTTTAAAATTCACATTTTCAAATCGTTATTTTTAAAATCGTACTTTTTAAAATTGCATACACAAATGAACCCTAAGTCATTTTAAGTGATGATTATCAAGTGGTCAAGGTTGGAAAAATTATTAAGGCAGAAAAATACAAAAAATTAGACGTTATGGTTAGCGATTATCGCTTCAAATCGTTTTAGGCGGTTAACTGCAGCTTAGCTGTTATTAAACCTACAACTGATTCGCTCTAACCGCCTTTAAAGATTGTACCTTTTAGACCTATTTTGAGTGTTCAACCTGTTATTTTAGCTCACTTTAAACGTTTTTGGCATTTTTTAACAAAAAAAAAAAAGAAACAAAACTTTTCAAAAGCTTTTTTGGCATGAAAAGGTGCACTCTTTAGCACCTTAATTTTCATGCCCAATAACAATAAGCTCATGCACTTATGATCACTCCCCACAGTAAGAGTACACCAGGCAGAGCTTGAATCGTCATCGGATCCACTCCTTTGGACTAGGGTGGAAGATCTGGCGGTGAAGAAGACATTGTTCTTAGCAGACCACGTTGGCGTTGGTGACGAGGTGACTCGGCGGCAGAGTTTGCGCAGAAATAGTGCATGTAGATGTAGAGGAAGCCCATGATCGAGGAAAATCAAAATGACGACGACGAGCAGTGCGGCACCCATTGAGGGTTGGGACGGCAGTGGACTCGACTCCGACGTCAAGCTTTGTCTGGATGGCGGTGGCAGAGTTGTTATAGTGGGTTGGAGAGGAGAGAGCGACTGGGTGAGACAGTGAGTAGCTTGCGGTTGTGGGGCTTCATTACGATTAGCTACAGTGAGAATTTGTGTTTGTTTGGGTTATATGGAAAACTGTTTTAGGTTGTTTCTGAGTGTGCGGGAGAGAGAGAGAGAGGCAATGCGGCTCAAAAGGGGGAATCAGAGAGACGAGAGGATGAGGAAGTTGGAAAGTGGAAGGGTTAGGGTTATCAGAACTTATCACTGCTAACCACCTACCCCGGCCTTTTCTCAGCCAGTCAGCCCTATTCTTTTGGATGGAAGTATTTGATCGGTCTTTGTGTTTTTTTTTTTATTTATTTATTTTTTTTTAAGCGGGAAAAAATTTGAAGGGTTGATTGGGGGTAATAGGTATATATATATATACACACACGCGTTAATAATCCAATCTTGCATAACTAAACTTGCATTTTTTACATATAAATTTGTACATAATTTTGATAATAGTACGTGCACAAAAACCTAATAGCAAGCTAGCCCTTTTGAATTTCACAATGAGCCTTTTCCCTTCAAATTTTTACCGGCCTTGTACTAAAATTTGTATTTGAATAATTTAGTCTATAAGAATGATATGTAAGTAGTACATATTTTTTTTAATCGCAATAAAAAATTTGGAAGAAATTTATTAAAAATGCATATGAAAATTCAAATTTGTTATTACAATTGAAAAATACACGTGTTTTTCACATGTAAAAGAAGATATATAATTTTCATAAACTAAGTTGAAGAAAATTTTTCCAACTTAATTTAAAAGAAAACTCTATCCAGTTTAATTATGCAGGAATATTGATCGAATTGTCAATCTATAAAAAGAAAAAAATCCTGACATTATTGCATATAGCTCAACATGATCCTAAGACTGTTCCATAAACTTGGCTCTGGCCGAGAGGTCCATGTTTGGATTCTGAGCCATGAATTAATTTAGCATGTCTTTCTTTTGTATCTCATCGTTGGTCGAAAGGCCCAACTTCTTCTGCCTCCGATCAAACATCATCTTCTCCACGGCAGAACATACGCATTTCGGAGTCCAAATCAAACAACTTGCTTGGCTCCGGTTCCACTTTCTGGGGATCAATCTCGGTACTTCCCTTTAACAAACACTTCCTCATTGAGTTTATAAGATTGATTTCTGATCCTCCAAACTCCAAAAGCAATCGTCAGCGATTTTTGATGAATCTTAGACCTTTTATGAGTAATTAGAGGTGCTCTCAAGATTATATAATTTTTCTTGATTAAGTCTATAAGATTGCATAATTTTATTCCATAACAAAAGCAATATTTAAAAGAACAAATACAATAAAAAATAGAGTCTCATAAAATGCATCTAATTCACGACTCGAGAAACCTAATCCTACCCAAATAACAATATAAAAGAGATAAACATTATCTAACATCCGTAACATTTCACCCCTCTTTGAATCGACCTTGTCCTCTCAAGGTCTAAAAAATTTATTTTTCCTCATATGAGATGTAGTTGGTGACATGGAATTAGACCATGGACTGGGCATTTTAAATGTTTTTGTTCTTCAGGTGGTTTTTTGATTGGCAATGCAACTTGATGACCATGTAAACCGTTATGTGCATTCACGTACAACGGCGATGCTTTTAGGTTGGCTATGCATGGTGACGCTCCCTCATGGCCAAACGAAATCATAGAGTCCTGCTTTATTGTTGATGGTAATTCCATAAAATAGAACTTCCACATATTGTTTTTTTTTTTGGCTTCTCCATCCTTCACAGTTTCATCTTTGTTGGTAAGCATGTGATTGTGGTGGTCGCTATCTTCAACCGCTAGTGGGTCATGCGGCTTGACATGGCGGTAGTTATAATTAGATGATATTTTTGATTGTACGAAATATGGTGCTAGCACCGTTTGTGACTGTTCATAGTACTGGACTCTAGTTTTATATTCAGCTAAACTGCTTTCGAATATGACATACAACTCATCCCATTTTTTGTTACGAATTCTTGCATGATGTCGTCAACACATTGATATAGACGATCTTCCATAACCTGAACCTGTGGTTGTGGGTTATGAGAGCTTGTCTCTGATACCACTTTTGTTACATGCTACGTAACGTAAGATGAAAATTTAACAAAAATGATAGATTGATAGGATTTTCGAGGAATTTTGAACCTTCTATGAGCAGTTAGAAAACAATTAGAAGGTGCCCTCCTTTTACAAACTCAAGGTTTGATAATTTTATTGATTGATTAATTTTATTCAATAACAAAGCAATATTTAAAAGAACAAATACAATTTAACAACTTAACTTAATGTCAACAAAACTCTTAAAAGAGATAAAAATAGATAAACATAAACATTATCTAACTTACCATCAAGGGTGGTAGTTCAATGGCTTCAAGAAAATTCTCAAGTGGTTGGGCATGCACTAGGGCCTAGGTTCGACTCTCGCAATGAGAATCTCTTAACCTATTAGTGTTAGCCACCTTGAATTTCATTGATGCTTTGGTGGGGCGGATGTTAAGCTATGGCTCAGTCGGTCTTGAAAAAGTGCATGCGGTTCCCACCGTCTAGGCCCCTCCTGAGCGGCGCCCCGTGGGTTGTGAGCTACTACGGTCACGCTCAGATATGATAGCTACAATTAGTCTCCTCCTTCAACCCTCTATTTGATTTAAAAAATAAAAAATAAACATTATCTAACTTGACTTATTATTAATAAGACAAACTTCTATCCACACTACAATAGTAAACCAATAATTGAACTAAAGACTTAGTAAAACGATGAAATACTAATAAACCAAACAACCCAACATATTACACTAAACAAATATTAAATGGATATAAATCCGTATCACTTTCTTAGCCTTATATAGCTGCCCATCGATGATTGGAGGCTCGCCCTTGATCCCAACCATCAAATAATTATTCTTTACGTTGCACAAAACGATGCTTGATTTTGTTCCATTAGGGATTGGGACGTTAATAGTGACCTTTTGAAGGGACTGGCCCCATGAATAATTCTTCATGATTATAACAATAAAAATTAGAATTTGGATTAATAAGAAGTAAAAACTTGTAAAAAAAAAAGGAGTTGATTTTTCCTGTCATACATGCAAACCCCATATCTACTTGTGTCAACTAAAACTGATGTGATTTTTAAAATTATCATTTGATCAAAAGTCAATAATGATCTATCATAAATTCAATAGTAATTTTAAAAGCCACATCATTTTTGATTGACACATCAAACATGGGGTTGACATATATATTTACTCTAATTGTATAGCTGTTTACTAAGAGTAATGATACAAGTCACCCTTTATGTCTACCTTATGTTAACAAAAAGTGACATGACTTTTAAAATCATTATTAGATCAAAAGTCAATAATGATCAATCATAAATTCAATGATGATTTTAAAAATCACATCACTTTTGGTTGACACAAGGTAGACATAGAGGGTGACATATATTAATACTCGTTTACTAAATAACATTTTTCTTTTTTAAGAGTAATGATACAAGTCTACCTTGTGATTACCAAATTGATGTGGCTTTTAAAATTATCATTTGATCAAAAGTTAATAATGATTTATCATAAATTTAATGGTAATTTTAAAAATCACATCAATTTTGATAGATATAAAGTAAACATGGATGTTACACTAGCTTGTTTGTGTGTTTAGTTCTTTTTAGTTTAACTCAATTCTTCTCAATTTTTCACAAAAGTCAACAATCTTCAACAACTCAAATTTTTTCAACTCAACTCAAATTTATTCAACCAACCCAAAAAATAATATAAAAATATATAAAAATTATATTTTTATTTTGAAAAAAAAAAAACTGAAAAAAGGAAAAAATTTGAGGGGTGGTCTGGCCCCCTCCGGCGGTTGTCCGACCACCCCGACGGTGGTACGGCCACCCCCAGAGGTGGTCCGGCCACCCCGGCGGTGGTCCGGCAACCTCCGGTGGTGGCCGGGACACCTCCGCGCTGTGTTCGGCACCCCGAGGGTGGTCTGACTACCTCCGACGGCGGCCCGGCCACCTCCCGCGGCGGTCCGGCACCTCCAACGGTGGTCTGGACACCCCCTGGTGGTGGTCCGGACCACCCCAGCTTTTTTTTTTTTTTTTAAAAATAATATATTTAATAATTAAAATAGAATATTTTATTATTTTTTTCAAATATAATCACCTACTCAAATATTTTTTCTAAACCATCCAAACATAATTTCAAAATCTATTTTTTTCTCGATATTTGTGAAGTCAACATAGAATCAAATAAAATCAAATTAAATTTTACTTCCAAACGAGCCCTAATTACTCATTTTTTAATAGACTATGTAATTGCTAATTAAAAAATGAGTAATATTATAAACTCCATCTTTGTCCTGTTATTATCTCACAATGTTGATATAATAGTGTCAATTAACTTATGAATATATTTCAGAGAAAAATCATATTTAGTCATTAGATTTTCATCTTATTTGAATTTAATCATTCAGTTTCTAATTTTAAAGATATAGTCCTTAAGTTTTGTTCAAATTTAAAATAGGTCCCTCTATCACTTTACCTCAAAGTTAACGGATTGTCATATGCTATAAATATGTTTAATTTAACATGTCAATGCTCATATAAGCACTTCAATGCAATACCTTATTAGCGAAACAAGTCATTCATAAATAAATAAATAAAACTCAATGATAACAATTTTTTTTTTTTTTTAATTTTTTTGGCTTAAAACTTGTAAAGTAAGACTTTTTCTTATTTTTTGTGTTGTTCGTTATTCTTTGTCTTTATGCGGCGTACTTTTGAAGCGGTAAAGCGAGTTAAAACGAGGTGACGTGTTAACGAGACATATGTGACATATAACAAACTTAAACTTTGGTGACAAAATGATCTACTTTAAATTTGAGTAAAACTTAAAAATTATATTTTTAAAATTAAAAACTTAAGGACTAAATCTAAATCAAATGAAAACTTAAGGATTAAATATAATTTTTTCCTTTATTTTAATAAGTATGATTTAATGACCGATATAAATTTAATGATAATTTTTAAAATTATATTAATAGTTAAACACAAAATAAACATGGGATGACATATAATTCTCTCACATATAATGGTTACTCATTGAATTACGATAGATCACAGTGTAGTTTTCCAACATTATTCTTAAATAAAAAAAAAAAAATGTACTTCTTCATTATAAAAAGACACACAAATTACACAATAAATTTATAGACTTTAATAGGAGAGGAAATTTTTGTATAAAAAAAAAAAGAAAAAAAAAAGAGCGAACTTTTTTCTTCCTCAATGGATACATCTTATAACATGGAATCACTAACAAAGTATCTAAAAAATGTCGTTAATAGCAAATGGTTGTTGCTTTCCTGTCAGCTTAACTGTTGAACCATAGATTCAGTTCTCTCGTTCTCCAATCACAAGCCCTCACAGAGAAAACCACTATGGCGGTAATTGTTTCCCTTATTTGATAGAAGATCCCTATTCTCATTCCGCATTTCTTTAATTACTATTATTATTTTTTTTAATTTTCAAACACACATTTGATTTAGATTTGTGAGTGTGGCAGGACTCGTCGGGGACGACGCTGATGGATCTGATAACGGCGGACCCGGCTCCGGCTCCGGTGTCGTCCGGAGCTCCGGCGACTGCGTCGATGGCTCCTTCGGCGGCGGCTCAGGCGACGGCGCTGGGTAAGCCGGCTGCGGAGAAGAGGTCCAAGAGGTCCTCGCTCATGCAGATCCACAGCGACACCGTTTCCGCTGCCAAGGCCGCTCTGAATCCCGTCCGCGCCAACATCATCCCCCAGAAGCAGAGGAAAAAGGTCGGTTTGGTAGCTGAGAAAGTGTGGGAAAGTCGCAATGTGTTTTTTAGGTTCTGTTTGATCGCTGAGAAAATGTTGGAAAAGATTAAGATAATTGAGATGAGACAGGATCACAGATTCTATATTTATTTGTAAATTAACGGTTTGGTTGGATTGAATTGGTGCTTAATACAATTTGCTTCGTCTTTACAGCCCGTTTCGTATTCGCAACTGGCGAGGAGTATTCACGAACTGGCTGCAACGTCTGATCAAGTAAGGATCGCCCTCTTTCTGATAATTCTCCTAAGCTGTTCTTTGTTTCGATTGGAAATTCCCTAATTTTCTGTTGTTCTCTTTTTTATTGTGATAATTTTGTGTATAGAAAAGCTCTCAGAAGCAGTTGGTGCATCATGTGTTTCCCAAACTTGCTGTGTACAATTCCGTTGACCCTTCGTTGGCACCATCTCTTCTCATGGTATGAGTCTTCTTGTTGTTGTTTTCTCCTCATTTTAGTTATCATTTCTTGTTTCTATCTGTTGTAATTACTTCTTCCAGTGTATATATATATTTTTTTTTAATCTTTGTAGCGAGATATCGGTCAATAGAAAACATATGGTGTACAATGAACTGCTGCTTTATGTGTTTTTGCAAGTCTGAACTTTCTGGGTAGTAGATGGTCGAGGAATTTGACTATATCTTGGTGCAGTGCTGGGATCTTTCTACGGCATTTATAGAATGAAGTTTAGTAATACCTTAAGTTTGACATTACATTATCTTTTTTAGAACATTTGGTTTGCTGGTTGTTTTAATGTGGTAGCTCCGGGTGCTAGTGACTAAATGGGGATGAGATGAAACTTAGGAAGAAAAATTGGGCATAATTAGTTTTAAAATAGCCAGATAGCCACAAGAGAATGCCTATTCTTTCAATTGAGGGAATAGTCATTCCTCTCAAAATCTATTCCAAGGAATAGTATAACCTTAGTGTTTATTCAAAATTTGAAGAGAGAATTAAAATTTTTAGGAGTGGCAAACAAAATGAATTAAAGAAGGGCTCATGGTTAACAAGGAAGAGGAATATCAGTTCTGCCTGTCATTCTAATGCCCTTATGTTTGGATGGTACATAGGAAATCGCTGGTGCCACTTGATTTGGGAAGTGGAAAAATTGTGTATGATGCCATGCTGAATGTATAATTTCTTATTGAGTTTACACTATTAACAACTTTAAAATCTGGCATTCATGTCTATACCTTTTCATGGAATGGAGCAATCTTAGTTACTGTCTGGATGATATATGTATTCTCTCTCTTTTTTCTGGCAGCTCAATCAACAATGTGAAGATAGGAGTGTTCTACGGTATGTGTATTATTACTTGGCCAGAATTTTATCAGATACTGGAGCGCAAGGTTTAAGCACAGGTGGTGGGATTCCTACACCAAATTGGGATGCTCTAGCTGACATTGATGCTGTTGGAGGGGTGACTAGAGCTGATGTTGTACCACGAATAGTAGAACAGCTTACAGCAGAGGCCTCAAATGCTGATGTTGAATGTAAAGTGGTTTCTTACTTTTAACTTCTGGTTTCTCTAATTATTTCATCTAGCTCTTATGATTGTTTGAGTACTAGATACCTGCATAGTTTTTATCTAATAAAAACTACCACATAATCTCTTTGTTTTGAGGCACATCCTATGGGCAAATTTATTTATTGTAATATTTTTGTCTGTGCTTAGTTAGATATCTCTCTTCATTAACTGCAAAATAATATAATGGAGTAATCTTTGAGTGTTGAGTGTTGAATTTAACTTGGTCTATTTGGGAATTATACATACAAGGTGCAATTATATAATGGATACTGACTGATATCGTCCGTATTAAAAATTTACTTCAGTTTATTTCTAAGCTTAGGCACCAGGCAGATAGATTGGAATGACAGTCTTCTTTTTGAATGATTGTTGGCTGTGTGGATCATTTGCTTGTTCAGAATCTGAAAATCTTCTCAGAATTTCCTTTGTTTGTTTGACAGTTGATTTGTGTGAATCGTAATATAGGTTTGGTACTAAGTTATGGTTCAAGATAGAAGCTGTTGCCTAAAAGGGAGGAAAATGATTGCATGTTCTTTTTAAAATGTTGTTACCTGGTTGTTACTTTTAGTATTGGATGTTGACTCCTATTTGAAGTGGTTATAGATAATGTGTTGACTTTTTCATCCATCAATTTTGAAGTTCATGCACGGAGATTGCAAGCTTTGAAGGCTCTTACATATGCTCCTTCAAATAACTCTGATATTTTGTCCAGATTGTACGAAATTGTATTTGGCATACTTGATAAGGTTTGTCCTACTCTTATTTCTTCCAAAAATAATTACCTGGAGAAGGCTACTTTATTTCTTATTCTTTTTTGTTACTAGAGACTAATATGTTTATAAAGGTGGAACCATGTTTGTCGTGTCCACACTAACAATGCGTATGATTCTTGGATGCTGAATTAGGATTAGCTTGTACCTGAAAAAATGTGGCATCATATAAGCTCAGAAAATGAAAGTCCCATGACAAGTATAGTGATCAGAAATCATTATGTGGCTGAATGGAGAATGTTGAAATGCATTTATTTTCCTTGAAATATTCTTTTGTTTATTACCTCGTCCTAGTCAGAAGAAAATAATACTTGAATCTTCTTGTCTTTAATGTTCAGAAATTGATTTTCAGGTCGCTGATGGCGGACAAATACGTAAGAAAGGCATGTTTGGAACTAAAGGTGCTGATAAGGAGGTAATTGTAATTCATCTTAAATTTCTCCATTTGCTTTATGTCTTTGTGTTGCGTGTTTCTTGGGACTTGCTAAATACCATACTGATTATTACATCTTGCCAGCAAAAACCGATAATTATAGCATCTTGAGATTGCTAGCACCAATTTTGACATGGACTTTGTCTGTTCAGTTTCCCTGTGACATTTATGACTACTGAAAATGGATTACTACAAAAATTTTAGTATGTTAATTTAACATTGCAATAATTACCAAAAGGAGTCTGACTTCTACATATAGAACTTATGTGTGTGGAAAGCAGATTTTTTATTTGGTTTTCTTTTACACATTCTTGCTAGCTTTACTATCTTAGGTCTGCTTCTCTTATTGAGTGGATGGGCAAACATTTTCATAGGGAACTTATGCTTTCTATTTCTTTGCTATACTAATTTTATATGAAATGCTCTATCTGCTTAGTTTTTGAGTATGGATCACTGGTTGTACAACTTCTAAGCTTTTTTTTTTTTTTAAAAAATTATTAGTTTGTCATTCGGAGTAATTTGCAATATTCTGCACTAAGTGCTTTGAGAAGACTTCCTCTGGATCCTGGAAATCCGGCATTTCTGCATCGTGCTGTACAGGGGTAAGTTCTTCATTCTGGGCCTTCAATTTTTGATGGCATAGAGTTGTTGCATGGGTGCATCCTTTTGATTAGTTTCATTGTGCTGATTCCATGTAGCATATATGACAAATCAAATGTTGGAAATTTTATTTAATTTACACTTATCAAGTTGTTTTCTTAATCTTCTTTTTGAAACAGGAAGTATAGTTTCTTTCACCATTTTCCCTTAAATTTTAATCTTTTATTGGTGATTTGTTGTTATGGTTGTTATTGTTACATTATTTGTTTTTGTGATTATCTTTTTGAATGTTTTCAATCGTCACAGTGTGAAGTTAAATTATCTGTGTTAATGTTTACTTGGTGTCTAAATTTGTTTGTACTAACTGTTTTAGCATAGACTGGTGAAGCCTAACTTTTCTCTGAAGTTAGCAAATTGTACAAGGTACTGAAGTTTTCGGAACACATCATATTGCAGATTGTTTTAATTTTTTAACTACCTATTAAGCTACTGTATGATTATATGACTAGAAATTTTAATGTTGATCTTTATAGACATTTTCAAAAAGTTCATGTGTGCACGTAGCTTTCATTATGCCCATTCTTCTTTTTGTTTTGTTTTTTTTTTTTCCGCCGTAAGTTCCAAATCTAAAATTTAATCCACCCAAACTACCCCTTGGCAAGCTGAGCTGTAGTGCTGACGTACATACCTGTTAGGGAATGGATCTTGTGGTTTGGATGGTTATTGGAGATGCTTGTGGTGGTTGACTGAAGGTTCTAAAGTGTGTAAGCGATAGGTTTTGGGAATTGTTTATGGGTTGAAAGAGTAAAGTATGGTGCCTAGAAAGTCTCAGGATTCTGAGAATTGGGGTTGCTGGAATTGCTGGGTAGCAGCAAGTTTAAAGGGTTTTTGGTGTCTTATTTTATGGGTGATTTGTGGTAGCTAAAGTCCAGGTGAAATTAGGTTTTTAGGGTTTTTTCAAAGGCCGTAAGAAGAATTTGGTTTGGGGTTCAACCAAGTTTGAAGAGGTTGAAATCTGTTGCTGTCAGGGAGAGATGGAAGCAGATTTTTTTGGTTAAATCTTACAATTGTTTGTAAGGGTTATATGTGCAAACAGTGATGGGATAATGGCGGATAATCTTCTGATACATTGTCCAGTAACTTAGGAACTTTTGTCTTTGTTTTTCACATATTATTTTCAAGGTCTGGAGTTTCCTGTTGCAAGTTTATGCTGGGGTACTTGAAGCGTCTTTCATGGTTTTTAATGCTGAACAGCAGCTCTTTTATAGATTTTGTTGATGCTCTAAACTGTAGGATTTGATTTATGTTGTGGTTTCTGCTTTCTTTTGCTGCTTCAGAGTTGCACCTGCTTTTCATGTTCTCTTTTGTAAATAGTAATAATGATTGAAAACTACAAATAAAGGTGAAATTCATAATATTCGCTTTAGTTTCAATAATTTTTTTTTTCACTACTTACTAAAAAACGTTTCATCACTTATTAGAAAAGATAAAATTCATATGATGCTTGTTTGATTTGTCCCTGTTATGCTCCATTTCTTTGCTTTCCTTGCCCCCTTGGGAAAAAAAGAAAAACATGCAAGTTTGTGTAAGGCTCTTGCTTCCTGCTCCTACTCAGTTTTCATTTCCACGGTTTGCAGAGTGTTGGAAATTTGATCATATGAGAATACATGGCTCTTGCTTTTAGTTTCACTTTCAGGCTCAGCAAATATTTGGAGATTTGTTATATTTACCTAATCATGATCCACCAATAGAATTTTGAAAAATCTGTCAATTCATTCATGACTGAAGTTAATGATTGCAGCTCAATAACTTTTGATGAAGCCTTCTCAGTCCAGGACTTTTTTCTCATTCAAAGCAAGGGATTAACATACTTTATCACTTTATAAAGGCAATATCCGTTTATATGATTGAAATTTAAGTTGTGAATTGTGTCATAAATTTAATGATATTTGTAATCTTCTGTCGGAATATTTGTAATCTCAAGTGGTAAGGGTCTTGGTTTTTGTGGTAGTCCCATGAGGTCTAAGATTCGAATCCCCTTGGGTGCAAACAATTCCTTGGGCCAGCTTGAGGGCGAAGCTGGAGAATTATCCGATCCGTGTGGAGGGGGCGCTTTACACAGGTCCAAGGTTTAGCTAATAGGGTGAGTACACGAAGTGGCCTTGCTTTGGAGGGGTTTCTCGTAAAAAAAAAAAAAAGGTTTAGACATTTTGAATTTTTCAGTCGGCTAAATGCATTGTTTTTTGTTCAATTGTACCTTTCTTGCTTTGTGTGCATATGTGAGGACATTGGTTGCTGTAAGTCTCTATGGATCATTAGCTTTTGTTTAAGAACTCTGGTTTCATCAATCCTCTGTTGTTTGTTCAAGTTGCAAGCCTATGTTTGAATATCCTTATTATGCTTCTCACGCTGCTTTTTGTTTTTAATCAACTTCATTGTAGTTGTGGTATGTTTAACCATTCAGCCTTTGTTTCGTTTTCTGTTTCAATAACAAGGGAGTTTCATATGGTTACAGGGTTTCATTTGCTGACCCTGTTGCTGTGAGGCATGCATTGGAAATTATCTCTGAGTTAGCTACAAGAGATCCTTATGCAGTTGCGATGGCCTTAGGTTACAATATTTAACTCTTAAACTCTTCCACATTCCCATGGTATTTGCTTTCATGAAAACATATTTGTTTCCATGATGTAAATTGGAACTAAAGTTTGGTTGTTGTAATGTATTCTTACACTGTACTGCTATGATCTTTCTGCAGGAAAGCTTGCACAGCCTGGAGGTATTCTACTCAATCTGCATCGTCTCTTAGCTTGCTCCATTTCTTACCATTATTGTAGATAGCTTCTGTTGTTTGAAGTTTCGTAATTGAATACTTGAATATTTTTTTATGAAGTTCCTGGGTTTTGATTCCATAATCCATATAATCCAAATCAAGAGAAAATGTAGTTACAAATTAAAAGGCTCTCTTCCTAGTTTGAGGTCTATGCATATTTCTTCCATTGTTTATCAGATTTCTTGAGTTGCATGGCTGCTAATTAGAAACGCTCATGATTGTCTAGCCCTTGGTTTCTGCATTCTGTGCCAGTTCTTGATGCAATGCTTTCAAGAATTGCTTCTTCTGCTCTACATATAAGAAGCAAAGAAGGCTTAGTCTATTCTAAGATGTGTGACATGATGACTTCTCAAATGAACAGATTTTGACTCTTAAGTGCACTATGTGAATATGAAATTTTTGTTTTGGTTCTATCTCTCTGCCAAGCATGTGTACTTTTTTCCTATATGGGTTTACTTGCTTCTTCTAGAGGGGAAGTTACTGTTATTATATATTTTTATTTTTATTTTCTGGGTTGAGGCTTATTGTGTAACCTTACCATATTTGGGTGTTATATGAAGCAGGTGCTTTGCAGGATGTTCTCCATTTGCATGATGTTCTTGCTAGAGTTTCGCTGGCCAGGTTGTGCCATACAATATCGAGAGCTCGAGCACTAGATGGTAAATAATTGAAATTTTTATTTCACATAATTAGTATTTCTGTCCATCAATGTTTGAAATGGTTGGTTTGTTGCAAAATTTTGTGTATAGAGAGGCCGGATATTAGAGTTCAGTTCAACTCGGTGCTATATCAACTCCTCCTAGATCCTAGTGAGAGAGTTTGTTTTGAGGCAATCTTATGTGTATTGGGAAAGCATGATAACACAGAGAGGTTTGTTTTGTTATCTTAAAACATTTTTCTACTTGCATTTCTCTGTTTGATATTTTCATTTTTCAAAGGGTAATCACAGCATGGCAAGCAATTTTTGTCTCACTTGTGCTGGGATATGGTCTTCCTTACGTTTCCATAATGTAGGACTGAAGAACGCGCTGCTGGGTGGTACCGTTTAACCAGGGAGATTCTCAAGTTGCCAGAAGCACCATCTGTGGCATCAAAGGAAGCTACCAAAGATAAAACTCAAAAGACCAGGCGTCCACAACCCCTTATTAAACTTGTAATGAGAAGGTAGAAACATCTCTCTCTCTCTCTCAAATCTGGGGATCAGTTTGTCAGTGGCTATCTTTCATGTCCATGAGTTTCATAATTTTGAAGTTCACTTGTTTTTTATTTCCTGCTGTGATTCAGGTTGGAGACTTCTTTCCGTAGTTTCTCTAGGCCAGTGCTTCATGCAGCAGCAAGAGTTGTGCAGGAGATGGGGAAAAGTAGGGCTGCTGCTTTTGCTGTAGGCTTACAGGATATTGATGAAGGAGTTCATGTTAATACATTTGCTGAGACTGTAGACTCGCATGATTCAGATACTAATGAAAACCTGCACCCTGAAGGTATTTTTTTTTTTTTTAAATTTTTTTTGTTTTGCTTTCTGGTCTATGCTTGTATTAGCAATTATTTATATAACAGCTTTATGGCACCTGATTATCAAACTGTGATGTTCTCATTTCAAGTGGTACTAACTTTTTTTGCTTTGTGAAGGTTGTATATAGTGGTAATGGTCCATTACTGGAAATGTTTTTGGATCAGTTTTGTATGGATCACTTAGTTTATACTCCATAGTGGTTGATGTTAATACTGATGTTTACTTCCATTTGACTCAGAGGAATTTGATGTCAGTAACTGATATACCAGTGTTGCAGATAAACATGTCATGGAGGTGGGGAAGATGATACTACAAGGGAAGAGGGAAGGCTGATTTATAGGCAAATGTAGTAATTTGGCAAAGATTGGGATTTTTCCCTGCCTCCATGACATTTTATTTTTTATTTTTTGGGTCAGCAATTTTATGTATTATTTAGTATACACTTGCGTAATCTTATCTTTAGCATTCACTTAGTTTATGTTATCTTTAGTTGAGAGTTATGTTTAGTTCAGTACTTTCTTCACACTATGGATAATTATGTTAAAGTTGGCTGCGGCAATGGATTGGAACACTCCAGATATTATATCTGGCAATTTTGTTATTGATAAGTAAGCTAGACTTTCATAGTTTGAAGAATTCTTTCTGCTATCCACGCATGCACTGTTAAATAGTCAGATATATGGCTCTGATTGAGCCTTCAATATCAAGATTAGGTTGAGTAGGATACGTATCTTTGATTGGAGGATCATTTCTACTATAATATCTCATTCAAAGCTGTTCTAGATGGTGCAATCTTGTAGCTCCAACAAGTGTATGTTAGTTAAGCTAATTTTTGGTGATGAAGTGTTCTGGATTGTAAAGTATGACCTATATTCTTCATCTCATTTTTTAATAATTCTATTTGAATGTTTTTTTTTTTTGGGGGGGGGGGTGGCTTAGGGTATATGGTGGCCATTATCTGACTGCATTCCATTCTCTCTTTCTCTCTCTCATAGGTACCCGAAGAACCTCTTCTATATCTAGTGGAACAGGTGGCAAGGATACAATTGCAGGCTTATTAGCTTCATTGATGGAAGTAGTGCGTACAACTGTAGCATGTGAATGCGTATATGTTCGAGCAATGGTAATCAAGGCTCTGATCTGGATGCAAAGTCCACATGATTCATTTGGCGAACTAGAATCAATTATTGCATCAGAGCTCTCTGATCCAGCTTGGCCAGCAACACTATTGAATGATATCTTACTTACCCTGCATGCTCGTTTTAAGGTATGTAATGGACACAAGTCATATTTACTGTCTTAAGGTATGAAATTTTCCTTTTGAAGCCATTCTTGTAATGCATTTTCTTTGATAATATTTAACTTCACCATCTTTTTCCTGCTGCTTTTTATAATAAACTGCAACATTTCTCTTTGACTAATAAGATATCTAGGTTACATCGTGAGTAGTGACTAAATATCATTTATGAGTAAGAGTCCTTGTAACTGGTGGAAGCTGGTTGTACTGATTTATAGTGGTCTTGACAGTCTGACATGAATTCAAAGTAGTTATCATGAGCTGAGTTTTCAACATAAATAGTTTGAACTTTTTTAGTTGCTTAAATTGCTACTTTTCTAGTTGTCCAGCTATTGTTTTACTTTGTAGATGAATCTTAGTCTTTAGTGTATACTATGTGAAATATTCATTTTGTCTTTAGATTAATTCCCCAAATTTCAGGCGATTTTTTTTGATAATTGTAACTTTAGTTTTTTATTATCTGGCTGGAAAGAGAGACAGGTTATCATTGATAGGGTGGGCTTAAAGGGGATTGATAGTGGGATGGAAATGTTAATCTGGTGGGCTTTTGGTGCTCTTGGTCCTTTATTTTGGGGTATACTACTCCATAGATGTTCATGGGGCCTGTCAGTAATATTTCTTTAGCACCCTATATATGGAAGTGAGAACTACTAGAAATCAAAGTGCAGTTTACTTAAACAAATCAGTTTTCCAATTCTATAATCACAATATTCTTAACATAAAGAATCGAACTTACCATTTTTTTTTTCATATTCAATAAAAGGAATGATTTAAAAGTCTTCTCCCCTGCAAATCTTGTTTTAGATACTTTAAAGTCTCTCTCTCTCTGGTGTTAAACTGGTTAGATATGCACTCATGAAAAGCCAGTACTATTTCTACTTCAGGTCTATTAAAAGGGGATGTTATGATCAGGTCTTTAAATGTTTGTGTTCACTTCTCATGGAAGTTTCTTTAAAAATTGACGTTGATTTCAATACTTTGTTTTTCAAATACCTTAAAGCAGATGCTTTGCTGATGGAGCAATCACATTCTGGATATCATCTCAGTATGAATGTTCTCTGACATGTTTGACCATGCATTAGACATGCCCGCTTTTCATATGTTGTACATGTAGTCAAGGGTAGAAACTTGTGACAAAGTCAAAGATATAGACTAGAGAAGTACTAGTCATAGTAGGAGGGTGATTATGAAAAACTTGTCTGAGTGATTTCTTCTGCTGTACAATCAATGACTATCAAAGAATATTTAGTTCCTGTTATGTTGTGCTTGTAAATATTTCCATGTTCCCGAATGTAATAACAATGATTTCATTTCCTCATTGATTTCTTTTTTGGCTTGTTAGGCAACTCCAGATATGGCTGTCACTCTTCTTGAAATTGCGAGGATTTTTGCTACTAAAGTTCCTGGGAAGATTGATGCTGATGTTTTACAACTACTATGGAAAGTAAGTTTTCATGCAATCCTCACCTAACATAGTTTAATCCCTTTCTTTGTAATTTTATTGTCTGTACATTTTTCTAGTGCTTTTATGTGTTTAATGATATAAATTCCTGCTTTTCTTTTGTTTGAGTATTTTGGGTAATGATGTGGAGAAAAATTGATGAGAAAGATTCCCGTGTTCTATGGTTATGCCTTTTTTTTTTTTTTTTGGTCTTGAATGAATTTTAATTCTTATGCAATGATGCAAACTAGGGATATTCCAGGGTTCGAAAACCTAATCATGCATTTACTTTTCACTACAGCAATATCTAATACAACTTCTTACACGTAGATCATAAGGAAACCTAAGCTTCATGAATGAAGCTACTCTCTCTCTCTCGTTGGGGGGGGGGGGGTTCACACTTTTCAAATTTATATACTGAAATGATAACACAGGAACAATTCTGTATCGAAGATGTTAAGGGACAGTGCTATAAATAATTTGTTCCACTTTTGTTTTTTTGGTGTATAGCTCCTTATTATAGAATGATGTTTGAAATCCCTTTCCCCATTAAGCATTGTATGTGAACCCTCTGAATGAGTATACATGTGTCTTCTTCACCTCAAAGCAGTAAAATAGCTCAAATTTTTAGGACAGCCAAACACAATTCAAGACTGCCCACTGAATTTTTGCATGTTGGTATAGTTGGTTATTCTAACTTTCATCTCGTTCATGCATATGCAATTGCTGGTAATAAATAGATCAATGGTCACCTGCGTGAAGCACTTATCCACATGGTAGAAGATGGTTTTAAGTCGATTCAAATGAAAGAAAGCATGGAGCTGAACTGTACACCTTTAAGGGATTATGTAGAGCTGACTGATACAACTCCCCTTAATAGTTAACAGAATTATCTGACGTAGGACAGATTTAGGAATCTGTCTGTGTGCTTGTGGTGGGTTTTAGGATGAGGAAAAAATATGCTTTCAGAATTTAGTATGGTAAGGGAAACACTTTAGGGTTTGGAGAAAGAATTAGTTATGGAAGGATACGGTTTAAAAGGCACAAATGGGTTTAGACACAGAATGATAGGTTCTTTTACTGTCATATCTTTTCTTGTCTTTTTTTTTTTTTTTAAACTTGCTTCATGTCATTTTATTTAAATCTCTTCTGTATTAATGAAAAATTTACCTTCTTTATTGACTTGGCTCATGTCTTTTGCTAATGATAGTTGCTTTGAAAGTACCCAAACGATGTTCATATGTTTTATGATTCTGTTTCCAGACATGTCTTGTTGGAGCTGGTCCTGATGGAAAACACACAGCTTTGGAGGCAGTCACCATAGTTCTTGATCTACCACCACCACAACCTGGGTCAATCTTGGGGCTTACATCAGTGGACAGTGTTTCTGCATCGGATCCAAAGGCGGCTCTGGCATTACAAAGGCTAGTACAAGCAGCAGTAAGCATCTTATTTGATCAATAGACCTTTTTATTCTATTAGTCCTATAGGCTATAGTTCTGACTATGTTAATCGCTGAACTGATATGCTTGAGAACTAATATAATTGCAGGTATGGTTTCTTGGAGAAAATGCAAATTATGCTGCTTCAGAATATGCTTGGGAATCTGCAACCCCTCCTGGTACAGCATTAATGATGTTAGATTCAGATAAAATGGTCGCTGCTGCCAGTTCACGTAACCCTACTCTAGCTGGTGCATTGACTCGACTTCAGAGGTGTGCTTTCAGTGGCAGCTGGGAGGTATAAATTCCCACTTGAGTGGTCATCCAACGGTTAATTGTTTATTGCATGTATCTTGGCATGACAATTGAGTAGTTTTCCCTTAGGTCTTGCTTTTAATTTTTCTCTCATATTTAAAAATGAAAATTCAACTATTTATGTTCAAGTTGTATGGTAACGAACATGACTTGCACCATATTGAACTAATCTATATAACTTCAATTTAAAAGGTTAATTGCCCTACCTGCATCAGTTTGTATGCTCCAGATCAGTACTGTTGTTACCAAGATATCTTTGTATTCTAGACGATTATGTTTACTGCTTTTGTTCTTTTTTTTTTCTTATGTGGACTGGTTTAAATGGATACGCGCAGATTCGTATCATTGCTGCTCAAGCTCTTACAACAATGGCAATCAGGTCTGGTGAACCTTTTAGGTTACAGATCTATGAATTCTTACACACTTTAGCACAGGGTGGTTTGCAGTCTCAATATTCAGAGATGCATCTCAGTAATGGTGAAGATCAAGGGGCCAGTGGCACTGGCCTTGGAGTTTTAATAAGTCCTATGATAAATGTTCTTGATGAAATGTACAGAGCACAAGATGATTTGATCAAGTAAGAACTGATGTTTTTATATTTCTTTTTGTGGGTGAATTAATTTTCCTTTTCACTGCTAAGTTAAAATGTCTCTTTTCTTTTACAAACACATTAAAATTCCTTTGTGGATAAACAGGGAAATACGGAATCACGACAATACTAAGAAAGAATGGATAGATGAAGAACTCAAGAAACTATATGAAACCCATGAGAGGTTGCTAGATCTTGTTTCCTTGTTTTGTTATGTGCCAAGAGCAAAGTATCTACCTTTGGGGCCAATAAGGTACAACATTTATCCTCACGGAATATGTGCTTTAATGGACTGATAATAAGCCTGTCATAGTTGAAAAATTAGAGATCAATGATGGCCTTAGAATTTTTCCTTTTATTGTCTGAAGTGCTTTATCTTAGGAAAGATGCAGAAGTGTGGCATGTAAAGAACCGTCTCAGTGGAATTTGGGAGTTATACTGGGAGAACAACCAATCGGATCTTAGTTATTGTGTGTACTTGGGACCATCATCTCCACAAAAATAGATTATGTCCATTTTTCAAATTAACAATGTCACTATGATATTTTGTCATTGAATTGCAAATATTTTTTTATGCAAGTTCTCCCATTTGGGGATATGATCGAAACTTAATGGTTTGATTAATTAAATCTAAATGCTTTTTGGTGCAATTCATGGCTTGTTACTTGGGCTTCCAGGCAAGAAACACTATCACCTATTGGTTAGTGCAATGAGAAAAGATTAATTTTTGCCGTTGATTTGGTGCTGTAGTCATGAAATATTTGGAGCAGAAAATGTTATACAATTATGACTGCAGTGTGTGTGAAACCTGATGCATTTGCTTTCTACGCGCCATAAGGGGAGATTTCAAAGTGAAGTTGGAGCTCCATCTGCATGTGTAATAAAGAATTCGTGGTTATAGGACCTGTATCCTTAGTTTTAGAACAATTAAGAGAAAAGCTTTGAATTGCTTAAAATCTGGACTACCTTTCGACAAGATGTTTAATTAGAGAATTTGAGTGAGCTATTATACTGTGGCCTTAAGAAGAAGAAGAATGATAGTAGAAAATGAAGATGAAGAAAATCTATGATAGTAGAAAATGAAGATGAAGAAAATCTATGCTTAGAGAATAGATGATGATGATACCCACACATTTGTTGTTTCTGCCATCACTCTCTTGCTCTTTCTCAGCTGTATATATCTAGCTTCTCTCAATTCCTTTTCTCTATTGCTGCAACTCTTAATTTTACAAGTTTTGCAATTAGTGTTAAAAAAACAAAAAAAAAAACAAAAGAGAACTGCATAGTATTTGAAACTCTTACAGTTTTCCTTTTCAAATGAGAAAGCTGGGTGGTTCCATAGCCACCCAGCAAGAAAAGTTGCCACCTTGTTCCTTGTTGATGAAAATGAATTATTGCTATCCTTTTGAAATGCATGCTTTGAGGGTGAAAAAGTCATGCAAAAAAATGATTCCTCTACAAAATTCCCTTTTATTATTCATCTAGGCTTTGGGGGTATATCTTGTTATTGAAATTTTGATGAACACTTCCTGAAATAGCTTTTTTTCAAACTTTTTGAACCTTTGTTCTTCTTTTTCCTACTGAATAAATGATTCTCTTGTATACTCCCTGTGTGTTAGAGTTGCGCCCCTCTGCACTTTTTCAATGAGAAAAAAGAAATTGCTTTATTTCTATTATGTTCTGGCTGCTATATCTATATTTCATGTTTAATATAATTTCCAATCTCGCTTTATTTATATGATACGATACTATTACTTATATATATATAATTTCCAATCTTTTCTTTTCACACTTATGATTTTTGCTTCTCCCCCCTTCCCCTTATTTCATGGAATCTTTGACAGTGCAAAACTTCTTGACATCTATCGCACACGGCACAATATAAGCGCATCGTCTGGTTTGAGTGATCCTGCTGTTGCTACTGGAATTTCTGACCTGGTCTATGAATCTAAAATAGCCCCTGCTGAGCCTGATGCACTTGATGATGACCTAGTAAATGCTTGGGCAGCAAACCTTGGTGATGATGGCTTGTTGGGAAACAATGTACCAGCTATGAACAGGGTAAGAATTTAGTTTTTCTGTTTATTGAACTTAAATTGGCAATTTGAACTCTTAAGAGGTATTCCATATCTTTTTCCTTTTACTGATTCTCCTGTATACTCCCATGTACTTAGCTTGTGGCCTTCTGTGCTTTTTACTGATTTGCATTTCTTTTTAGGTAAAAGATATGGATTTTCCTCTTGATAATTATGGATTAGAAAACTAAATGTTGTCACCCCTGTATTATTCTTGAAAATACAAATTCCTAAGCATCAGGGTGGTCAGCCTTGATAATCTATGATGGGGCTCTGCCACAATAAGATTGATATCTTCAATCTATACATAAAATCATTGGTCTTTATTCAATAGATTAAGGACCTTTTACTTAAGAGAGAATTGAGTGTCAAGTACGACTTTTAAGCGTTTATTTACATAAAAAATAATCACTCTTTTTGCTCATATGTCTCCCATTCAAATATAAGTAAATATTTAAATCATTTTCCTCCACCTTTACGGTTTGTAGATTTATTAGATTGGCTTGTATCTATAAAGTCCCCACCATTTTAATGAAAGGAAATTTAGAGTTTTGTTGGATGTATTTGTCTTTGATCATGGCATGGGCAAACTGTGTCTTACATAGGTTTGAGAATGGCCTACTTTATTTCCTGAATAAGTCTTGTGCCTAAAGAATCTGTACATACCAAATTTGTCCTTGATTAGAAGGTACAAGCTGAGCACGGAACTTATTTGTGCAATTTGGATTCTTGTAGCCTTAAATTTTTATGAGTTATTTGGCATCATCTGCTAAATATATGCAAGTATATACCTTTTCTTTGATTTTGGGCCGCTTATTAATATCTTGAGTGAAAGAATCATTTCATCTCTCCTTTGTGTTAGGTTAACGAATTTCTTGCTGGTGTTGGAGCTGATGCTCCTGATGTTGATGAGGAGAACATCATCTCTAGACCTTCAGTTAGTTATGATGATATGTGGGCAAAGACACTTTTAGAAACTTCAGAATTAGAGGTATGAGTTCTGCCAAATCCTACTTTGGAGCTTGGCATATGTGTCTCCAGTGATTTCCTAGAGAATAATTATTCAACTATTTTGTTTTTTTTTTTTTGGATCACAGGAAGATGATGCAAGGTCGTCTGGGACTTCTTCACCAGAGTCAACAGGATCAGTTGAATCTTCCATATCATCCCACTTTGGTGGAATGAGCTACCCTTCATTGTTCAGTTCACGCCCCACCTCATATGGGGCTGCACAAACTTCGGTATGACTAATGCAATGATTTAATCTAAATCTTTTTCTTTTCTCTTTTTCTTACTCTTTTTCATATTAATTGTCTTCTTTATCAGCCAAGCTTCTAGTACCAAGGTGTTCCGTGCTTTGAGGATTGATACAGTGCATAGTAGTTCCTTAATTTTGCATTAGTTCAATTGAAAGTGGATTATCAAAAGTAATATAAACATGAACATCCAAGCTCTTTTGTACTGTAAGGATAGTACTTTTGTCGTTTTATATTTTGGAGAGTTGAAAGTGGAAAATCAGAAGTAATATTAAAATGAAACAAAAGAAGAAATTAAAGTTTTAGAAGATTTAGGTGTAAAAGATTGACCCTAAACTGAATGTAGGGGGAGGAAAAAATGCTCATCTTATGAGATACTGATTAAGTTGGGCCTGGCTTCCCTGCTTCTTATATCTTCATGAAAGGTGGTGTTTAATCTAGATATGCAAGCCATTTGCATTTTTCTAATTTTGTGTATATGGTCAAAAGCAGCAATCAGGCTCAGATTTTATAATTCTAACGGAAAGCCAATTTTTATCCTCTTCAGCTAGAACTCTACTTGATTATTAACAAGTCATGTGGGCGTTGTTTAGGAGCCTCTTTTGGGTCTTAAAACTTTGTTCGTCACTGCAAATACATTTTCTTTTTGATTTCAAAGATTATTTGAGCTGTGACCCACTCAGTTATCTATAACAGGAGAGGTCAGCGGCAAGCAGGTTTAGCAATCCTTCTACAGGTGGTTCCTCAATTTATGAGGGTCCAGGTTCTCCGGTTAGTTTCATTGCCTTTTCTCACCTACTTTTGTACTCGTCAAGAGAAAAACATTAATCTAGTTTTGTATTGTATGATCCGACTTTAAATTGTTAACGCAATCATTTTTTTTTTCTTCCTTCCATCAGATTAGAGAAGAGCCTTCATCATACACATATGAGTCTTATGAGAATCCCTTAGCTGGGCGTGGATCCCAGAGTTTTGGGTCGCGAGAAGAGGAACGAGTTTCATCTGGAAATTCAAAGGTCGGAACGGCACTATATGACTTCACAGCTGGTGGAGATGATGAGGTTAGTTGACTCCTATTGATTAACTGGATTTTTTGCCACAAATTTCTAGGAAAATGATGGACCGTCTGGCCTTCCAGCATTTCTGCATGCACTACCTTTTTTATGTCAATTGGATTGAGCATCTTGCCAATTGATTTTCCAAATTCATTCATGTTTTCTCTTAAAGTTAAACCTGTTGGCTGGTTTGTTGCAGTTAAACTTGACAACAGGAGAAGAGGTAGAAATTGAGGATGAAGTGGACGGCTGGTTTTTTGTAAGTATATGGAATTAAAGAGATCATATTTAGGGAAAGAAACCAGATTTTTGAGTTTGTTAGTGGCCAATCTACACAAGTTGAATATGCTTAGAACATGTTGTGCCTAATGTAATGTCACGCTTGTTGCAGGTGAAGAAGAAACGCCCTGGGAGGGATGGCAAGATGGCTGGGTTGGTGCCTGTCCTCTATGTCAATCAATCTTGAGTTCATTAGTTTATCTAGGCTATACCACATGATGAGTGTTTATTGAGATTTTTTTCAGCAGTTTAACCCTTATCCTTTTTCGATCATGCATCTCCCTAGAGTTTCATTTGGGTGAGATTTTCTTGAGAGTTTCATACTGTCTTTTTGCTACGTACTTGGGACGCCAAAACATCCTGTTTCGTACTAGTGTGGTCTGTGAACTATCCTCCATTTTTCTTGGGCAACGGATCATCGGTGAGACTCTGAGTTGGAGCAGCTTGGAACACAATTGGAGACCAACGCGTAGCAGCATGGTTCACATCGCTTGAACTCTAGATGTAATTATAACTAAGGGTTTTGTTAGTAAAAGACAATGCCATCATTACTTTGTCATAGTTCTCTTTTATAGATAGTCAATTGGCTTTTTACATTTGCTTCCCAATTCATTCGTGTTTTCGAAAGCAAATGTGAGTTTCTATGGGGCTTACCAACCCAAACAAGTCTTGTGCAGCTCGCCCATTGTTTGGGCAGGTTAGCCCTATAAGAATTGTCACATTTCTTACTCAAATTACTAGCAGTATAGGCTGCAAATTACCGTGGATCTAGATCCCGTCCATTTAGGTTTTTCAAACCAACGATGCTTGTCATGTCTAGTTATTTCTTTTCTTTTTTAGGAGTTAGTTTGGCAGTGATCCATTTTCATGTAATGAATTATTCTTTGGGAGAAAAAGCTGCTTTAAATAGGAGGGGCGACGCCAGAAGTTTTTTATGAAGTTGCTACAAATATTACTTTTTATTGTAAATCTAAATCCCAATCTTCTACATCTAGTTATCCATTTAATCTTCTCACAAATTCTTACACAAGTTTCATACTTTCTAGCACATGACAACTGGCAACTAGATTTTCGATAATTCATCTACATCAACCCTATCTAAATCCAACTTTTTTCAAAGAGGATAAGGTTAATATCACTACATGACTCCAACTTACACCCCTTAATGTCAACTCATTACTGATTTTGCAGCTAGAATCCGTCGTGGCCACAGATTTGCATTGTCAATATTCAACTCTTTGATTCATCCAACGGTTCACAAGCCATTTTGATTCATCCAATGAAATGGAAAGCTAAAACTTATTTATACTTAGCATCTGCCCACGGCGGCTTAAATGGAATGAATGACAAAATGTGGTGTATAATAGGTTCCGACAATTCAGATATCCGGTCAACTTTGTACTCCAAACTTCCTATTATTAGTTTTGTTTGTTAATGCCTTTTCAATATTTTTTTTTCCTTTTTTATAAACAAAAGGTTTTAACAAACAACCCAAAACACAAAACACTTACAACTATTGTTACCTTTATTTTACATCAGCACACTTTTTTTTATTTTTTAAAAAAGAGATACCCCTCTAAAAAATAGAAAAAACTTCACTTAATCCCCCGAAGTTTCACCACTTTTGCAATCACCCCCCAAACTTCAAAACCTCTTAATTTAGTGTATTTAAGTTTTAATTTTTTGCAATCTCCCCATCCGTTAAACTTTTTCGTTAAATTCTAACCGAATGATATTAAATTACCTAAATAACCTTAATATTTTTCAATTTTCAATTTTTTTTTTAAAAAGTGACGCACGTTGGGTCACCTGACCCAACGGCTGGGTCACCAGACCCACGGCGTGCCCAAACAATTTTTTTTTTAAATAATTTTTTATTCGGAAATAAGGGTAACTTGTAATTTTTTTTAAAAAAGTTAAGAGCATAAAAATTATTTCACCCATTTGACCGTCTGACTCAATAAAATTGGCTAGTGGAGGGGGGAGATTGCAAAAAATTAAAACTTTGATATACAAAATTAAGAGGTTTTAAAGTTTGAGGGGGTAATTGTAAAATGTATGACAGTTCAGGGAGTTTAAGTGAAATTTTCCCTAAAAAATATTAACAAACAGTTATCAAACTCTATGAAATTGTACCAATAGTCAAGGATTCTCATGCAAACTCAAATAGATATTCCACGTGTTATAAGAAACAACTTTTGCCCGGGTATCTATGCATTTTTATAATAAAAAATTTTAAACATACAACTAGTCTACAACTTTTTTTACAACTTATTAACACGTATAAACATGTCATTGGAGGATGTTAAAATTTATTTAGCGACTAACATGACTCGCATTACACACCAACATGTTAACAGATTGTAAAGGAATCGGAGATCTAACATTATTCTTTTATGATTTTGTCATTTTATAAATCATACAATTTTTCTCCCTCATTACTTTTAATTTTGAGGATATGAAAATGAGTGCTGTCAAGGTAATAATTTGTACTACAAATACATAAATGAGTTGGTGATAGTCTAACTCACATTTTTATAAAATATAAACTGTCATTTAATTAATAAAAACTCTAATAAAAGCCAGAGCAGTGATTTTCATCAACTTGGGCCGAATGACAGGCTAGATGG
>FXXK01000220.1:354149-396068 GCA_900184695.1 Betula pendula | reverse complement strand
ATTGAATGACTGTTCATATAGTCATTTAGTTCATCAGCAACAATCATATAGTCCAGACTAATGAGTAATAGCAACAGAATAGCAACAGAATGATAATAGATGAGTAGCATTGATTGGACTATGATGAGATCATTTTTTATTAATTTTTAATAATCAAGTCAAATAATTTATTAAATAAGGCTGCCTTACAAAGCGAAACGAAAAATTAAAACTAAAAAAAGTCAACCGCCTTCCCGCTTCGTATCCTTTTCTAGGAAAACTCCAATATTTTCCCGGAAAAAGATAATTCTGCATTGGTTAGGAGGTTGTACATGACGAAATGGGTATACTGGAAAGCGTAAAGGGTCGATCTAAGGTGCAGAGGAAGAAGCCGGTGGTTGACCAGGAGTCAACTTCTGAGTCTTCCCAAACTCCAGTATGATTTCTTATACCTTTGAATCAGCTAGCGCTTTGTGTTATATTTTGTTTTGTTCTAAGCTGCTTTGGTTTGTTATAGAACAAACGTCTGCTTGTAATCAAAAGATAGTGTTTGTTTTATGGTTCTTCCTCAATGACAGATTCTTGCATGAAAAAGTTGACTCTAATTTTGTGCATTGAGGTCAAAGGCTGCATAGATTTTATATCTAACATAAATTTAATTTTTCTTTTTTCATAGGCACTGTTAGATGTAAAATTGGGTGATAAGATAGAAATCCTCTGTTGTGTTGGAAATTGGTATTTTCAATCTTTGTAGAGAACAAATTATACCATCGAACTAAAACCAATAAATTCTCTGTGATGTGTGAAATAATGCAGAAATATAAAATATGAGAAATAAGAGCAGAAGTAAGAGAGATCATAATGAGGTATTTCACTAGACTATTACTGACTTTTTCGCCTTGGATTGGATTGTGATTCAAGAAGTTCTGGCCTTTTCTGTTTCAGCAGGCGTTACTTATGTGATTCCTGCACTTTTTATGGAATAGGACCTAGAGGTTTATATGTGATAAACCATACACTATTGGTTAGTCTTGGTGCAATTATTGAGACAATTAGTTATTGTTTTTCTTCTTTGCAGTTAAATTTAACAGCAGAGTAGGGTTTGAAACTCAATTGTGTTTGTCTAAAACATTTGCAGCACCACAAAAAAGGAGTTAAAAGTTTTGGAATTGCAGAAGTAATCTCTCTCCTATAGTTATTCCCCAATGACAGACCTATTATTGCAAAATAAGCCTAATTTTGTGCACTGAGGTTATAGGCAGCTGTTAGCCCAGCTTTTAACAGTTCTAATGCAAAGACACCTCTTATTTCAGTAAACTAACCGAGATTTCTTTACCTCCCTCTCCCCCCCCAAAAAAACAAAGAGGGAAATCCTCTGTTTTCAGGAGATTGTGGTGAACGAATTATGCCATCCAACCAAAAACCAGAAATTCTCTGTTACATGTGGAGGGCCTTTAATTGGTAGTTTGGTTTTACCTTCTTATGATGGGGCATAGGATTTCGGAGAACATGCAAGCATTCAAAATCAGATATTGTTTTTTCCTGCATGGTTTTGATTGTTTTTACATGTATTAGCGATATAAATATTTATGGTTACAGTTAAAGGAACTCATCAAACTAAATATTTATTTTCCCCTGTATCCTCTAACATAATGTGTCTGAGGGCTGATTTGTGGCATTTTTGAAGTAGTTGTTGTCTGAAAAGCAAGAGCTCTACTTACTGTCACCAAATTGATGCCCCAGACATTGCCTAGAACTAGTATGGTTTAAAATTTCATTTTCACCGGCAAATTCATTTTCCTCTTGATTTGAAAAATTAGTGACCAGTTAACAGTTGGATTATCTTTAACAGGAGAGGTCAGAAGCAAGCAGGTTCAGCAATCCATCCGTTGCTGGTCCCTCGATACATGTAGGCCTAGGTTCTCCAGTAGGACTCATTGCCCTTTTTCTCTCGTCTGGTTTTGTATTGCATGATCTCAGCTAAAGAATTCTAAAATTTTTATTTATTTTATCTATTTTTTTCAGATTACTGAAGAGGCTTCCTCATACCCATCTCCTGTCTTGCAAAGGTCTCAGTCATTTGAGAACCCCTTGGATGGGTGTGGATCCCAGAATTTTAACACCCAATACGAGGAACAATTTTCATCTGAAGATCCAGTATATGGAATTGCACTGTATGACTTCTTTGCAGGTGAAGATCATAACGAGGTATTCACTTGACTCTTACTGACTTTTTCCATTGACTTCATCTGTGTCCATTAAAAGTAAAATTTGTTGGTTAGTCTTGGTGCAATTATACATGGTCTTTCTTTCTTGCAGTTAAATTTAACAGCCGGAGAAGAGTTTGAAATCGAGTATGAAGTGGACGGCTGGTTTTATGTAAGTGTACAGAAAATAGACAATTTCCATGAAAAAAGAACCATATTTGTGTTGCTTGTCAAAGCCAATATAGTTTATATATTCTTGATTGAACCAAGTTTCTGACTGCTTTTTTTATGAACCAGCATATCAAGTTTGTACCTAATCTGCTACCATTTTGCTTGTACAGGTGAAGAAGAAATGCCCTGGGAGGGATGGCAAAATGGCTGGGCTGGTTCCCGTCCTCTATGTCAGTCAATGTTGAATTGATTAACACGACTTAACAAGAAAGTTTGATCGGTAATTTCTCATTCTACATGTTTCTGTTCCATTCATTTGAACTTAAGATTTTGATTTTGATGGAGTTAACTGCAATAAGAGTGCTCAATAATGTTTAGAGTGAATAAATTTTAGTATTGTTTTTTTCGCTATATGTATCTTTAACAGATTGCCCATGGTTTTGCAGGGTGATAAAGTTGTTTTAAGGACTGTCATTGCTTCTTTGGATCGAAGTCAAATTCATGTTTAAGGCATAAAATCATGTCTAGTGAGTTTTTTTCTTATTCCCAAATTATGCTCATCTTCACGTTAAATGATCTTATTGTCGGAAGCCTCTTAATATCATGATAGCAATTTCTATGTGAATAGGAGACTATCAAAATGAAGCGAATGTCAAATTGATAGAACGAGATTTGTTAGGAGAGATACAAATAATAAATTCAAGGCTTTTGTAAAGGACTTACTGATTTTGATTGATTTTGGCTATTGTTTATAGGAAAGTATGGATCAAATAGGAAAATATTGCAGAAATGTATAAAATGATAATGGCTCTTCGAGAGGCCGATCTCTCCAGCTCAATAATGGACACTCAAAATATTCTTTTCTTTTTCTTTTTCTACTGAGCATGTCTCTTTTTATAGACCTAATCGGTTACAATCTCCTAACAGAAATTGCCAGCTATTTGTCTAACAACTTAATAGATCAATTACAATTAGATATCCACTAACATAATAAACCCATAAAAGCCCACTACCCTAATTAACCCATTAAAAGCCCACTTACTCATTAAAAGCCCACTAACTTAATAACCCCTTACATTCTTCCCCTCTTAAAAACACCTTGCCTGCAAGGTGTAATACAAAAGGGAAAAAAAATCATTTTTCATGCTTTTCAATTCAGGCAATCCTTTTGACTTTTTCAATTCCTCACAACTATTATTCACGCTTGCATTTATCCTTCACCAATTCATGCTGCAACCACCTGTCACATCGAATGGTAGTAGAACTAAAACGTGCGTTTCACAAAATGCCTCTGCCAAAGCTTCATTTTTTTTTTCTCCATCTGACCCCCTTACAGCTTTTGCCTGTTTTTTGTTATTTCTAGATTAAGGGTTGATGTGATTATACTTGCCTTGTCAAAAACCATGAGAGTCGCTTTCTTGTTTTGCTGCTGCTGCTCCCGATCATCCCCATGGCCTTGACTTGGGATAGCCTCTGCACTCCTGAATAGATTGGTGGTTTGGGGTACTTTTGAAGACGAAAGGGTAACACATGCGTTTTCCTTGCAAAATTGAGTTTACAAATTCGCTAGAAGGAGAAAACCTCAAAAATATTGCAGATCTCTTCCACATGTCAAAAAATGTCCAACTCCAGTTTGGTAGATTTCCTAAAGTGAATCTACATTATCAAGAAAGGTGCTTGCTTTCTCTAGAAGATGTTAATTCCATTGACAGAGGCACATCCTATGGGTGTTAAACTTCCTTTGCTAGCCGTCTGTTGGCATTTAGTGTTAAAATATTAATTAAATAATTAAATTCATCTTTTCCTATTAATTTAAGCTTTTAGAATAAGTGCTGGTTTAACATAATATCAGAGCATAGGTCAAAAGTGTGAACTCTGAATCCACAATTCACTACATTTCAGTTAAATATTCTGCATGTTGGGCCTCACTTTTTGATGAGAGGAGTACTAAATGATTAATTCACTAATTATTCCAAAAGGTTAAGTTGCAAACTCTCCCTCAACAAGTGAGGACAAAGACGTGAAATTTTTAACAGAAATTGAGGTAAATTACGGAAACAAGGTTCAAATTCAGAACTTCTGCTCTTATACAATTTTAACTTACCAATTATCTTAAAAACTTAAGTTGATAATACCGACATGTTTTGTTGTTGTAATCAGTTGTGGAATTGCAAAGATCTATTTTTTATTGAATCTTCTTAGAGACATGATGATAATGTGACTCCTTCTAGCAGGTAGTCAGCAAGTCATGTTCATATTGCTTTTGCAAGTCCAATCTATACACAATGCACTCATTCTTCGGTTATCACATTTCAAAGATGCTTTTAGATTCGGATTGGAATAACACTGCACGCCGAAGTGGAAAGAACTCGTTTTGGCAAAACAATGTATATCATGTTAAGTCCTTGTTATTCCTGTTGAGATTGCCACGACGGCTTTGAAGGCTTTCTAGAAGGCCCGCAAAACCTCGTCATATAAAACTAGGAGGCTCCAACAGCAATGTTTGCGCAGCCGGATCTGGATAGGATACAACGAATCCGTGCCTTTCATGTGAGAGGGTAGGTGGCACTCCTAACCTATTGAGTAGATGTATTACGATCTTAAGTATCTTACATGACTTAATTACAATCTTAATCATATATAAATAAACTTTCGGGTACTCTCCCCTTTATATATTACAAAAAAAAGGATATTCACATGGTTTTTTTTTTTATTCTTCGTTTGGAGCAAACGACGCACTAGAGGCAAAGGGACATCGTTTAGTAATTACTAATAAATGGCGCTACTTCTCGTCTTTTGTTAAAAAAAGTCTTCCAAAAATTAAACTTCACGTCGTGGCTGAGAAGTATGACGAGATAAAAAATGATGAGTAAAAAAGTTGTTGGTTTGTTGTCTTTTTCATATTGAACAAGGGGATAAAAGTGATGAGTAAAAGTCGTTTATTTAATATGACGAGATTCAGATGTGTGGTGCACTTCTTTTATTAGGTGCAAACCTCAAAATGTGTAGTCTTATCCACTCTCGTCATTTATGTGGCAAAAAAAAAAAAAAAAAAAGACTACAATTTCAAATATTGGTTAAAATTGGAAGGATCCTACTTGTAACCCTCTTCTTTATTCAATTAAAAAAAAAATGGTTAAAATTCAAGGCGGGACTTCTAAATCTAGATACCCACACTTTTCTCCATCTAGATCGAGCTCCCAGCTCTTATTTTGCTGGAGTACTCTTTATATATATATATATATATATATATCAAAGTAACCAAAAATAATCTCCTAACTATTTAAGGCCCAAATGAAGGGAATAATGGTACAAAGGGGTCCGAACTCCACATTATGTAAGCAATAATCACTAAATATAAAGACAAAGTGGTCTCATAAAATATAATTATTCTTTATCCATTTTGCATTTTCTTTATGTCTTTGAGACATCTAAAGGAACATTATATATAAGTTCACACGTGGCTGATGTTTCAATGCCTTAAACACAAGACGACAGAAACAAATACAAGGAACAGAAAAGAAAAAATAAATATAGAAATTAAGGAGAAAACAAACAAAGGACAAAGGTTGGCTTGTCTGCTTTAGTGTACGTACGTAGCTAGATTTTCTTGTGGAAGAAAATAAACCTAATATTTTGATACCTCACGCTTTGTGAGGGTAAAGGCGAACGGGCAGGCCCTTTGCAGGCATGGGCATGGGATCAACTACGATTTTCTCATCAGGAATCATCTTCTCCCACCTGAACCTTTTCACTAAGTTGTGCATGAAAACAAGTATTTCCAATCGGGCATATTCTTTTCCCGGGCACATCCTCGGCCCTCCACCAAATGGAACAAATGTGTACGGTGCCGGTCCCCTTCCTTCAAATCTACTCGGATCAAATTTCTCAGGTTCTGGGAAGTATTCCGCACTCCTGTGTGTCGAGTTTGCACTCCAGTACAACTGCATGCATAACAATAACAAAAAGACATTCATGTTCAGGTACTATCAAGATATATGTATAAGATTATATAAGTTAATCTTAATCCGATCCATTTTATTAAACGAATCAGAGTACTTGATTTTAACTTGATAATTTCGTGTTAGGTTCGTATAGGTTTATGGGTCGTGTCAATATATATCAACCCTAATTATCATATGTCGAGTTCGAGTTATACGTACGTGTTGATGCATTGGTATAAAAATATATAGGTAATTAAATCATAACCCAACTTATTTAATTAAATGAGTTAAATTTTTTAACCTTAATATGTTAATTTTGTGTTAGATTCTCAGAAAGGTATAAAGATTTACTTACCTTCCAGCCCTTGGGAATGGAGAAACCATTGAAGATGAAGTCATTAATGGCTTCCCGGAAAGCTCCTTGGAGCGGTGGAGCAAGCCTCAAGACTTCACAAGCTACGTTCCAGGAATACCTCATCTTTTGAATATCCTCCCAGTTCAATAACTCCCCGGGTGCTTTGGAATTGGCTATCTCCATTTGCTCTGAACAAAGACAAAAAGAAGAATCAAAAGAATTTTCAATAGTTGCAGTCACTATATTCTTCCCGTACTTGCAATATATATATATATATATTCTTCCCATGGACTATATATATGTTCTTTGCGGCCGGCTTAAAGAAAGCAAGTATATATATTTATATACAAAATAAATAAATAAATAAATAAGAGCAATGTTAATTACTATACTCCTATCCATGATCAAGAGGAGATCCACGGCCTCTTTGGTTTTCAAATTTTCTTTTAAAATTTTTCTTTTATTAAATTTGACTCTCATTTATATTTTGATCTCTAATGAGAATCATGGTTCTTTGTGATAGTAACCATTAACTCTTTGTTTTTCTTTTCTTTTTTTTTTTAATTAAGGATTGATTTAAGGACAAATGACAGTATCATGTCGACCCAATAAAATGAAATGAAGTATATAACAATTCTAATAGAATAACTATTAGCTGTCCCTATCAAATTATATATATATCCTTAGACAACCATACATGTCGATGTGCTGAAGAGTACATGTTGCACCCTAGCTGGCCCCTGAGTATGGACTTGCACGTTTGGTTGTCACCAAATTTAATTACAAAGGCACACGTCAGTTTCATTCCAATATGTATAAATAAAATTCGTGACATGATCGCTCTTTTTTATTGATTTAAAAGTTCCAAAGGCGAAACTATTTCTTATATTCAGAGGAAGAAAGAATTGAGTGTTTGACTTTTGAGCAGGGTTGATCTAGTCACGATATTCACGCATCTACGTTCAGATTATACCCTTTAGAAAAAGTAAAATGGTCTGGTACTTTTTTTACTATAAATTAATTTTCTTCAAATTGATGCGATAGTTTACTATCGATAAAATGACAATTTAAGAAAAGTAACTTGTCAATTAAATTAGTCAAGAGTAATGTTTGTGTATCTATTTCACGTTTTTCGTAAAGTCTTTTTAGTATAAGTGGACTAATTTTTTTTACTTTTTTAGAAGAGCAAACGGGTCCCAACTTTTGTTTAAAAAGTAAAAAAATATATTTCACATTTATCAGATGGACTCTAAGAAAGATATAAAATAGATGCACAAGCATTACTCATTAGTTAATTAGTGGCTAATTTATCAACTATATACTCTTAATGATTTTACCAATTATAAACCACCACATCATCTTGTAAAAAAATTGTAATAAATGTTTTAGTGGTCCTAGCAGCACTCAATTAATCACATAAGGCCTTGACAAGTTTCATCGTGGGACCAGAGGCGGAACCACTCCTAGCCTTAGGAGGGTCTTGGGCAAAATTTAGAAAATGTCACAAATATTTGAAAATATCTTCTAAATTTTAGGTATTTTTATGAAATGAACCTCCCAATTTTTTTTTTTTTAGTTTTGCCTCCTCTAAAATTTCAGTTATGCCCCTATATAGGACCTATATGCTTGAGCAAGAGAATTCTATCATATTTACTGTCTAAATTACTAACAATTCAAATAGTAAATTGCTGAAAATACGGATCTATGTTTCATCTGAAAAACATAGAAAATCAAATAAAGTATGGGCCTCAAAATCATGTTATATATGCAAAAAGAAGAGAAGAGAAGAGAAGGTAGAAATCATATGTTGAATTACCATTGTAGACACCCTCATAAATATGAGGAAGCTCAGCAAGATACTTGACAATGAAAGTGCAAGCAGCGCTGGCGGTGTCGTGGCCGCCGATGAGCAGGCCGAGGATTTTGTCGGCAATATCTAATTCAGTCATGTACTGCCCACTCTCGTCGGAAGTCAAGAGCATGTGAGAGAGTATGTCTTGTGTAGGGCTTGCCTTGCCCTCACCCAAATCAACCCTTCGCTGCTTTATGATCAACGAGAGCTCTTTCCTGATGAAGTTTGAGGCCTTTATTCCACGGTTGAACGGCGTTCCTGGCAGGTCAATAGGGATTGATATGATCCCGGAGGCCACAGAATGGAATGGGTCGGCAAATCTTGCTATATGGTTCGGATCCTCAAGGCTAAGAAACAACCGGCAAGCCAACCAAAAAGTATACCTATACACACAGATCGATTACGTACCATTAAGTAAATTACAACATGGAATTCTCTACGAGCTTTAGGTGTGTTTGGCACTGTAATTTTATTGACAAAAAGTATAATTTTAAATTAAATCATAAAAAAAATATTATTTAGGAGTGCAGTTTTAAGAAATTATCAGTATTTTCAAATCGTAAGCGAGAGATGCGTTGTAAAAAAATCGCACAAATTTAAAGGTAAAAACACAATTTTTACCAAATGCTTTCAAATCCCGTGTTTTTAAATCAAACGTTTTAAAATAAAAAACTCAAATGGATCCTAAATGTTCATTTAGCTTAACGATTTCAAAACGTATAATTTGAAAAAATAGCAATTTTAAAACATAATTAATGAAAACATAATTTTAAATACACCGTTAAGTATTTGTTAAAATTGAGTTTTAGCCTTTAAAATTATATTTTAAAAATATACCCCTTTCAAAATGTTTGAATAAAACGCTTTTACAAATTAATGAGCCATGTTTACATGTCATTCTCCATCTTAGCTTGCAACCATCTAATTTACAAATTTACTACTAAATTTATAAGACCCACGTATAAATCTTACAAATTTAATAGTAAATTTACCAATTTAAAATATAGAGATGGGTGACAAAAATGATTTTTATCGTTCCTCTTTACAAATTTTGTTTAAAAACACGTTTTCAACTTGCGAAACCACGGGGCTAAATACACGGCAAATTTTTGAAGTACCATGGAAGCCTCAAAACTGTACGGGTTATAGATGCTTATCCCCCCCCCCCAAAAAAAAAGAGTACGGATAACTGATTTGACTCTAAAAAAAGGTGATAGACTATCTAGTTGCAAAATACCGTTTGTTTCAATTTCTTTTTTCTTTTTTTAGCTGTCTAAAAAACCTTCAACGAAAAAATGATCAGTTTTAATTATTTTAATTTAATCAAGAAATGGAAGTTATTTGAACCGTTACGTACGTACCTTTTAGCGAGTGGGAATACAGTGACTTCCTTTTGGCCTTCCCAACCAGAAGCGAAGTGTCTCTGTGCAATCGTATCCATAATACTTATGTATTTTTGCAAAGCCTCGGGCTTAAGGAACTGGGGAAGCAACTTTCTCATCTTCTTGGCCTCTTCTTTGGAATCGGACGTCTGGGTGGAACTAGGGAAGATCTTGTTGACGGAGTCCGGCCACCAGGCAGTTACAAGCTTGTTCTCATTGGAAAACAAGAACTTGTTACACGCTGCGCCGCAGAAGACGGCGGCCGGCTGCCCAAGAAGCGAGGTTTTGAAGACTTCCGATGAGAACTTGGTCATGCGGTCGAAGATGAACTTTTCCGGATGGCCTTTCCATCCGGTGGACAAGAACTCAAGGCTCTCGCCGATCATGGGGTACCCGGTTTTCCCCGGAGGAAGGTTGGGGCCGGTGAAGTGTGACCTGTGCTTGTAAAAGAGGGTGAAGAGAGAGAGGGTGACGAAGGAGACAAAGAGGAGGAGGAGGGAGAGGTAGAAATGCTCCATGTTTTTTATTGTTCTTGTGTGGTTTTTGTGTGGGAGAGAGTGTTGGAGGGCTCTATGCCAATGAATGTGCCGTTTTATAGGCACTTTTCTTTTGTCATTGGATGGAATTAATGTAGAGTGGCAATACTAAAGTCAAACAATTCATGTACTCTCACACTGGAAAACTAGCTAGGTTGGTAAAGAGAAGAATCATACCAATATTTCATGGAAAAATACCAAATTTTAATGTTATTCCAACAGCTAAAAAAATGAGTTGCATAATTTGATTCCACAAGATAAATTAACCCCAAATCTCATGTGGTAGTTTTTTCAACGGTATAGATTTAATTTTTTTTTTCTCTTTTCCATAAAAAAAAAAAAAATTTGAAACTAAATTTCGACCATTGAAAAAATTACAGCACTTAAAGCCAATTAAATTCAGATAAATAAACCCTCCATCTTAGTCTATCCAGAATAAGAGGATCCCACAATCTCTTCTTTTAGGCCGTCTGATTTTTTGTGTTATTTGAACACCATGCTTATATAATAATAGGATCTCAATCTATATTTTATGCAAGAAAATAACCCAACTGGAATTATAATGTTCCAATATTTTATCTATTTCCTTCTTATATATTGGAGATTATAAAATCAAGATTTTATTCGATGGAGTTTGTTATTTACTGAAAAATAAGATTTTAAAATGTGGAAAGAATGTGTGAACGTGCATTACACTCGTTGATTTTGCGTATAAGTAGCACAAGTTTTTTTTTTTGGTGGGAAAGAAAACTGTCGTGTACATGAAAATGAGCGAAATATATGGAGCTCGTGCACCTCGTGTCTCCGAGTCAAGCAAAAAGCAGCATTTTTTTTTTTTTTTTTGAAAGAACCAAAAAAAAAAAAAAGGAGAGCAAAAAGCAGCATATTTAAGCCAACGATCGTGCTACCTCCCATTTGTATACTTCACGGGATCAACACTCACACTTTTGACCATTTCTTTTATATACTTGGGATATTAAATTAATTCAACAATACTAATTTAATTCTTTTAAGAAGGATAATAAGTGAATAATGAGTCAATGACCGAGGTAACGAAGCCAGTCACATAATTACAACGAAATTTAACTTTATTCCTTATATATAACTTGCTCCTTTTTTTTGAATAATAATAAAATAGTAATTTTTTTATAAACAAGAGAAAAAAGAAAAAGAAAAAGCACATTAGAAAACATTGGTACTGTTTGTTAATGCTTTTTAGATGTTTTTTTTTTAAAAAAAAAAACAAAAAAATATTTTAATATGACATAAATGTCAAAATAGTTTTAATTATTTTTCACTTTCAATTATTTGTTAAAGTTTTTATTTTGAAAAGAAAAAAAAGAAAGAAAAGAGTATTATCAAACAAAGCCAATTTGCAGTACATATATTTTCCGTACATTTTAGAAAAATGTACACATATTATCTTCCAACTATCATTCTATTGTTAACGTACCCATAAACTATTAATTATATCAATATATATCCCCATAAACTATCAAAAAAATGTCAATATCCCCCGAAAACAAAAAGACCCTTCATTATTTTATGAGTGTTGTAGTTAATGGGCAGAACTTTTCCCTGCATTTTATGAGGGACACAAATTTCTTCCAACCTAGGTTGGAGGAAATTTGCTTCACCCTCTCAAAAAATGACAAAAATTATGAAAAAAATATAAAAAAAATATTTTCAACTCACCAATGAAAATACAAGAAAGACAAAGCAAAAAAAATAATAATAAAAAAATCATATATTACAGCAGATTTCAACCCACTTAAAACAAAGAAAAAAATTATTTTTTTGCTTTGTTTTTCGTTTTCGTAATATTGCAATATATATGATTATTTTTTTATTATTTATTTTTTTGCTTTGTTCTCTCTTATATTTTCATAAGTGGAATGAAAGATATTTTTTTCATAATTTTTGTCATTTTTTTAGGAGTTTGAGCAAATTCTCCAAGTTAGGTTTGAGGAAATTTTGTCCTTTTGAGTAGATGTAGTTAATGGGCAGAACTTTCATACCAATAACGTCGCTATTGCAACAAATGTTCGTATTGTTTTTTTGGCTTTGTTTTTTGTTTTTGTAATATTGCTGTATATATGAATTTTTTTTTTTTGCTTTATTCTTTCTTATATTTTCATAAGTGGGATGAAGATATTTTTTTCATATATGTTTTTTTTATAATTTTTTGTCATTTTTTTTAGGAGGTTAGAGCAAATTTCTTCCAACTTAAATTTAAGGAAATTTGTGTCCTTTTATGAGTAGATATAGTAAACGGGTAGAACTTTCATACCCATAACGTCACTATTGCAACAAATGTTCGTATTGTGAAGTTATTGGTCTCTAATTACTATGTCAAGTCAATCTCACCTTCGGCCTCAGTACAAGAGTAGGTTCCACATTCCACTTAATTTTAGCCTGTGCAAAGTTTTATTTTAAATTGGGTTGAAGCTTTTTAATTTTTTTTTAATTCAATCTATTAAATTGTTATTTATCATCTAAACATGTGATTCTTATTTTTTTAAAAAAAAAAAAAATTAAGGCGGACAATTCGTGTTCGTGTGTCAGGTTCAAATAGTGTTGAAGAATAGGTATAAAATTACATAAGTCAACTCTAACCCGACTCATTTAATTAAACGACCAGATTTCTCAGTCTTACCTACTAATTTTGTCTTGAATTCATGTCAAGTTCTTAGATCATGTTAAAAATTGTCAGCAAAAAAATTAATAAAGCATATGACATATGTCTTTTAAATGCGTGTAAGAATCATGTCCTTTAAAAACAAATATCAATTTTGGACAACTAGACTTTATCATTTTAGTATTATATTAGATTTTAGTGTACAAAAGTTGCCGGTTATTCTTATTGCCTTCATTGTTCGTAAAAGATCAAAATTATTTTGGGGATTTCTTAATTAATTACCAATACAAATTATACAATTCCTTTATACCAAAATTTGTCGTTATAGTGATATCTACAATGCTGGCTATTTGTAACACTCCGGTCTCATATAAAAAAGATGAGAAATAACTCACATAGAGTGGGTGATTTATAAAGAGAGTCATGAGTGTTGAGTCCCACATCGCCTAATTACTATGTGAAACTAAGCTTTATAAGTGATTCTAGGAAAAATTCAAAATTGACTAGTCCTTTTGGGGTGATAGCGTAGATGTGGCTAGCGCTTTTTTCTGAGTCATTACAAATGGTATCAGAGCCACTTAGTAACGCCAGGCCATGTGGTACTGGAGCACTGCCTTGACGAGAACGTAAGGAATTTAAGATGGGGAGTTTGTAACACCCCAGTCTCATATTGGAAAGATGAGAAATAACCCACATAGAGTGGGTGATTTTTAAAGAGAGTTATTAGTGTTAAGTCTCACATCGCCTAGTTACTAGGTGAAACTGGGCTTTATAAGTGATTCTAGGAAAACTCCAAAATTGACTAATCCTTTTGGGGTGATAGCACAGATGTGGCTAGCACTTTTTCCTAGGTCATTACACTATTGATTGAGCCGATCCGTATTGGCAGTCCCCGGCTTGTTCGTTCAGAAAAGACACAAGCATTATTTTTGGTAAGGTTTACACAATTGATTACTTGAGTAGTAATTGTTGACAATAGAAAAAACAAAAGAAAATCAATTCAAGCGAAAAGACAGAAGGGTTGGGACTAATAGGAAACGGATTCGGGAATAGTCCCTTACTTTTAGAGGGGTAAAATAGTTTTTTTATTAAATTTTTAGATAATTTTATCTCTCTTGTATAAGAGACCGGTTCCTCTCCATTTATTTTAAAATTGAGAGAATCCTTCTCTGGACTAATAGTATAGTTATGACAATAATTGGAAAACAATTCATACCAACGTGGCCTAGTTATGAGAGGTGTGTTTTAAGTCTATTGAGCAATTAGAGCCTAGAAGATTGGCAAGGGCTCGCTTTGAGATTGAGATTTCGTCCTCAATTCAATCCCATAGCTCCACTTCCAACTCCGGACACAAAGTACTTCCACAGCTTGCACAATGAAGATTGGCAGCTTGATTTAACCCATCTCTTGGAAGAAATCAAGATAATCTTGTCACGTATCTAAGCAAGACAAGGCGCAGAGATCACCTTTTTAACTACCAATAGTGCCTTGATAGGAATAGACTTCATACCTCCCAATCACTGAATAGTCGAAAGTCCCAATCTAGACCTTCGGATTAATCCCCGATTGCAATCCTCTTGACCACTAAACGTAGTTGTTGCCAACTAGTTTTCAATGGCTCACTCCTCTAGGTGGGAAATCCAGCATATCCAAGTTCTTCCATTTTGGGCTATGCAATGTCAAGTGAAGTACACATCATATCATCCTCAAGCATGTTTAAAGCTTTCTATGCAGAATACGAGAATGACCCTGAATTGACACGTGTCCGTAAGATCATATCATCAGTACATCACATGAACCACCCTCTTCAAGCTAACATGCCAAGACACGTCTCTTCCTTTAGCGCGCCAAACCATGCTAGAAATGGAAAGTTAAGGTAACACCGAATCCATTCAAGTTTTAGACACACACACACAAAAAAAAAAAAAAAAACCAACAACTCTAGCAACACTGCCAAGAAAGGGACATGAGCAAAATATAGGTTGGCACCGATTGAACCCAGTGTCTCATGATCCCTTCCCGGCAAAGGCCTCACTTTAAATTGTTTCAGTCACACTAGACCAAGTTCCCTTTTCTTTCCTAAGGCCTTTGGGCAATTATCATAGGAGTCCATAAGGTTCCCACTCCCCAAATAGTACTATACTGACTTAATCATTGGAATGTCTTTAGCTACGGTCGAGAATCTACTGACTGTTTGTTTTCTTCGCAGGAACTCGACGCAGAAGAAGGCTTGCAGGCTTGATCCACATCAGCCCTCTCGAGTGCATTTGGGCCATCAGTCCATCCAAAAAAGATGGCCCAAAAAACGCACCAACAATAGTAATAATAATAATAATAATAATAATAATAATAATGATAATAACAATAATGTTTCTCACGAATTCTACTCTTTTACAAATAAATCTGATTGGAAATTATTTTTTCTTATTACAATATTTGTAACATATATGATACACGTACAAATATACGTACAATTCAAGATATATATATATATATATATATTATATATATATATATATATTTGAGGTGAAATTTCAGCCTTTCATTAAATTATAAAAAAAAAATCTTGTTCAGCAAGTACAACGCCAAACCGATGCACACTAGGAGTGAAGGCTATTTATTACAAATGAAGATATTTGAGTAAGGTATTCCTGCTTCAAATTTTAATGATTATCAATATATACATGTCATCTTTGTTACTATACTAAAACTTATAACTTCTTTTTCTTTTCTTTTTTTTCAAGATAAAACTTTGTAATATTATTTGTTGTCTTTTTTTTTTTTTAATTGACATAAACCCAAGTCATCTATTAAAATAAGGATAATGTGTTGGTAATGGTCGAGATAGTTAAGTTGGTAGAGAAGAAGACTGAAAATCCTCGTGTCACTTGTTCAAATATGTATAATTCGTGGCACATGATTAACTTGTATGTATAATGTATGTATGTATTATTATTATAACAACAGTGGTAGGTGGAACCGAGTGTGGAAGGAGCGAAGATGAAACCCATCTATATAGGGTACGTGAGAGGACCCTGATCAGGGTCGTATTGACCAAGTTACAATTTTTATTTTTTATTTTTGAAGTAGACCGAGTTACAAGTAACAGATCACTTAATTAGTGGATCTTCAAATTGTTTTTCTGTGGACTGTGGTAGTTTAGTCTCCAATAATTATTCCATGCATTATTGTAGACTACAAACTTTAGAATCGTAGTTGTAATGAATAATTAACACAACACCTTTGTAAAAAGAAAGTGAATTATAATAAAAATAAAAGTAAAAAATAATAAAAATCAGGGTCTGGAATAAGTACTATAGATGTCTTTGTAATTTCAAGTAGTATTTTCTATTCCATAATAGATGTCTCAATTTACTATGTATTACATGTGGATACAACTCTAAGTGAAATTTTTTCTGATTTTCTTTTAAAATTATATATATATAGTGACCGGGGGTGGTTCGAAGGCCACCCCCAACTTTAGAGTGGCTCGCGGAGGAGGTGGCCGGGGGTGGCATGCGGCCACCCCCTTCTCCTATGGGCTGGAGGTTAGTAGTCATTTCTATCTTCTTCTTTGTTAATAAATAAATAAATAATAATAATAATTTTTAATTTTTTAATTTTATATATTTATATTCTTAATATGTTTATAAATTTTTCAATAAAATTGTCATGTGTCAGCATTTCATAGGCATTAACTTGACATATAACGAAATTTGTCAAAAAAATTTAACGGAATTTGACTCTAAGGATTAAATTGTTTTTTTGGCGTACTACAATGACTTCTGAGTTAACTTTAATACCATAAGAAGTGATTTGTAATTTAGGCCAATCATAAAGATTAATTTTGCATTTTTTTCTTACTTTTTTTATATGTCTAATATTTGAAACTGCCACTTTCTCAGTTTTTATTTTTTTATTTTTTTTATTCTGCCACTTTCTCTTTATTTATTTATTTTTTTATTCTGCCACTTTCTCAGTTAATTTCTCAACGTACGTCTTTTAATTATAGTGAAAAAGAAAAAAGAAAAAAGAAAAAAGAAAAAAGATTTAAAGTGTAATTTTTCAACGCCGCCGTGACCACCATTAATTGCAATACAATATTTTATATTCACTATCACTATCTTCAATAATATTCAAGGAGACTAAAGCTAAACTTATATATATATATATATATATGATTTGCCAGCCAATGACGAAGCTATGGGCAAAGTCAAAGGTCCTGTGTGAACAAATCGATCCTCCACCTTCCAATATCAGAGAGAAGCCACTGTGACCATGTTCCACAGTTCGAGGTTGATACGTACCTAAATAGTGGCTTGTTGTGTCCAGCTGGGAGAAACATGAATTTCGTGCAAGAACGTGCCAAGGACGTACCTAAACAGTGGCTTTAATTTGTTGCTTCTTTTCTTTTTTTTTTTTTTTTTTTTTTTTTTATTATTTTTTTTGTTAAGCAATTAGGAGGGAAGAAGGGGAAAGGAACAGTGGCTTTGTTGCTAACTCTCTGCTTTTGTAAGACTTTTGAAGATTCGTGTCGTGATTATGTAGACTTTTGCAAGTAAATCCAATACAGCGTGCCAAATCACGGTATATTTTTAATGACAAGAAAGTGAACCTCCACAGTAATGTTGCTTCTTGGAATAAAAGTGTAGGTGTTACGTCGTTAATTACTTGTGTTTTCACATGGGTTAGGTCTAAATTTAATCACGTGTATATGTAAGTTGACTTTTAAGAGTGAGTTTAATTTAGGATTTGTTTTATTTGATATAGAGTCAAGTTCCATGTCATGAGTTCGAGTCACGGAATGAGCAACGTATAAGTAGAATGGATTGCTGTAGACATTAGCGGTGGAGTGTGATAGCTTGTTATGATCTAATTGTGTCTCATATAGGTTAAGTCTAATCTTAATTATATGCATCTATATAAGTTCTTGGATACTTTTCCTTTATGAACCGATTTTCAAAATATCTTGTTTTGGATTATAGTATGTCTTTTTGTTTACTCTAATCTTACTGAATTTAAGGGCAAACTTTATTTGTTAATGTGTTTTATATTTTTTGGAAAAGATGTTATAGATTCACATTTAAAGGTCAAAACTATTTTTATGTTTTTATATAGTAGTATTTTGTTTTTGTATTGTTTGCTATTGTTTTTGCAAAAGAAAAAACAAAAGACAAAAAATAAAAATTTTAAAAGCATAAGACTTTTATATGCATTTTTAAAAATACATTTAATAATTACATATTTTAAAGACAGACGTGGGACCAATTAAGTAAAAGATTAATGGAGACTGAAGTTGGGTCGAAGACTTTTACATTCGATAGGACAACAAAGTGATTGCAGGTCCAGCGTTCGCCACGTTGTGCCTTTTTCCATGTTTATAAAGTGTTAAAGTATATTTGAATTATCTTAAAGTTAGGAATTTGATGAGAATGATGAAGATTTAATATTTTGAAGTTAAGAATTTAATAATGATAATTTAATGAAAATCAGTCACCTTAAATTAAGGGATTTGATTATGATGATTTGATAAAATTCAATCACCTTAGATTAAGGGATTTGATTATATAAAAATTATATGTAAGCTTTATAAATAAAGTCTTTTGTATTATAAAATGAGAAAACCTTCAATTCGGACCATCTGTAAAATACAACTTTTGCAGCCTCCAATTAGAATATGACACATCAACTAAAAGCATCAACTACACTAAAATTACTCTAGAGACTAAAACACTGGATCATCTTTCTCATTTCTTTCTGACCATAGGAACCAACCCTTAAACCACCCCACCCTTCCAACCGCCGCTGGATTCTGCCCCCACCACTCCGGCTCCAACGAAACCCGTTGAAAAGCCACCACCGGAATCCCCTAGTTTTAGAGAGATGAGAACCGAGGGAGAGAGAGAGAGATGAACCAAGAGAGATTTCTGCTTGGGTTTGATTTTGGGGAGTTTGGCACCGGGGACGAGCCGTGCGCGAGGTCGCCGATAGAGTCCTGGTCATCGCTGCCAAAGGTAAGACGAGGTGGAGCTGGGCGATTCTGACGAGCCGGCTCAAGCTCAAGTTCCAAAAGAAGCATAAGCGCCAGAGAGTGGTTTCTGCTTCGAGCAGGAGTAGCCAGTCGTCGTCAAAGAAGTCAAAGGTGAGCATATTGAGGTTGAAGGGGAAGAGGCTACCGGCTGTGCAAAGGAAAGTTAGGGTTCTCGGCTGCTTGGTCCCCGGTTGCCGAAAACAACCAGAAACACTGCATGGCTAGATCTAGTGGTGTGGCCAGCGCTGGCCATGCGCTACAACCAGACCAGGCCGCCTGATCTGGCTGCGTGGTTAGCAGCTAGATCTGGCTGTGGCCGCTGGCCACGCGGCCACAACAGGCTGCACCGCACGTCCAGCGCTGGCGATGGCCGGCGGTTCATCTCTCTCTCTCTCCCTCTCTCCCTTTCTCGTTTCATCTCTCTCTCTCTTGGCTCTCATCTACCAGAAAATGGGGGATTCCAGCAGTGGCCGGCGGGCTTCCAGCGGCAGCGTTTGGCTGGGAGGTAGAGATGGTTTAGGTGTAGTTTCAAGGCCTGTTTGGGATTGCGATTTCAAAAAGTGCGATTTTAAAAAGTGCGATTTAAAAACGTGATTTTGAAAACGCAGTTAAACGTTTGGCAAAATCACAGTTTGCCTTTAAAATCGCAGTTTACCATTTAAAATTCTGCGTTTTCAAAAAAGCACCCCCTTAGCTGCGATTTGAAAACGCAGATTTTCTGCGTTTTCAAATCGCAATTTTTTAAAAACATAGTTCCCAAACAATCCAGTTTTTGCGATTTGGTTTAAAATCGCACTTATTGTCTATGAAATCGCTTACTCAAACGCACCCTCACTAAAGTTAGAATGGGTTGGTTTGATTTTGATATGGTGTTTTCAATCCTATTGTAGTTATTATATTTAGATGATGTGTCTTAAAAAATTTGATTGGGGGTTGTAAAACACTACTTTTACAGCCCATCCGTATAGAAGGGTCTCTCTTATAAAATAATCAAATGAATAAGAGCAACAATGTAGCCTTTTGGGCTTTATCCTGTGGATGTAGGTCATAGACCGAATTACGTAAATTCATTGTATTTATTTATTCATATATTTCTTTTATTCTGCATTATCTTTTTTTTCATAGTATCAAAGCTATAAGCTAATGCTAGTGTTCGATCCTAAATGGTCATGTGATGTGTTTATGTTTTATGTTTTTATGGGTTTGTGCTTTGCTTGATATGAGGGAAAAAAAAAGTAGCTTTTTCCCTTTTCCCAACGCTCTGTTCCTCCGCGGCTTAGCAAGGTCCATCGTCGTCGGCTCTGTCCCCAACGCTTCATAGCCGCCTTCCATGGTTGTTTATAGGTCCTTCACGGCAGATCCACGACTTAGCTCCACCAGATCTTCACTCAACCTTTAGTAACGCCATCTTTCTCCGACACCGTCACCATCTCATTCAGCGCCGCTAGCCTCAGTCACACAAGTGTTGCTTCATCTACTGTGAGATGCAAGAATCTTTACTCTCTATGGTTGTTATTCGTGGAAGGTTGTTCAGCAAGGTCTTTTTGTTGTATATATATAGATACACTTAAATACTATGTCATAAAGTTAGCTTTAAAGATTTGAAGTTTTAATGTTCAATTGGTGTGATATGGAGAAGTTTGAGTTATTTGTGGGGATATCCAAGAAGATTTGGTTTCACATAAACACAATTTTCACATAGGGGAGTTCCTCCATCCTAATACCCTGGTAAGAAGTGCAGTTGAAGCTAATGAGGATTATAAAAAGGTGCATATGAAATAAGCGAGCTAAGTAATGGAGGCAAGGGGCAAGCGTCAAGTAAATTAGAAACCCCCTCCCAAAGATAAATATAAGGTAAATCGGGATACTGCGATAGATTCCGGCCATGGGCGTATGGGAATCCGGCTTATTGTACGGATCACAAGGGTTCCGTGATTGCAACTAGAAGTTTGATAAAGATGAGAAATCTAGAACTAGTTATAGTGGAAGCTTTGGCTGTTTTCCAAGCAGTTGTATTTAGCAAAGAACTAGGTTTACAAAATATCATATGGAAGGAAATGCGCTTCAAGTACTGATAAATGCTTTAAATTATACATGTCGAAGTCTAAACAGATTTGGTCAGTTGGTAGAAGATGCACATCATTATTGCTTCTTTGCATAGTTGGCAAATAGTTCACTCTCCCAGAGAAGCAAATTCTGTGGTCCATGGTTTAGCCAGAGTTGCAGTTAAACAAGTCATAGACAATATTTAGTTAGAGGGAATTTTAAACTATATATGTGATATTGTTTTATTAGAGTAATCAATTCGATATATTTTCTTGATTAATGAATGAATTCGGAATTATTCAAAAGATTTGAAGTTTTATACTATCAACTAAAATTTGATTATACAAATTGATTAATGCAAATGAGACTCATTACACCAAAGGCTCATTCCACAATAGCTCAATCTACTTCATTATCCATATTAGAGAGGAAAAAATAAAAAAGAGGAAACCTGAGTTTTTATTTTTTATTTTTAATTGTTTTTGGTTGGGCTTGTGGACGCAATACCCGGTCCATCAACCAACCAACCAACCTGAGAATTGCTCAACAACTCCACACTGAATCCCCTCATAAGCCACGTTAGTAAGCGTCCCATGATTCTTGACATAAGGCAATACGTATGATTGGGATCATGGGGTGTATGGAATATTTGCAGCAGAGAAATCTCCAATAAAGGAGTAACACGTGACAGACAGTTATGACAAAATTCATTATAAAGAGCGTTCTTAAACATCAGGTAAATGAGACTTTCGTCATATTTTTTCATTCCCTATATATTTTGCTTTCCCTAAAATTATTTTCCTTGATTCATACTGACTTAAGTATCAGAATTATCATCGCCAGCCCATTCTAACAAGTTTTTTTATTGATGTATTCTCTCCTTGTATGCACTTTTGATTGTTACGTCGGCACGCTGTCAATTGTTCTACCAATGGTTCTTTTTTCCTTCCTACTTGTATTGGATGGTAGTAATTTGAAGCAAGCAAGGATCCATAGGAGATCCATCTTAAGTACATGTGTCCACATCTTTAATGGATCACTCACCTACTTGTCAATCTATTGCTTATTTTGAGAATCAATTGCAGTCTAGAAGACAGATTATTCTAGTACATACACAAATCATACATATATAGTTTGAAAACTTGATTCAAGGATGTTGAATTACAAGTTTACAAAGTTAATCAAACTGACCAAATTATCTGCTCCACATGGTTAATTGCACCGGGTCGCCCTTTAGCATCATTTTGATTAAAGTTGATAATATGTGTCATACTGATCATCAGATTGACTTAGCTTGGTAATTTTATTTATTTGTTGAGGTTGAAAGAGCTTCTGATCTTGTACCTGCAGGCATAACTTACATGCCAGGCTACATCAATAATTATTTATTTGCAACCTACAAGAATCGTGGGGTTCACGATTGATAGTTGATTCGTAGAAGCAATAATAAACTGAAAATAACTAGAATAATTCAAGCAAACCTTTTCGTTGTTGTTGGTGATCATATATTTATTTTTGGGTTTCAATATGTAAGAAGCTAAGGTCTAAGATATAGCAAGGGGCAATGAATTCTAACCTAAATCACATTTTTTCAAATAATAATAAGACATTTCTTATGTCCACATTTATGGTAAAAGCATGATGGCATAGGTTCAACAATTAAATATTATACATGTCAAGGAATCAAAACCTTCATGCATGTCAGGCCATGTATCATTCCTTCATGCATGGCTCACATAGCTACAGAATAATAGATACATTAAGTTGGGATATGAGACTTTCTTTACTATATCCAAAAATAAGAGAAACGCGTGAGAGCTCTCCCTGTCGTTTCCCCATGAGTGTCCCATGAGTGTTCGGGAAGGAGGGAAGAGTTCCACATCCTCCCAAGTATTCACCATTTTCTTTACTGCCAGCCGTTAACGTCATATTTTTTTTTTGTAAGCCAGATCTACCGTTCTCCGCTCACCGCCTACACCCATGCACGCTCCCCGCTTCCGTCCTTGTTGGCCTCTTCTCTGCCTACCCCTCTTATACCTGCTTTTTTCCTCACGTGCAAGTCGCACACGCCACCTAGGTTGGAAAATCTAACACTTTTAAGCGGTAGATGTACTACCCACGGCGGAGTTAGGGGTCGGGAGGGGGAAAATGACCCACAGCCCACCACTGAATATTGGAGTCTAGGAGATCAATTTTTTTAATTAATTTTTTAATATTTTTATTCAAGTTGTTTTACATTTTTAATATATTTTTAGTTGTATTCTTTAATGGTGGTTCCACACGATCTCGATCACTTTCACCCTAGTGCAATTGTGCCATGCCAGTTCATCTATGACGAGGAGTATATAATCGAGTGACCCCATTACATGACAACTATGTTAGTCAGTATTTTTTATAATAAAATCTATACTACTACAAAGTCCTTTTTGCTAAAGAGGTGATAACAAACAAATGGAACAAACACAAAATTAACCCTTTACTTGTCGAGGATTAATGATTAATTAATTAATTTTTTTTAAAAAAATGTTGGCGGTATTATAATTTTTACTATAATTGTCTATCAAATTGACGTTGCAGTCCACGTGACACTGTAACCACCTCCATGGCGCGTAGGAATGGCCAAATCATTCTTAAGTGGTTAAATGGGGGTAACCGAAATCACCATTAAACTAGTGTCTCGCCATCCCAAATTGGCCAAAAGGAGATGGCTTGACCCCTTCTTTTTTTTTTTTAGCACTTTACTTTCATGGGATATTTTGAGTAGTTTAGCTGATAAAAATTCACATGCTTCCATCCAAGAAGACAGAAAAAAGTTACAGATGGGCTAACTCGTCAAATTTTCAAAATATGTGGGACTCGATCCTCACTTTCTAAATTTTAAAAGCTAAAATACAAAAATGGGGATATTTTGGAATGTTAAAAGTATTTCTTCCCCTAGTTTTTTCGCACCCATATTTGTCAACATGCTAATTGTTTTATGTTTGAAATGATGACTTCCGCAATTCCAACCCGTGGGATGTGGTTAATTCAGGTGGTAGGTGTAGACAACGATATATATTTTGGTTTTTTAGTTTATAATAATATAGGATTAGACTTTGGCGTGGAAGTATGCACAAAAGTTAAATTAACATGCAAAATGCAGATTCTCCACGGTACATAAATCTATTGTAGTTAATAATATAGGATTAGACTTAGGTTGCCAAATTTACTTAGGCGAGCCGTCCTCGATAAATTTTGAAATTTTTTATATTTTATATTAAAAAAAAAATCATTTTTATTGCTTCTTGCTCTTAGTTTTTCCAAACAACACTTAGAATTTATCTCTGCGCATGATCAGACATTTAGTTTTAACGAATGACATATTTTGTATTGATTTAAATTTAATTCATTTTATGTATAATTTAATTTGCGCAAAACAAAATTTAATTTATTTTAAACATTACTTTAACAAACAAACTTAGTCAATATGTTAGTTTTAGGGTCGGTCAAAATTACTTAATGTTTTAGGGTGCCATTAATGTAATTTTTCATTTTTCTCTTTCTTTCTCTCAAAATCTCAATATCTTGAGATTCAATTTTTTTTGTAATTTTTTTTACTATTATTGAGTCTTAAAATTAAAAAGCATTAACTAACTATTTTACCATACTTGGAGCCTTTGAAGATTTTTTTTGTTAAATACTATTGCGAATTGAGGCTTTATTTCACTGGGGGTCTTAGGCAATCGCATAATTGGCCTAGCCGATGAGCCGGCCATTTGATTAGGTAGTATGTGTTGGTGTAAAACCATGTGCCACGGTCCACTACGTCTACTCGGCATACGTAAACAAGCTGGTAATACAGATTAAGATCCAATACAACATTCTTATCCTATTGCAGGGGTATGTGAGTGTAAGGATATGAAAGACTTACTTATAGTACCACCTATTCGAATAGATATTCAGACAGCTTGAACCTCACATGCTCGGACTATCCGAACAAGTAGAACCCTCTGCTTAATTTTTTTTTTATCTTTTGTTTGGCGTAAGAGTAAAGATTAAGAACCTTTTTTTTTTTTCATTTAATATTTTGTAAGAAAACTAACAAGTTGAATGAATTAAAAAAAGTAGAGTAAAAGGAGGAATGCCAAGTGAAAATTTGAAGAGAAATGTTATTTTATATTCTCTAAATAATTTTTTAGTTTTTTCAGTTGATATGACATACTTAACCATCTTTGATTTTTTTTTTTTAAAAAAATTAATATTAATCTAAAGGTGGATTGAGCATCTAACCTGAAAAAAAATACTAAAACAATAAAAAATTTGAGTCAAAGCAGTATTGGACTGGTGTAGTTATCGTCCAATTCTAGGTGGAAGCTAGTCACTGTCTAATTGCTATAATCGTAATTATTCCAGTAATGAAAACTTTGTTAACTGTCATAGTCATACAATACTTGCAAGCAATAAAATTTTATTGTCATGTCTCCTTATATGTTCTAGAACGGAGGATACAGTCAATTGAAAGGATTATTTGTTTGTTTCTATCCTTGTATTCATATTCCTATCCAAGAAATGTTATATCTCCAACTTTTTTACTATTTGTTAGACATTCATTTAATCTCCTCTAATTAATACTTAATTTATAATTTTCATTCCAAAATTTTAATTTTTGCAATGCCCTCCATAATCTGCCATTAGGGTTGCAATCTTTCTTTTCCGCTCTCAAAATGACAAAAACGAAAAAAGGCTAACAATTTTTTTTATTTTTTTTATTTTTTAAATGAAAAACAAAACATTTAGAAAAGCAAAAAAAAAGTTTTTAAAAAATGAGAAAAATTATGAAAAACTAAAAAAGCAAAATTCAGGAAATAGATTGAGAGTATTTTTGTTATTTTGGGTTGCTGAAAGGGGACATTGCAATCCCAATGGGAAGTTGGGGGACAGTGCAAAAATTAAAACATTATGGAGGACATCATTTTATTTTAAAGAAAATATCGTAGAAAAAAAAAGGAGTTATACTAAATTTAATTTTACTTTCACCGTGAGCTAGAGTTGAGAACTCTTTGGGGGTGAGCTAGAGCTTACGCTTACTAGTTTTATTAATTTATCTTATTCTAGTGATTACCTAGTAAAAAACTACTTCTTAAACAAAAAGAAAAGAAGGTGAAAGGAAAAAGATATATATATACTTGAAGAGCTTTTACAAAAGAATTTAGACTATATTACTTTCTTCTTACTTCATTTTTTTTTTTTATCATTTATTTGTGTTGATGTTCAGATTACCACAATAACTTCAGGCTGCCTTTCAATAAGGAGCTCTGTCTGCAAAAGAGAGAAAGTGATTAAACTGGTTTACTGGCACTCGCTAGTGAAGCTTCTCTGATGATTAAGCAAGAAAATAGTAGTGTGTTTGGCTAATAGTGAAGGGAGAAGAATATGATCGTGTGTAAGAGATAATACCTCAGGTCTTTTATATACGGCGTCCTTGGCCTTCTAGCGTATTTCATGGGCTGGTTATTTGGCTCCACCGCATCTTGAGCCCCTTGGGTGGACCAAGGGTCTTAGGTTCCTACGGTGGGCTGAAGGCAAATCTATTCGGGTCGTTTCTATGATGTGGATTTTAGGCAATTCTTATGTCTTACAAGAGTTTTTCAATTCCCTTAAATGATTAGTAAATCTATCCATAAAAAATTTAAAAGTATGTGTACCTGAGCTCGCGGATGAACCTTGCTTGGAGTCTCTATCTAGTCCTACAATTTGCATCCACAAACAACTTTTCTTTGGAGATGAATTCTTCCTTTGATGACAACAAAAAGAATTACTGTGTACATCTCCATCACTTGGAATCCAGACAAAGCCCAGGTTTTACAAACACAAATGGGCTATCGAATTAATGCATGAATTAGGCCCGTAAGACAAGAAATGGATTATTTGGGCCAAGCTTTGAACTTAGATCCGTTTCACGAGATTAGGCTTTCTCAAGCCCATGCCTTACTTTGGGATGCCCCCTGGTAATTATGTGTTTTAGCAGCCTGCCACGGCATTCATACTCGAATTCCAAACTTTTGTTTTAATATTGCATTAAATTATCAATTATCTCTAAAGTTTAAGTTAATTAAAAATTAAAATTTTAATTATTTAATTAATATTTAAAATGTCATGATTGAAGGTACCAACCTGATTGGCTTATCTCTATGAATTTTTTTTTTTCCCGCCTAAAAACAAGTTGATTTAAACTTTTATCAGGGTTGATTCATTTTCACAACAATTATCTTGTAAATGTATCCACGGCTTAGTGACCTTCTCAACCATATTACTCGAAGGCAGAAAATAATTACATAGATTTTGCTAATAACGTGGAAACTCTACTAAAATATTGACTCTTATAATTAAAAGAAATGTTATTACATGTGGTTCCTATAGATTTAATGATAAATTTAAAATATATATATATATATATATATATGGATCGATGAAGGAAAAGGTCTCTATAATTAATTAAGAGATGTGTTTGGTATTATTCTCTCGCACATTTTTTGTCTATCTTTTTTGTAAATTCATAATTAAATCTGTAGGACCTACTCCTGCATATTCAATTACGGATTTGCACATCTTTTATATGGTTTGGACAAAAGATGTAAGAAAATGATAACAAACATTTTTCTTAATTAAAAGCATGTCATTTTATTAAACTGGTTTATAGTTAATTGCTACAAAACAGTTTGTAGCTAATTTCTGTCCCCATGAAATATTATGATTAACTTGCACTTGCAAGCAAACCCATCAATTTAAATATGTAAATAAGCAACTTCCCATTACTAGCATCAAGTTCAAGCTTCATCCCCATTCCTTAGATGTGACACATGGAGGAAATTTATTGGAAATTGAAAATTCATTGACATTAATTTTAGATATCATTTTGGGCAACAAGTTAATTCTTGAAATGAACAAAATTAAATAATAAATTAAAGCAACAGAAGTATCTAACAAAGATCCTGGCAAAATCTTGCAAAGAATTCTAGTTAGTACGTAAAGGAAAAAAAGATTTCAATCTAGAGAAAGTCTTTGGAAGGAAGAAAAGTCAGGAAAAAGAACAACAGAGTTAGTTCTCGATCGTTTTCATTGTGTTGATTCACTGAACCTGTAAATTCCTCTCTTTCATTCTATATTTGGGTATTGAATTTTGAATACCTGCTCTCTCTCTCATGCATATGCCAAGAAGGCGGCCGGATTCGGCAATTATCTTCCTCTTTAATTTTTTAAGGAAAAAAAAAATTAAACTCCAGCTTTCAGAATTCTTTTCATTGAGTTTGAGGGGATGTTAGAGTATATTTGAATTACTTTAATGTTAGAGATTTGATGAAGATTATATTACCCTTAATTTATGAATTTGATGAGATTTAATCACTTTGAATTAAGATATTTGATTATGATTATATTATATTCAAATCATATGTAAGCTCTATAAATAGAGCCTTTTGTATTGTGAAATCATAGGATAACTTCACTTAGCTCCTGAATTGTCATCTATTTTGCAATGTTTTCCTCAAAGTTCAAAAGCTCTTAATTTAGTGTATCAAACTTTTAATTTTTTTTTTTCAATTTCACACTGTCAAGATTTCTGGTTAAATCATTTCAAAATTTTCAAAATGCATTGTTTTTTATAAAAAATAAAATAAATTTTTTTCAAAGATTCATGCATGAGTATTTTTGAAAATTTTGTTAAATCCTGATCAACACCTAAATCCTTACAATTTTTTTCTTGAAAAAATAAAGAGTATTTTGAAAATTTTGACACAATTCCGTTATAATTAACAAAAAATCCTAACAAATAGGAAAATTGAAAGAGATTCTGTTCATTTTAATGATTTGAGCTAACAAGGAAGATTTTTTTGCCAACGATTAATAGTTGAAGGGGTTGAATGTAACAAGCAATAGTTCGCACAGGAGGGAGGATAATGTATAAATGAGTGGTAGTTGAATAAGGTTAAATGTAATTAACGCTTCAATTTATTTTCAAAGAAATTAATAGGAAAAAAGTACACATACACCTCTCAACTAATACTCAATTTGTAATATCCCCAAATTAAAGATTGCATTAATGTCCCTCTAAACTACCAATTTTTTTTTTTTGTTTTGTTTGAAATATTGACTTCCGCAATTCCAACCCGTGGCATATGATTAATTCAAGTAGTAGGTGTAGACAACGATATATTAGTTTTTTAGTTTAGAATAAATATAGGGTTAGACTTTTTTTTTCTTTTCTCTTTCTTAATTTGGAAAAAAAATATAGGATTAGACTTAGGCGTGGAAGTAAAGCACAAAAGTTAAATTGGCATGCAAAATGCAGATTCTATCTCCACAGTACATAAATGATAAATCTATTGTAGTTAATATATATATATATATATAGGGGTTTGCCTTAGGCGTGGAATGGTTAATTGGTAATTAATTGACTAGTTGTATATTGACTAGTTTTTTTTGAAAGTGAATTTTTATTTTTTCATTGATAACAATTCTTGAGCAAAAGCTCTTACAATCAAAAGTTAAGGCAATAAGTCACAAGCTTCAATAATCATAGCCCAAGGCTATAAACCTACAAGTCATAGACCAAGACAAACAAATATATATGACATAATCTTCCACATACCTATGTACAACTTCGGTTATTGATCAGATCTGCAACAAGCAGACAAATTCAAAGACATAGGCAGTCCAATTCACACCAACATTATTAAAACTCCCTCAACTCGAAAGTTAGGGAAAATCATTTCCCTCAACTTGAATGGTAGGAATAAACAGTAATATAAATAAAATTAGAACAATAAAAGCAAGCAGCACTAAACAGATCCACCGACTGGAGGTGGAGGAAGGCTGGCCGGCGTAGGAGAAAGAAGCATAGGAGCCCTGGAACACGGTGGAGGGGTGCAAGAGGGGGAAACTCTCTAAAAGTTTAAGATCTGGTTTTGAGAAATCAAAACCAAAACTTTCAAAGAGCAAATCCGAGGCCATGGATGGCGAAGAAGGTAGAATCCGGCCATTGATGGTGGAGAGGACATCGGCAAAACCTATTGTGCTCATCACGTGAGGAAGACAAGGGGGGGGGGAAATAGGGAAGAGATCCCTCCTCCCCCGGCCGTCGCTTTTTTTGGTTTCTCTCTCTGGAGCGGCTAGGGTTTTTTTTCGACCAACGGAATAATTCTCTATATATTGACTAGTTGTACAATATTCTTATCCCATTGCACGAGTATACGGAAAATGGGTCTTTACCAACTTTCACATGCAACAGATAGATCTAATATATTCAAGAGTAATGATACAAGTTACATTCCATGTCTACTTTGTGTCAATCAAAAGTGACGTGACCTTTTAAAATCACCATTAATTAGATCAAAAGTCAATAATCATCAATAATAAATGCAATGGTGATTTTAAAAGCCACATCACTTTTGGTTGACACAAGATAAACATAGAGGGTGACAATTATAATTACTCTATAATCAAACCATCTAAACAAATTTATAAACTATAAATGTTGACAGTTTCTAAGCGTTACATGAATTATTCATATCTCTATATATGCATCCAAATATTATCTTAGTACATATATATATATACATATACGTCATACATTATACATAACAGCCACTATTGTATGTGAACATTGATAGTTATATATATATATCTGTCAAAGTTGATATGTTGGCGTGCGTAGTAAACGCAGTATATATATACTCTTTTATTTTTATTTTATAAGAAAAACCAGCAAACTGAAGGAATTAAAAAAATAATAATAAGAGTCAAAGGAGGGATGCCGAGTGAAAATTTGAAATGTTGGCGTTGTCAACTAGCTCAGTATGGGACTAGCGTAGTTATTATTCATATTCATATTCCTATATAATTAATGGACCCCATGCATGTAACCCTTTCCCCATTTGATTAAAAAAATAATAATTCATATATAAATAGTGAAAACTTTGTTAACAGTCATATTCATACAATATCTGAAGCAACAAGCAATAAAATGTTATTGTCATGTCTCATTATATGGCCCAAAACGGAGGATAATGTAAATTGGAAGGATTATTTCTTTGTGTGACCTTATATTCAAATTTGTATTCGGAAAATGTTACACCTGCCTACAACTCTTTTAGTACTTTTTTTTTTTTTCTAATTATTTATGCATTGTTTAATTAGCTTCCCTTCTCTGATGAGAAATCTTGATTCTACTCCTGGTTTAAACGTAAAATCATTAATTTGCATAGGCTTTTAGAATATTATCAACTTGCACTTATAAACAAACCCATCAACTTAAATATGTAAGTAAGCAAGTACCCATTAGCATCAAGTACTTCAAACTACATCCCCATTCACTATGGCATGTCACACATCGAGGTATTTATTATTTTCTTGGAGATGGAAAATTCCTGCACTAGGTTTTATCGATTTGTAAATTCTTTATCTGTCAGCTAGAATGAAATTGTAGATATCGTTTTGGACAAGTTAATTCTTGAAATGATCAACATAACAGCTTTTTTTACATATTTTTTTACTAATAATTAAAGAAACCAAAGTATCTAACCTCCAAGGTTGGGTGAAGACATTAGACATTAGTAAAAGCTACAAGTTGCCACTAACATTAGTTTTAGTATTAGAGCTAGACTTAACAATTTGACTCTATCCAGCCTTATCTTTTTAATGAATGGTTGGTGAGGTTTTGGGGTTGATCTGAAAATGTATTAAGCAATAGATAACCTTTTGTTTTGTCAAGCATTAAGCGCACACTTCTTTCTTTCTTTCTTTCTTTCTTTCATTTTTTTTTTTTTATATGTTCACGCTAGGGTAAGAAAAAAGAGAAGAGAGAAGAGAAATTCAAACTAATGACATCTACTTCATGACCGTGGTTTTCATGAATTTTTCATCTGGAGACTATTAAGCACATACTTGAGTCACACGCTTCTTAATTTTTTATATTGGAAATGTAACGTACGTTATTTTGTCCACTTAAAATGACAATAAATCATTGACTTGAGGCAATGATACATGGCTATCCACATCCAAAAGAATTTCAATGAAAATTCGAGTACCACTCACACAATTTAATCGATAGATTTGTATATGGGTCCTACATTATTTGTCTCCTTCACACCATTTACAAGCCTTAATTTATTAATTAATTTACCTAACCTAGCAACTTTAATGTAACCTAGCTACTAAGCTAATTGCCCATTCATGTTATTCTGTAACCCACTGACGGCCAAACGATCAAGACGAATGATAACGTGTGCAATAGACTGTACGGGAGATGACAATTCATCTAGATGAACTTCAGATAACTCTTATCAACTTTTAACTTTTTGATATGTTTTTTTTAATATTTAAAAATTTTAATTTTAATACTTTTAATTTCTAATATTTATTACTTACTCTCTTCCGTCAAGATTCACCGTTAAATTTTATCAAAATTTTCAAAATACTTCTGTATTTTTTTAAAAAAAAAATTATAAAAAAATCTCAAATATTCAGGCGTAAGTATTTTTACAAATTCCGTTAAATCCTAACTAACGCCTAAATCCTTGCAATTTTTTTTTTTTTAAAAAAAATGTAGAGTATTTTGAGAATTTTAAAACTCTTCCGCTAGGATTTAATGAAAAATTCTAATTGATGAAAATAAGTGATAGACATTAGAAGTTCAAGTTACCCAAGTACGAGTTTTTAAAAATTATAGGGCATATTAAAAAAGTTGAAAGTTCAAGAGGCTATATAAAAGTTTCCCTTTTTCTTATTCATTTTTATTTTTTGGTTAAATACTTTATCAAGTATGCTTTTATTTATTTATTGATAAAGGTGTCCCAATTCACCTTTAACAATCGAATAGTACCTTGGGCTCAACCTCTACAAGGCTTACCGAGCGTAGAGGCCAAACGTAAAATCTACCAACTAATCTTTGGACTAGTATCTGAGCTACTCCAGGCACTTGGTAAGTGTGTCGATCACCCTCAAATAACAAAATAAAGGTAACCGAAACCATCTCCAAGGACTTTGGAGGTGGCTCGACCGGCTTTGGAGGTGAGCCACCCTTTTTTCAATTTGTTTTAATTATTTTTTAATATTTTCTTTTATTTTTACAACTATTTTTTTTTTTTTGGATATGACATATGGTAAATTTTGATTCATTTAACGTGAAATTCTATTAGTTTATAGATGAAAGATTGACAAGGATACTATTTTCGTTTTTTTTTTTTTTTAAAAAAAAATGGTCATTAAGACCCAAGTACTGATAAGACAACTAACCCCCTTTTTTTTTCTTTGTTTTGGTCTCTATTTTTTGTGTTTCTTAATTTACTCTTATTTATATAAACAAACTTTAGTACTGTAATGCCCTATCCGTTAGAGTTAGGCACGTCAACAAATACCCACAAAGGCGCAAAATATTATAAGGTTACGAGAGCACATAATAAATGAACTAATTTATGGGCCTTTGATCTATTTTACTAAGCTAACATATAAGCTAAGCTAGGGTTTAAGGTAAGGGCGTTAGTTACAATTACTGCATGCCCTATGACGGTGGTTGAAAACGAAGAAGAGATAATGTCAATCCAAAAAGTGGTTCAACTGTCCTCATTGGGAGGGGTTGAATGGGTCCCAAAGGAGGTTGCCACTTTTAAGCATTGTTGGGGATTGCTGAATTACTTTTTTTTTTTTTTTTTTAATTTATGAATATACATTGTCAGAGGTTGTTGATTATAGCTCGTCGCTCATTTTTTTTACGGGTTAAATATTAAAAAATATTTTTATTATTATTTTTTTAAATAATTTCAATTTTCGATAAAAATTACTTTATATCAAAACAAACGAAAGTTTCGTAGCATTAAACTACCGAAGAGCATCAAGTTCAAAACTTGGTCCCCGTTCACTAAGGCATGTCTACATGTGATAGACACCAAGGCCAGTAAATTATGGCCAGGAGATAGAAAATTCCTCCTTTAGGTTTTTTTATCAAGTTACAAATTCTTTCTCACTTGGTTTTTATTTTTTTTTATTTTTGTGAAATGACACTCTATTAAAACTTTAGAACGACGAATCTTGCTCAACAAATACATAAATAAAGTCAGGATAACCATAATGTCAAACACAATTTATAGACTGAGTAAGGGCCGCCTTAGCTAGCCGATAGGCCACTCCTAAGGCGGCCCTTTCTCACTTGGTTAAAATAATAAAATTGGCTGGTATTATGACAATAATTAAATAGTGAAATATTACACTAAAAATAAAAATAAAAAAAGAGACACGTTGAAATCGCTCATGAAAAAACAAAAAGCTTGTTAAAATCATATACTCGTGTTCCCCAAGCTAATAAACATTGTTCTGTAATCATCCTAAAATGCCTTAATCATGGCCCCATTAAATAGACTGATTTACCTAATGATGGGCAATGACAAAAATTGTTCAAGAAAATGTGATCTCTATAGTGAACGGTAATCTCAACCACTTTTCTTTAGCAAGCATATAAATCATATTTGATCACTTACTTTCTTTCCTTTTTTTTTTGTTTTTTTTGATGTTTCTTTTTTTTTGGGCATGTTTTAGGTGGTACAAGAGCAATTAATACAAAAAACTACAGGCTTCGTTTGTTAAAATATTTTCTTTTATATTTTGTTGTCTATTATCAAAATAAAAATATTAACAAATAACTCAAAACATAATGCATTGAAAATTATTTTTATTTTTATGTCACGTTATAATACTTTATCAAACCAAAAACAAATTACGTACAACCCAAAACATATTAACAAACAAATTCCCAAAGTAAAGACAGAACAAAAGAAACAACCTAGATAATCCGCATTATGTCTACCTTTCGGATATCAATAACCTATTTAACTGATTGAAGTTATTTTAACGATAAATATTAAAAATTACATTTTTGTTTCACAACTATATACAATATTAACGTGACAGTTTCACAAATATATACCCCTTTTTCGTTGATAAAGGGGTATTCCATGAGTTTGCCTTGGTATCGAAATAATGTTCATGTCTGGATATATAGTGTACACCCAACAAAACCCTGATTATGCCAATCAGGGCTCTTTGTTAAATAGCTTTACCTACTCACGTCATCCCCATCGTGTATACCGGTACTCCAAATTTGTTGGACTTCAAACAAAACCGTGATATATATCCCAATTAAGAATGAAAGCATGTTGCAGAATGATTTGACAATTAATTAGATATGAAATATGAGAGGCAACCAATGGGTGACTCATATATGCATGTTGGAATATATTTGTGAATATACTAATACATTTGACAATTAATCAACGCAGACCAAGGCAAATATAAATGCTGTACCAGCTCACCAATATACCCCATTGCAAGCTGTGTAGAGATTTGGGCCTTGATCTGCGTCAATAGCATCTTTTGCCTTGGTCTGCGTTGATTGCATCATTCGGCTGAATATAGTTTACAATTCGGAGTGAACTACACGTCGTATTTTCTTTTAACATAAAAACTACATGTTGTAGACGGCAGAAGCAGACAAAAATAATAAAAGTTTTTCCATGTATATATTTGTGATGCATTCGCAAGAGGCTAGCCAAACATGTAAATTTAGCTATATATATATATATATATAGCTGTATCCAGTTAGATATTTTAGTTCAAAAGTTGGTGAGACGTTGTTAATTGCCCGTCAAATACGGTGAATATTTTACAGCAATTTTTTTTTTTTTTTATCATTTTCTTTATACTTAGGGAACTTTTTGTTTTCCTTTACAAATACATTTTATAATAATTTCCTTTAATCATTCCTTATACTAATTAAATATTATTTATTTATTTTTTCTTTATTTTTTTTTAAATGACTTGGCTTACTGAAAGGTGTGAAATGAGAGAGAGTACTAAGTAGTGGTAGTTGTTCACACATTATTTTGTCATAAATATTCCACTCGCACAGAAGTAAAGACAACCTTCTCAATAAAGACAAACATGGCGGCAAACTTCTTCACCTAGGTAGAGCTTGGGCTAACGGTGGTGATTTCTCGACAAATATAAAATCTAACCATTTTTTAGATTTCAACGGAGGATCCTTAATTCTCCAACTGGACTGTACCAACGTAGTATACGTTTCTATTTCTTGCACGTTAAAAAGTTGAGTAATTATATATATCACATTTTATGTCTATTTTATGTCAATTAAAAGTGATATGACTTTTAAAATCATCATTAAATTTATTATCAAAGATTATTGACTTTTAATCTAATGGTAATTTTAAAAATCACGTCATTTTTTGTTGACATAAGATAGACATGAAAAGTGACTTGTATCATTACTCTAAAAAGTTAGGTATATGCCATTTTTTATTTTTATTTTTTTTGGGAGGGGGGGGGGCCTAGAGAATTATGGCATTTTTTAATTGATTTTGGAATTAGTGGGTATATGTATGGATGGGTTACTGAATATCATATGTACTAAATGTTGGGTAATTAATGTTACACAAGCTTTCATTTTTCTGTATTTATTTTTTGTACTCATAGATAGTTTTTAAAATTATTATTAAAATAAGTATATAAAAATGGAAGTATATATGTGCAGGATTCCTCTTCCTTAGTAGCAAGGGAACAACTCAAAATGGGCACAACCTCTTTATTATTAGTCTAGAAGATTTTATTGCTATGTTGTCTTTTATTTGAGTAATGATACATATCGTCTCATATTTTCTTTGTGTGCACTTAAAACTAATTTATTATTAAATTTGTAATAAATTACTATTAAATTATGATATTACTAAGATTTTCTTCGATCACTAATTTTGTGTAAATGTTGTTGAATGTTGGTTGTTGCCATCAAAAAAGTCTTGGCGATTCAACGTATTAATTTGGGCAGTTGGAACTAACAACAAACAAGAAAAATATCTTACCAGAATAGACACAAAAAAAAAAGGAGGAAAATATCTTACCTTTTGCCTTGATTAAAAAAAAAAAAATAAAAATCTAATGACCTTTCAGCACGATATCAAATTCATATCGTGTGCATGCAATGATGTTATTTAGTGGCTAACCTCTCTCATATACAAGTCTGGAGGTATGCTCTCCCTCTCTCTCTCATATATAAATCTGTAAGTCTCCACTGATCATCAACTAAAAGATCATTGATTGCATTTTAACAGGTGATTGAGTTGAAAATTAAAATATATTAAAAAAACAAATATATTTCTCTTCATGCTTTATGCTTTAGCCCCTTCTCAATAAAAATCCTGGTTTCATTCCTGTATGTGTGTGTACGTATATATATATATATATATAAACCACTCAAGTCTAACAATGATTAGCAAATTGTAAAAAACAACCTTTCATAATCGACAACCATGACTCTAATGGTGTTTTCATTACACCCACTTGTTTTTATTTTTAATTTTTTCGTATCATCACATTCGTGATGGTTTTTTTTTTCTTTTTTTTTTTTCTAAGGCGGGGGAAAGGGAATAGTTGATGGTTCTGGTTGAGTGTGGACTTTAGGGGTGTATCCGTGATATTTACTTTACCCCAAGAGCAAGGCAGAACTAGAGGGAGGGCCCTCCCGTTTCTAGTTACAAATTTATTTATAAATATGAGAAATGTTATTAGTATTTTCAAGAATTTTCATTCTTGAGAATGCTGGACACGGTTTCAAGTAGTGTTCTTTTACTCTTTTTTTTTTTTTTGGGTATAAGTGAATGTGAATGTATCACATAAACAAAAATGCTATTTGAAAATGCTGAATAACATTTCTCATATATATAAATATATATATATAAAAAAAACAAATTAATTTTGAGAATGTGAATATCATTCACTTTAGGACATTCCAATTTATGCATTTATTTTTAAATATTTATATATAGCCAAAAAAAATTTCTTAAATATTTATAGATAATTAAGAATATATTTATCGGCCCAAAAATTAAATTTGGACCTCGTAAAAATTCAACTTGACTCTTTATTAATGTTTTTCTTAGTAAAAAATCAAAGTTACCTCCTTGGCCTACCCCAGAAGCCTAGAACAAATTAGGTTTACAATTAATGAACTAAAATGCATAGGGATTGTTTAGCAAAGGGTTGGTGATTGGGTTTTTTTTAAAAAAAACACACATTCCAACTTTATATTCCATTAATCACTTTTTAATAATTTTTTTTCACTTTTTATATCACATCAAACACTTTTATTACTATTTAAATACAAAATTTACTAACAACAAAACTTTTTTACTTTTTCATACAAAAAGTTTACAATATTCTTTCTACTTTATATCACATCAAAATTCAAAAACTCTCAATTTCAATCCAACCATTTGCCAAACATACTCCCAACCTTATTCTTGGAATGTTAGTATTTTTTTTTTGTTTCTCAAATTATCCATAAAGAATACAACTTAAGTACTGTAAAAAAAAAACAAGAGTCAAGCTTTGATTCAAAAAATCTAAAATGAATCTTAATCTTTATTTTTTTTTACAGGATAGGTGCTGCACCTATACTGTATGCGTCCATAAAAATACAATTTGTTTAAAATGAAAGTCAACAAGAGATTAAAAAAAAAAAAGCAATTGTATGATCTGGCCATCTTCGTGAATTAGACGGGGCCGTTTTGTAAAGTTAGTCAACTCTCAATATGGAAAAGTGAAAAAGTAAAAAAACGGACAACACGATCAAGCAAACCTATTTACCTACCGCACGATCTCTCTCCTTTATGTATATATATGGGGAGATGGCTTCTACCTATCTTATCTTGCATCTTTTCAGTTAAGTACACCTCGAGGAGCAACCTCTTAGAATTTATTTTCCACTCAAAAACTTTCCAAGGTATTCAAGAAATTCGGTACTCACGATCACCCTCTCTTTATTTCTATCTACTAAACTTCTTACTATGTTTTTAATGATATCTCCGGCCATTTCTGCGGCAAACACCTGCCCGGCCAACTACTTCTTCTACCATGTTTTCTGGCACTGCAAATGAGTCTCATGCATAGTTTTTCTTTCTCCTTCTCTTTCTCTTTCTCTCACTGTAACTAATGACAGGTGATTAATAGCGACGACATTTGTGTTCGTCGCTACAAACGTGAAGATAGTGGAAAGAGGTTAAATATATATGTATTTTTAGACTAAAAAGATAGGTTTCGTCCTTACGTAGAAAATTCTGGTTCCGTTACTGTATGCATAAATAGTTGTTTTTGTCTGAATAGTGTCGGTTATTTGTTATAGATAGAGGGATGTGGAAGTTGAAGATAGCGGAAGGAGGGCCAGGGCTGGTGAGCGGAAATGATTTCATCGGGCGGCAACACTGGGAATTCGACCCGGATGCCGGCACTCCCCAAGAGCGTGCTGAAGTTGAAAAGGTCCGCGAGGAGTTCACCAAAAATCGGTTTCAGATGAAACAAAGCGCTGATCTTTTGATGAGGATGCAGGTACATATATATATAGAATTTCAAATGACGTAATTTCATGTCATTTACTGCATCGAACAGTTTAAAAACTGTCAAATATTAAAAATGTGATATCTTACTAAGACACAGTTAAAAAAAAATAAAATAAAATAAAAAATTCTCAAAAGACTTATTTTTCGCTTTTGAAGGATTACGCTTCTTTTTAAAAAAAATCAAAAAATAACTTTTGGTTCAAAATTTTTATATAGTAAGACTAACAAAAATATATTCAATTTTTATTAATAATATATCACTTTTTTAATAAATAATATTTGTTAAATTGTTTAAATTTTATAATTTGAAAATTTATAATTTTTTTAAATTCATAGAAATTCCTGCTACAGCTATATATATCTATGTCTCCTTTAGATTTTCCTCATTTAAGCTATGTTTGTTAACCAATTTTTTTTTCTTCCCTTTTTTTCTTCCCTTAAAATTAACATCATTTTTAATATTCTATCAATTATTTTTTTAATAATTTTTTTTACTTTTTATATTACACTACTCATTTTTTATTATTATTCAAATAAAAAATTTATTAAAAAATAAAATTTTTTTACTTTTTTATATAAAAAATTTAAACATTCTTTCAACTTTATATTACATCATTTATTTTTATTACCATTTTCAACCAAAAAAATAAAAAAATATCTAAAAGGATTAACAAACAGAGCTTAGTTTCTTTGAGAACCATAATATATATTGGACATTTCTGGCTAGCTTCGACTTGATCTGATCAGTCGAACCATCAATTTGCACAGGAAGAGATAGGCTTATCAGAGAAAGTTGACAAGACTTTTTTTTTTTTTTTATTTTTGAGTGAAAGAAAGATGACAAAGACTAATTAAAGATAGAGTGTGGGTTGCGAATTTTTACATGTCTAGCTCCCTGTTTTCTTCTTCAATAATACTATTGACTATTGAGAGAGTTACGTTAGGGTGTCATGAGTTATACTAAAAATACCAAAAAACATTAAATTTAATTATTTAATTAAAATTTTAAAATTTAAGTTTTAAACTTTATTTTATTAAGTAAGAATATTCAACTAGCATAATATTTAATTACTCAAAACTTTTGTTATGATATTATATTAAACTAAAATAATGTTACTTAATAAAAAAAAAAATTCTAATTTATCTTCAAGAAGAATTTTCGAGTTTAATTATTATCTTTTTTTTTAAGGAAAAAATGCAAAATTGATTTTTGTGGTTAGACTAAATTACAGATTATTTTTTGTAGTATAAAAAAAAATTTAAAGGTTTATGTAGTTGATCAAAATAACAAATTACTTTTTGAAGTAAATTTTCGTCAATCATTTTAACAGAAATTATTAGTCTGTCACGTCAGTCATTTTAATAATAGCGTACTATCCTATTGGTTTGACGTGACAAATAAACGATTTCTATTAAAATGATTAACGAAAATTTACTTTAAAAAATAATTTATTATTTTGATCAACTATAAAAACTTTTAAATTTTTCTTATATTACGTGAAGTAATTTATAATTTAAGCTAATTATATTCACTAATTTCACATTTCTCCCTTTTTTTTAAATATGGGAACTGATCGTACTCTCATTTCCAAACGTAAAGAGGAAAAACCGAAAAAGGAAAAACAATACTGAGAAGTCTCTATTGTTGGTGTAGTGTACGAAGCCTGACGGTGGCAGATATATTGCATGCAATGCATGTGGACTCTGACGCCTCACTCTACAGTACAGAGTAGAGGCCCCGTTGTAGGTCAGATGTGATTGATTGAGATCAGCTTGGTTTTAATTTTTGGTCACATGAGCACTACTCGAGCACTAATGGGAGGGCCATATAATTTAATGAGTGAGGACTGCATGCCATTTTTATTTTTTTAAAAAAAACTTTTCAGAGTAAAGATTAATTTTGGAAAGTTTATTTTATATAAATATTTAAAATTTAGAAAAAATTTTCAATTTTTTATGACTTTTTTTTAAAAAAAAAAAAAATTTGGGGAGATCAGATCTCCTATGGGTGGTTTCATCCCTCAAAAGACTAATGTTATTTTTTATACTAATTTTTTATTATTTTTATTTTACATTGATTGAAGTAATATATTTTAAATAAATTTTTTTAAGTACTTTGAACACGTTATATTAGGCAGCGTAAAATAAGTATAAAAAATAGTATTACTCAAACTTTAATTAATTAATTAGCTCCATATCAATTTCCAAGTCTTCTTTTTATTCCATAATGCAATTTTTAGCATTATTCTCTCTTTTTTTTTAAAAAAAATACTAGATACTACGCCAACATCTACATCTAATTTATCAATAACTTGTCTAAAAGCTAATATACCTTATCGCATCAACA
>FXXK01000220.1:336680-353940 GCA_900184695.1 Betula pendula | reverse complement strand
TAATGAAATAAAAATAAAATATTAGTGTGGTATAACATTTGTCTGCCATAATATCAAAACAAAGTTCATTCAGCATTCATTATAATTAGCAGGACCCACGTAGACAACACCTTTAATTTCCTTTTCAATGTTTTCACATTACTATTTCCATTTGTAATTTATCTGCTGCATGCCATGTTCTTGCTGTATTTGTGTTGCTATTGGGTTCTTACCCTTGCTGTCCTTTTGTTTGTTCTAATTATCCTCCTGTGTTCTGCTCTCTGTCCATAATTTATTCCCTGTCGTAAAAAAAAAAATTACAGCACAATTTTTTTGACAGTTTAAAATTAATCTCTCTTACTTTTTCATAAAAAATTTGGAATTAAATTCATATACGGTAATTCTTTTACAGCACTTCAGCCAAATCCATGGCAAGCCCACCCACGGGCATGGTAGAACACTCACACAGGGTCTCTCAATCCACATATATGACCCCATCACCACGGCATGAGGCATCTATTTGTTTTGGAATTTAATTTTCTCATATAATATTTCCAATAACCTTTTGCCATTTGTCAAATGCCACTGAAGCAATATGATGGTCAATAAGAGTATTATTGGCACTCATAATTCTTTGGCTTTATCGAGGAAAAAGATTGTACTATTATTTTCTACATGCATTTTGTCGGGAGTCAGTTTCAGGGGGGATTCGTAATCATTTTTGCAATCTATATTATTACTCTTTAATAAATTAAAATATAAGTTATTGATAATGTGGTTTTGGACCTAACTTACTTTTAAAGTGAGGTTGAAGGTTGAAGGTTGCCTTTATACATATAAAGTGTATTATCTTTTATTATTTAAGCGATGTGGGACTATAATTAACACTTTTCCTCACACGCAACGTGTTCACTCGGCATTACCTACACCCGTGACAGGCCTAGGACACACATGGCTCGATCCATTCCTATGTACTTCCAGCTCTGATACCATGTTAAAGTGGTCTTGAACCTAACTAATCTCAAAAGTTAGCTTTTGAGGTGAGTTAAGCTCAAGACCATTTTAACAGCTATTACGCAGCGGCGGTATGTATTTAAACTATCACTTGACTGTCTACATTTTAATGACTAATGTGATAAGTATCACATTAGTTTATAAGAAACTTGTGATAAAAACTATAACACTTCTAACAAAACTCATTATATTTTCTTTTGAAATGATAAATATATGTCATTCTATATCTCACAAAAGTTGACATGTAATAAGGTCTAGTAGCACATGGGTTTTGATATTGACCACGGTATGACATTTACCACGTTAGCTAATAACTAATTAAATTGACAAATCAAATTTGACAAGTAAATTTAATTATTTAGTGTCTAATATTGTAAGTGTTATGCAAGCTGTCATGTAGTAAAATTGTAGTACCCTTTGCATGACTCGTGTTTTATGTAGACATTTAGGTGTTGACCACGGTATCAATGAATAGAATAATTTTATTATGTTATCAACCAACAAAATGCATCAATATTAATATCATATGGTTTTGATTTGTGTTAGAATCTAGAAAATTTTAATTGTGAGGACTTTGACATATTTTTCCCTTGAACATTTCTCTCTTTGATATGGGAAACTCACAGCTTAGGAAGGAGAACCCATGCCAACCAATTCCACCACCAGTGAAAGTGAAAGAAACAGAGGTGATAACAGAGGAAGCAGTGATTACTACACTGAGAAGATCACTAAGCTTTTATTCCTCCATTCAAGCTCATGATGGCCACTGGCCTGGTGAATCTGCTGGCCCCTTGTTTTTCCTTCAACCCTTTGTATGTATTTTTCTCACCATTGTATAAAAATGCATGTTTATTCTTTATTTATTTTTCTTTCACTAAGACATAAAAATGTCAGCATAAATTGCTGCAACAAAAATGGCCAATTTTTTTTTTCCAAAATAATGTTAAATGCACATGCCCATGCACATGCACGTGCACATATTTTGGGATTTGTGTGGCTATATTGGAATGGATAAAGAAATCAACCCAGTGACTTGTTTGTTAAATCTAACTTAATTTCATATTATTATCATATGCAGGTAATGGCATTATACATCACTGGAGATCTCAATACTATTTTTTCCCCAGCACACCAGAAGGAAATTATTCGATACTTGTATAATCATCAGGTATTATTATTTTTATTATTTTGGTGAATATAAGTTTGTGTTTATAAAGGCCTAGAAAACTAAAAATTTGGCTAATTTTTAAACTTATCTATTTGTTGGACAGAACGAAGATGGAGGCTGGGGGTTCCATATAGAGGGTCACAGCACAATGTTTGGGTCAGCTTTGAGCTACATTGCCTTGAGAATACTTGGAGAGGGACTTGAAGATGGTGAAGATGGGGCTATGGCTAAAAGCCGGAAATGGATTCTTGACCATGGTGGTTTAGTGGCTATTCCTTCATGGGGAAAGTTTTGGGTCACGGTATGACAAATTGAAACCATTACCTTAATTTGGTTTTATCTAGCTGGCATTTAAAATTATAAGCACAGATTCACATCCAAAAAATTAAAATTAAAATCAGTATGTCATTTTGGTTGCCAAGATTTCTTGATAATATACATATGCAAGCAAAAAATTATTAAAATAGCATACTCTAATGTCCAAATAAAAGTATCACAGATGAGGATCCACAGCAATTCCTTCGAATTGCAAGGATTGCAATTCAGAAAATTTAGGTCATTCATTCAAAATGAAAAGTTTGGATTGCACCACGTAAGCATTAAAAATTGATAAAAAAAATATTAAAAAACAAAGGCGTGGATAAACCACCATTTTACCCTCCGCCAAACCCTTGGGGGTGGTCGAACCACCCCAATGGGAGCGGCTAGGGTGTTCCAACCACCCCCTCAAAGGGTGGCTGATCAGGAGTACAAAGAAAATGTCTCATTGTTTTATCTGCAAGGGAAAACTCAAATGTCTCCTCATGTATAGGTACTGGGACTGTATGAGTGGTCAGGCTGCAATCCACTGCCCCCAGAGTTCTGGCTTCTTCCTGATATCTTTCCCATACATCCAGGTTTTTTCCACTCACATCTTTTTGCTGGAAAGCACATTTCGTAAAATGTTAGCCTTTGTGCATGTTTCTGATACTCAAGGTGTTCATTACATGAAATGCAGGTAAAATGTTATGCTACTGTCGCTTGGTTTACATGCCAATGTCTTATTTATATGGGAAGAGGTTTGTTGGTCCAATCACTGGATTGATTCAATCACTTAGACAAGAGTTATATAACGAGCCTTACCATCAAATTAACTGGAATAAAGCCCGGAGTACAGTTGCAAAGGTTAGTTGAATCTTAATCCTTTTGCATTTATTTTTTATCATAAACCTCTGCACAAAGTTTATCATTATCACCATACATATATATTCTAATTACACAAGCAATTATGAAGATTCCTGGTGAAATTAATGCATACATAAAACTCACCCAAGTTGCTAATTTAGGAGGATCTCTACTATCCGCATCCCCTCATACAAGATCTGCTATGGGGATTTCTTCACCATGTAGCCGAGCCTGTCCTGACGCATTGGCCCTTTTCAATGCTGAGAGAGAAGGCACTCAAAGCTGCAATTGGTCATGTACATTATGAGGACGAGAACAGCAAATACCTTTGCATTGGAAGCGTTGAAAAGGTCAATAGCCTACTAATCTCCTATTTAGTAGATTGTTATACGACTGTCATACAGTACTTTAATGTGGTCATCTGAACTCTCATTTTCTTCTTCTTTTCATGAAAAAGTAGTGCCTTTTTCTTGATAGAATAGTGAACACCCCGAAAGTTTTTTTAAAAGTGCTGATCAAATAACTGATTTTCAATACCATATCATCAAGTTGTATGGCAGTATAGTATTTGATGTCATCAATGAACTGAATTGTCAAGGTTAGTTGTATTACAGGTATTATGTTTGATTGCCTGTTGGGCTGAAGATCCAAATGGGGAGGCATACAAGCTTCATCTAGGAAGGATTCCAGACAACTATTGGGTTGCTGAAGATGGCTTAAAAATTCAGGTTATATATATATAAATATATATGATCACCCTTGCCTTTTTCAGTTACTGCTCTTTTGTGGAACAAGAACAAACCATAATTATCACATCCAAAAACATTTGTGCATGTTAATGCAATCACATATACTTGAAGCATTTACCAAAAAGTCAAGCCTGCAAAATCTGGGTCCATTTAAAATCAAATCTTTTATTTTGAAATGTACTAAATGATGCCTGGTTTATCTGATGCAGAGTTTCGGCTGTCAGATGTGGGATGCGGGTTTTGCTATTCAAGCAATTCTCTCTTGCAATTTAAACGAAGAGTATTGGCCAACACTTCGTAAAGCACATGAGTTTGTAAAGGCTTCACAGGTTAGAATATATGTCATATATATGATATACTCCTTACATTGTTTTATCAAAGATAATGTTTTAACTTAATCATGTTATTTTCTAGGTCCCAGAAAACCCTTCTGGGGACTTCAAAGCCATGTACCGCCACATAAACAAAGGAGCATGGACATTCTCGATGCAGGACCATGGATGGCAAGTCTCTGACTGCACCGCTGAAGGGCTGAAGGTAATGCTTCAACTCTATCAAAATACATGACCAAAACTGCACATTCTCGAGGTTTGTTTCAAAGGAGAATCTGAAATTTGGCAAAACCTTCTCTTTTGCATGTTAGATCACCACGTCTCAAAAGCTTAAATTGATACAAAGGGATAAATTTAATCATTTAAGTCCAACATGTAAAATATTTAATTGAAATGAGAGGCAAATGACAAAGATATGGTTCGAACTCAGTATCTCTGCTACTTATAAGAATGAATAAATTTAATTATTTAACCAATACTTTAAAATTGCAGGTTGCAATCTTGTTCTCGCAAATGCCTCCGGACCTTGTCGGGGGAAAAAATTGAGAAAGAGCGGTTATATGATGCTGTGAATGTCATTCTTTCTCTACAAGTAATAATTCAACCATACAAATTCTATTTTTGACCCAGATAGCAATTAAGCAACTTCATTATGTTTAAGCTTTCCCAGATGCTTCACATGAATAATTGACTTTCTTGCAATTGCCACTACAGAGTAGCAATGGTGGTTTCCCAGCATGGGAGCCTCAAAGAGCATATGGTTGGTTGGAGGTAACTTCTCAAAGCTTGATAAAAATTGTCATCTTTCCCAGCATTCTTTAACATAATTTTTTGGATCTATATATTTTTGCAGAAGTTCAACCCCACGGAATTCTTTGAAGATACCCTTATTGAGCGAGAGTAAGAATTCTTCAGCATCAAAAACATTTACCACGGTAATTCTCGTATTTGTTTCCTAACAACAAGGCTGTGTCACCCTGTAGGTACGTAGAGTGCACTTCATCTGCAGTTCATGGTCTGGCACTCTTTAGGAAGTTCTATCCCCGGCACCGGAGGACGGAGATAGATAGTAGCATTTACAGGGGAATTCAATACATTGAAGACGTGCAAGAACCTGATGGATCATGGTAACATGTTTTTTTCACACATTAATTCTTCAAGAATACTGCTCTGCAGTAAATTATCGAAACAATATTTAAACTCAAGACTTTTGTTCTTATACCATTATGAATCATCAACTGTTCCAAAAAGTTAAGCTTATAAGAAAGAGTAATACTACTTCACAAACTGCTATACAATTGGGATGATGTGGCAGTGAAAAGATCATTTAATTAATATTTTAATATAAATTAATATTATTGAAGGAGAAAAGATCATTTTTACAGGTATGGTCATTGGGGGATTTGCTACACCTACGGTACATGGTTTGCTGTAGGGGCACTGGCAGCCTGTGGAAGAAACTACAAAAATTGTCCTGCATTGCGCAAATCTTGTGAATTTTTGCTATCAAAGCAGCTACCTAATGGTGGATGGGGAGAAAGTTACCTATCAAGCCAAAACAAGGTATGGAATAATTCGTTTCAATTCGAATTTGGATCCCAATCTTCACTAATTTGCTCCGAACAACAAATATAAGAGAGCTTCTATAACTCACTTGTCTAAACAGGAACAGGTTGTCCGAGACTTGTTTGGACATGTTGGCCTAATAAGAGTTTTCTTACATTTACTGTGTTAATTGTTAACAATTCGAACATCAAAAAATTGCTGAAAATTTCTATCAATGAATGTAGTATAAAAAATATATAAATAAAATAAAATAATAAAAAAAGGAATATAAAAGGAAAGAACTCAAGTTTGTTTATTTGTGAAACAGGTGTGGACGAATATAGAAGGCAACCGTGCAAATTTGGTCCAAACAGCATGGGCCTTGTTATCCCTCATTGATGCTGGGCAGGTCGGTGCATCATTTTCTCTTCAAATAATTAACAATTTGCACTGGGCTATAACATAGCATTGCTGCATAAGAAGACCAAAGAAAGTAATGCATTATAGAAAGAAGAAATATCACTAAAGAACTCTTCATGCATATTAACTGAAAAATTAAGATTTCACACAAATAAAGTCAAGAAAGTTTAAGCTTATGTATTCAACTATGTCAAATTTTAGCTATGAAAATTAAAAGATAACAGCAGAAAATGAAAATAAACACAAGATTTTACATGATTCGACCTATGACTTACGTCCATATGTAAAGCCATAACGGCTACATTTCATTGATAATATGATTGTGTACAAAAGGCTAGCTTACAGATATTTTGAATTTGTTCAAACCTAATCAAATCCATTTAATTAGGGTTATGTAATCTAATCAAATCCTTTTATTTAGGCTGATGTAATCTAATCAAACTCTTCATCAAATCCCTAAATGCATGTAGGGTAATCAAATATACTCTAACAATACCCATATGCTGATTCTGAATGTTTTTACAACTTTAGGCCGAGATAGATCCAACACCAATTCATCGTGGAGTAAGAGTATTGATCAATTCACAGATGGAAGATGGTGACTTTCCTCAACAGGTAATTCATTTCTATTTAGAATCCAACACATTTAGATAATTTGACAAAGTTTTCCTTTACTCTAGTCTATTAAATTGACATATGTTCTTAAAGTATGTGATTTGTACATGTATTTTAAAAACAATGTCAGTTGAATAGACCGCATTAGAGAAATTTTTTTAATCCATTTTAGAGAAAAACTTTGCCTTTAAGTGAGTCTTGAGTTGGGCTATTTCTTTTATATCAAAATAACTTGTTACGTATTAATTTATTTTTTCAAGCATAGTATAATTGATGGTTATTGGCAACAGGAAATCACTGGAGTATTTATGCGAAACTGCACACTAAACTACTCATCATATAGAAACATTTTTCCGATATGGGCTCTTGGAGAATATCGGAGGCGAGTTCTATTTGCATGATACCTGAATGAGTAAGCAAAAGATTGCATATTGAACTTCAGGAGCCCAAATTAGCTTGAAAGAGAATGGTCTCTCTAATGCATATGTAACAACTTTCATGTAATTAAGTAACAAATTAATAAATATAAATAAAAAGAAAAAAAGAAAACGAAGTAATAAAAGTTTAGAACACTTACCAAATAAATGTACAAAATTCTCGACTACATGAAAGATGTAAATTATGTCATTATTAGTTTGATGTAAGACAAACAGCAACTCAATGATCATATATGTACTGTAATATACTATATGTGGATGTTAAATGTGCAATATACATTATAGTTTTTTCTTCTTTTTCTTTTTTTCTTTCTTCTAAATTTTGAATGAGGGACCATGTTGCCGTCATCTTTGCATTCAACATCAAATAAAGCACTGACAATGGCTCTGTTTGTTAAATCCCTCTCCCCTTTCCCTTTCTTTTCCTCCCACAAAATCAACACTATTTTTAATATTCTATCAATTACTTTTTAACAATTTTTTTTTATATCACATAATTTACTTTTCATTACTATTCAAATAAAAAACTCATTAAAAAATAAAATTTGTTCACTTTTTTACACAAAAAATTTAAAACATTATTTTTACTTCATATCACATTATTCACTTCTATTACTATTTTCACCACAAAAAAATACCAAAAGACTTAACAAACACAGTCAATATCTTTTACCAACTAGAATTCTTTTATATTTTGGATTAAACACCTTTAATCATGTCAATTAATTACCATATATTCAAAACAAAAAAAGGAGGGAGGGGTCATCGAACCACAAAGTATTTTGGGGTGGCTCAGCCACCCCAAAACCACCTGGGGTGGTCTAGCCACCACTTCCAGGTGTGGGGGGTGGTTTAGCCACACCCCAAGGGGGCTTTTTGTTTTTATTTTATTTTTTTCCCTCTTTTTTGAATTTTTGAATTTGAGATTTTTTTTTTGAATTTTTAACTTTAAGGGTATTTAAATAAATTTAGTTTCTAAATTCAAGATATTATTGTCATTTTACGTCTAAAAAACGCACATGCATGACACTTGATCAATACTCCATTTCTTTTAGCGATCTTGACTAACAAAAGGGTTTTTTTATTTTTTGATCGAACAATTGGTAGTTGAAAGAGGTTGAGTATGGCATGTGGTAGTTCATGGGACAACATGTAAATGAATGATAGTTGATGGGAGGTTAAAGGTAATTAAAACTTATATTTTCAAGCATTGTTTCCATTTGGTAAAAAGTTATCGATGATGCTTGGGTTTCAAGAACATATCGTAACAAAAAGGACAGTCCTCGGTCTTGAATCCTACTACATACAAGGATGTGCTTCTCACTGGATCACAAGTGTATGTCTTGACATGGTGGTGGTTACAATTTAGGGGAAAAAAAATCAAATTTAGTTCTTAGGTTGTTATGTGTCCTTAGGTTTTCATCTGGTTTTAAATAAGTTCTTCTGTCCAATCAATTAATTAATAATATAACACTTCAGACCAATCAATTAATGCCACGCAATTCTAGTTTGACATGTCATGTGCCTACCATACGTGTCACATGGCACAAGAAAATCACATGCATGTAAGAATCTAATGCTCTAAGTGCAAATGTAATTAGTTTAGGGAAAAATCATATTTAGTCCCTAAATTTTTATATGATTTGAATTTAATCATTGAGTTTCTAATTTCAAGAGTATGGTCCATAAGTTTTGCCCAAATTTTAAATAGATCCCTCTATTATTTTTTCATCAAAATGAATGGTTTGTAATATATCATTTGTGTCTTAATTCACATGTTAGCATTCATATCAATACTTAATATCAATGTCAAATCCTTAAACATCAATTCATCCATAAAAAAACAAAAAACAAAAAACAAAAGACTCAATTTCAAAAACAAAAATATCTTCTTTGCCATCTTAATCTTCTAGATTTGTAACATTAAATAAAGAACTATTAATTTTGACGTTGATATAGACCTTGGCGTGTCAAATGAGACATACGTAACAAATAGAAAATCGTTAATTTTAACAGTAAAATGATAAAATGAATAATCTCAAAACTTGAGTAAAACTTAAGGATCTTATTCTTAAAATTGAAAACATAAGGACTAAATTCAAATTAAATGAAAACTTAGGGATTAAATATGATTTTTTCCATTAGTTTAATAGACTGACTTAATGGAATTTCTTCCAAACCAATTTAAAGAAAAATTTTGTCCTAATTAATTTAATATACAAGATAGGGAAACTTCGAGGTGAAGGTACGTAGAGTCTTGACCCAGGGAAAGATTGTCTTAAGGAGATTTTTGTTTATTATAGCATAAGAGATGGTACAAGAAAGCAAAAGAGGTGGTAATGGCGGAAAAACAGCCTAAAATGTGGGGAAAACTCTCTTTAACAGGGCCAGAGAAAAGAAAATGAGGATGATGAGGTAAAGTTTATTGGTTTTTATTTGCTTGTGTAGTTTGAAAAATAGGTGGTGTTATAATTTAATTTGTGGACATGCTTATAAAGGATATTGGTTTATGTCTTTGATTAATTTTTGTGTATCTCTTTTAGTAATAGTTCTAATAGGTTTCTTTGCAGTTCTATCTCGTTTCTTTTATTACTGTTTCATTATCCAGCAACTACACAAATACTTTGGGAGAAACGAAATTTTGACTATAAAGGATGAGAATTAAGCAAAAAGTGAAAGGAGGAACCCACCCCAAGTTGAGAAGAATTTTCTTGCTGAGAAACCCACCCAAACACACCATTGACAAGCTCCCTCATTTCTTTCGCATAAGTCAGAATTTCTGACAAATCTGTTAGAGAGAATCCAGCCCCGGGCCAACTAGTGGTTGGAACCAAATCTGCAGAATCTGCAAATTATGGAATTGAGCAAACCAAATCTGCAGAGTATGAAATTAAGCAATCACACTGTATTGACCAAGATCTTTCATATTCTGCAGATCACAATCTTCTCTATGCTGAAATCAAGGCATTACGATGCAATGATCAATTAACTGCATTAGGCAAAATTCTTCTCAATCACTCAAGCATTGCTCACCAATTAATTACACATGGAAACACTTTCCATACTCACGTCAATCAACATTGCGTGGACTGCAATACTCTGTCCACTCAAGGAAAGCATCGACAACAAGGAGATCAAGCTTTCTAAAGAAATATAATTCTCTTTTATAACAAATCAATTTGTAACTAAACCTTGATTTTCTTTCTATTTTTATGTCCAATGTATTCTTGTATAAATTGCTATATGCATCCATTGTAAAGTCAAGCAAGGAAATACAATTTGCTATCAAACTTTTCATGGTATCAGAGCTTTTGGCACACACCAACCAAAATTTTTCAATGGCTTCCTCCAACTCTTCCTGATCCTCTTCCTCATCTCCCTCTCCAACTTCCTTCATTCCAAACTTCACCCAATTCATCACTGAAACTCGACACCAGCAACTTCTTGATGTGGCAATCCCAAGTGCTGCCTGTTCTGCGCAGCAATGACCTCCTAGGCATTGCCGATGGAAGTGAGCCATGTCCTCAAAGGCTTTTGACTGATGAGCAAAGCAAATCTACTGTCAATCCAGAATTTACTCTGTAGAACAGAAAGGACCAATTCCTATTGAGCTGGATCAATGCAACTCTCTCCGAAAGTGTCTTGGCCACAGTCTATGGTCTGAACACATCAAGGCAGGTATGGTCTGCCCTGGCGAGCAGATTTGCCTCCCAATCTCGATCAAGGATCTCTCATATCAAGAGACAACTGCAGAATCTAAAACAAGGGTCCATGCCCTGTTTTGACTATCTTCGAGTTGCAAAAGTTTAGGCTGATCAACTTGCAGCCATGGGACAACCGATTGATGATGAAGACCTAATAGCTTTCATCATCGGTGGACTCAATCCTACTTTTAACTTATTCATCACATCTTATGTTTTTACAACTCGTGAAAATCCATTAAGATTTACAGATTTTCAAGATGAGCTTTTGAGTCATGAAATGCTGCTTAACCAGCAGCATGTTGTTTCTCTTGACCCTTCTACCTTTGCTTTATTTACTCAAAGATCATGTACCAACAAATTCAACATAAGAGGAAGAATGCATGGCCAATTCAACAAATTTCCTCCTCGCGAGCAGAATTCCAGATTCCTTGCACATGGTTTTCCCCCTTATCGACAAAGGTCTACAATGCCATCCAAGTTCCATGGCAATGGGGGTTCCACCTTCCACCTTGGAGAAAGCTCCAACACTGTTGCTGCTAGCAATGGCAATTTGAACACTACTGATGTATCCAACCTCAACAAACCTCCTAGAACTCCATGCCAAATTTGTGGCAAGACAAGTCATCAAGCTTTGGACTGCTTCCACTGCATGGACTTCTCCTATCAAGGTAGAGACCCTCATCCTCAGCTAGTAGCCATAGCAGCACAAACCAACGCCACACTCGATGACCAAGAGTGGTTTGCTGACAGTGAAGCAAATGCCCATATCACCAAAAATCTGGAAAATCTGACCATTTAGTAACCCTTTGAAGGGAATGACACTGTTGAAGTAGGTAATGGATCGGGTCTCACCATTGACAATGCTAGTTCAGCTCTTATACATACTCCAAAATCTGATTTCCATCTTAATAAAATCCTTCATTGTCCTAATGCATCTGCCAATTTGCTTTCCATCCAACGTTTTTGTGTTGATAATCATTGTTACTTTGTCCTAACATCAACTCATTTCTTTGTGAAGGACATCAACACCAGGGCAATCCTCTTGGAAGGCAAGACTGAAAATGGACTTTATCTAATGCGGTTTCAAAGGAGCTCATTCAAGGCCAGACGTACTTTAGTAGCCTTGTTAGGAATAAAGACCTCTTCTTTAATTTGGCACTTTAGGTTAGGCCATCCTTCCAATGATGTTGTTTCTAGACTTGTTAAATCACTTAATCTCCCTATTTTGAATTAAGAATCTGATTCTAATAAAATGATCCTTTATGATTCTTGTCAACTTGGAAAGAGCAAAAGACAGCCATTTTCTGCCACTAATCGTCAAACATCCACTCCATTAAACTTAATTCACACAGACAATTGGACCTCACCTGTGACTTCAATCAATTGATACAAATACTATGTTGTTTTTATTAATGATCACTCAAGATACACATGGTTCTATCCACTTCAAAACAAATCAGAGGTTTATGAATGCTTTGTTAAGTTTAAACTCCTTGTGGAAAAACAATTTTCATCTACAATCAAGCAACTCCAATCTAATGGAGGTGGTGAATACACCTCTTCCATCTTTCAATCATTCCTAACTAAAAGTGGTATCATCCATCGCAAGTCCTGCCCTTACACCTCATAGCAAAATGGTATTGCTGAAAGAAAATTGATCCACATTTTAGAAATTGGTTTAACTCTCCTAGCTCACTCTCATCTTTCAAACAAATATTGGGTTGATGTCTTCTTAACAAGTGTTTATCTAATCAATCGACTGCCTACACCAATCCTGGATAACACTTATCCTTTCTTCAAACTTCATCACAAAGAACCAAACTACCAACAACTCAAGGTTTTTGGTTGCAAATGTTATCCTCTGCTGCACCCCCATGGTCTCCACAAACTTGAATTTCAATCTAAGCCATGCGTCTTCCTTGGCTATTGTTATGCAGGATATAAGTGCCTTGATCCTACTACTAACAAGGTCTACTTGTCATGGCATGTGGTCTTTGATGAGCAAACTTTCCTTACAAAAGATGAAGTCACCTCTCAGCTACCCTCCAAGATCAATGCTACTGGTGATTTGCCCTTCATACTCCCTGTAAGTCCTCTCTCCTATGATCCTTCTCCTTCTTGACTCACTACCCCAATTATTTCTACAGTTGTGGGAAATTCCAGTAACTCTCCATCTCCTCATACCTCTGAGACCTCTCCTTTATCACTCACGGATGCACATGATATTTCTCCCCAATCTGTCCCTTCACCAATCCATACACCTCTAGACCAGAATTCTTCCACTCACATACCACCTTCTCCCTCATTACCTTCACCTGCAGTACATCCCATGACTACAAGGTCTCGAACAGGATCTCTTAAACCCAAGTCTTTTCCAGATTTTCATCTTTATAGCTCCATTCGTCATCCATTCAAATCCTATCATTTGACCCTTCAAGAATTTGCACCATTTTGCTTTAGAAAGGCAATTCTTGATCCTCGATGGCAGAAAACAATGGCAGAGGAATTCCAAGCTTTAATTTCTAATGGTACCTGGACCTTTTGTCCTCCTACCAATCAAAACATCAGTAGCAACAAATGGGTGTATCGTATCAAACAGAAACCAGATGGATCCATAGAACGATTCAAGGCCCGATTGGTTGCCAAAGGCTATGAGCAGCAATGTGGTATTGACTACACTGAGACATTCAATCCAGTGATCAAATCATCCATCATACGTCATCCTTTCACTAGCAGTTCAACTTGATTAGAGCATTCGCCAATTAGATGTTTCCAATGCCTTTCTCCATGGATATCTCCTTGAAGAAGTCTTCATGCATCAACCAAAGGGTTTTGTTGACAAGAACAATCCTCACTTTTGTGTGCAAATTGAACAAAGCACTCTATGGCCTTAAATAAGCCCCAAGAGCTTGGTTTAATCGCCTATCATCATTCTTGTTGGAACTTGGATTTATTGCCTCACTTGTGGATTCATCTCTCTTCATACTCAAATCTGGTTCCATTCACATTTTTATGCTAATTTATGTTGATGATATCATTATCACAAGGTCCAATTCCTCCATTATTTAGTCCCTAATCCTCAAGTTGCAACATGAATTTCCCCTCAAGGATCTCGGGCCTCTTCATTTTATTTTCTTTGGATTCAAGCTTCTCGGACTACTAATGGCCTCCATCTTTGTCAAGCCAAGTATATTACTGATCTGCTTCATCGCACACACATGCAAGAAGTCAAACCAGCCAAGTCACCTTCACCTTCTGGTTTGAAACTCTCCAAGCTTGATGGAGTCCCCTTGGCAGATCCTACAAAATATAGACAAGTTGTTGGTGCCCTTCAATACTACACTCTTACACGACCACAAATCTCTTTCTCAGTTAACCAATTGTATCAACATATGCATGCTCCTACCTCTAGTCACTAGTCAGCTGCTAAAAGAGTGTTGTGCTACCTCAAATCATCAGTCCACCATGGCTTATACCACCAAAAGGGCTCCCTCCATCTCATTGCTTATTGTGATAGTGACTAGGCAGGTGATCCAGATGATCGAAGGTCTACTACAGGGTTTATTGTCTTCCTAGGGCATAACTTGGTTGCATGGAGTGCCAAAAAGCAACCCATTGTCTCTCGAAGTAGCACTGAAGCAGAGTAGAGGGCACTTGCTATCACCACTACTGAGATGTTTTGGTTGCGAATGTTATTTAAAGATATTCAGGTTGCTCTACCTACTGCCTCTACCATATGGTGTGACAATGTGGGTGCCTTAGCTTTGGCAACCAATCCAATCTATCATGCCCATACAAAGCACATTGAGGTGGACTACCATTTTATTTGTGAAAAGATGCTCAATCAAGATATCATCATTAAATACATTTCCACTGATGATCAAGTAGCCGATATCTTTACAAAGGGACTATGCTCTGCTCGGTTTCTCAATCTCAGGTTCAAGCTCATGGTGACTCCATCCCCCATTAGCTTCTTGGGGGGAGGGGGGGTGTTAGAGAGAATCCAGCCCTAGGCCAACTAGCTGTTGGAACCAAATCTGCAGAATCTACAATTTATGAAATTGAGCAAACCAAATCTGCAGAATATGGAATTAAGCAATCACACTGTGTTGACCAAGATCTTCCGTATTCTGCAGATCACAATCTTCTTTATGCAGAAATCAAGGCATTACGATGCAATATATGATCAATCAACTGCATTAGGCAAAATAAATCTCAATCACTCAAGCCTTACTCACCAATTAATCACACATGGAAACACTTTCCATACTCACGTCAATCAACATTGCATGGACTGCAATACTCTGTCCACTCAAGGAAAGCATCGACAGCAACGAGATCAAGCTTTCTAAGGAAATATAATTCTCTTTTATAACAAATCAATTTGTAATTAAACCTTAATTTTCTTTCTATTTTTCTATCCAATGCATTCTTGTATAAATTACTATACGCATCCATTGTAAAGTCAAGTAAGGAAATACAATTTGCTATCAAACTTTTCAAAGTCCTCCCCCAACACGCCTCTTACCTAGCTCATCCAATGTTTGAGTTAATTTTTTTTTAAAAAAAAAAAAAATTCTGTAACAGCTACGTCGGTTCCACATCACTACGTAAGGTTCTCTATATTTAAATAAGGGAGTGAGATTTCAGAAAGCTATTGTTAATGTTTTTAGTAACTTATTAGTGTTTTGGATGCAAATGATTAATTTAGTGTGATGCTATATACTGTGTAACAAGGCCAACTTAATAGATTTTGATGCATAAAGCAACAAGTTTGGGTAGGACATTTTTTATATTTAAATAATTTAATTTTAAATTGTTTTTCTTGGTTTTTGCCCTTAATTTCGACTTGCAAAATTCATCTATGTTATGAGACATTTAATTTCAACAAATGTTATATTTTGTGTTGAGCTACATATAATTCTTTTTATGTAAAATTTGATTTGCGCAAAATAAAATTTATTTTACTCTAAAAATTATTTTAATGAACGAACTTAGCCAACATTAGCTTTAAGTTCAGGTGAAATTATAAGTTTCGTAGCTGATTTAGAGGTACAATTAATGTAACTTTTCATTTTTTTTTCTTCCTCTAAAGTCTTAATATCTTGAAATTCAATTATTTATATTTATTTTTCACTGTAATTGAGGCATTGATTAAAGAACACTAACTAACTTTTATGTCATAATATTATTTTTTTATTAAAATTGGGCCTCAATTAAAGAATATTGGCTGAATTTTTTGTCATTATTGGTGCTCTAATTTGTTTTTTTTAGTAGAAAACTTAATTATACTATAAGCCTTATTTTAATAGAGGCTTTAAGTAATTGTCTAATCCGCTCAGACATTCAGCCGGCCCTGCCTTGCAGTGTCTTACGGGTAGAGTAGACATTTAATGTGGGGGTCTGGCTATGAGTGTGAAGTCGTGTAGAGTAGAGTCTGTAGATTGGTGTAGGCAAATCATAATCATAGATGCATTTATGTAGACTTTCATAGATGCATTTGCGCACAATTCATTTAACGCTCAAAGCCCCCCCCCCAAAAAAAAAAAAACAGGTAAAAAAATATCATGTAGTGCATAGGTTCATAGGCAGCATGTAAGCTTGATCCGGTTCATAGATGCATTTTGCAGCATTCATTTAATGCTCCAAGCCTCCTCGAAAACTAAGTAAAACAATATTGTCATGTAGTGTAGACATTCATAGATTCATTTGCAACATTTAATGCTCAACGCCTAAAAAACTTGTCAAAAAAATGCCATGTGTCGTCGACGGGTAGAGACTGGAGTTGGAGTGGTCAATGTATGATGGATCATTTAAATGCTAAAAAAATGGCACTAACTCACAAAGTTCTGCTCTTTAAAGTATAGGTTTTTATATTTTAAAGATTCAAAATTTATTATTTTGTTGCTTTCATCTATCTCTTTATTTTAAGGCTCCGTTTGGTTTGCGGAATAGGTCCTGAAATAGAATGACTATTCCTATAGAATAGTCATTCCTTTATTTGGTAAGAGCCTATTCATATGAATAGTTATTCTCATAGGAATACTTATTCCCTTACGAAGATGAATATGTATTCCTTTTAAAAATGAGAAGAATACCGATTCATTTTCTACAGGAATAAAATTATTGCAGC
>FXXK01000220.1:184249-329587 GCA_900184695.1 Betula pendula | reverse complement strand
AGATGAGAGAGAGAGACAGACGAGAGAGAAACTCATACTGAAGAAGAAAAGAAAAAATACTTCCGGAAGAAGGAAGAAAGAAAAGAAAAGAAAAGAAAAAAAAAAAGAGGTAAAGAAACGCAGATGATGAGAGAGAGAGAGAGAGACAGAGACGAGAGAGAAACTCATCTGAAGAAGAAAAGAAAAAATCTTCCGGAAGAAGGAAGAAAGAAGAAGAAAAAAAGGAAAAAAAAAAGAGGTAAAGAGAGAGAGAGAGAGAGAGAGAGAGACAAGGACGAGAGAGAAACTCATCTGGAGAAGAAAAGAAAAAATCTTCCGGAAGAAGAAAGAATGAGAAGAAAAAAAGAAAAAAAAGGTAAAAGAAAAAAAAATATTATTTTAATGATATAAGGAAGTGTTTAAAGAATTTATTGTGAGGTGAATTTAGATAAAACAATAAAAAGTAATTTGGTTCCTTAAATTTAAAGAAAGTGATTGAGTATCTACTGTAAATGCTTACCATGACTCACTCAATCTGAGACACTCTTCTTCGTATCTTTCTCATTTTTGTCTTCTTTTTCTCTCTCTTTTTCGTCTCTTTGACAGTTTGACTCTTTATATGTTGATATCCATAAGTTCATTAGCTTAAAATAAAAATTAGAAAGACTTCAAGGTTACAGAACTGAAGAACTGAAGAAGAAAATGATAGTTTTGAAGAAGAGCTTCGCCAAAGCTTGTAGAAGAAGATTTACTTTTTTGGTACTGTAGTAGCATGTAGAGGAACAAAGAAATGGGAGGGAGGGGGGGGATGTCTTAATTTTTTTTTTTTTTTCACTTCTTTACTTTTTTTTAGACTTAATTTTTTTTTTTTTTTTTAAGGGGGCACTCCCTACGCAGCAACCCATATATCCACCCCTACACCTATGAATAATAACTATCATTAATTACACAATGAAAATGCTATTCAACATTTTTAATTATCCATCTTTTAGTATTCTTTTTACTATTTTTTTAATTTTTTAATTTTATTTTTAAAAAAAGTGGATATGATTGTGCTAAATAAATAAAAATACATTTGAGAATACTGAATAGCATTTTCTTGTACAATATTAGTGATGATGATACGTTATCGTCATGAATATTGTTAATTTTTAAAATCATTTGTACATTTTTAATTAAATTTATATTTTTTTAACCAAATATAAAATTAAAATTGAATTGGACAAATTAATATAAATAAAAATAATAACATCAAGATAGAAAATGTTCTTCTTCTTTTTTCCCCTTATTTCTTTCGCTTGCCCTTTATTTTACGTACGTGCTCCCGTAGTCCCGATGCCCTATACATGCAGAATGTGTTACACGCGCAGGAGAAAGTGAAGGACAATGCCATTGGGCTCGAAACAGCCAAAATACGTCCAACCAATCTCTTTCTCTCCCCTTTATATATAGGGGAAGTCGATCTTCTACCTTATCTTTTTTTTTTTTTTATGAATAAGTCTTCTACCTTATCTTGCATTCGAAGTAAGTGTCCTTTCTCTAGACGGCATATATATATCTTGCTACTCTGAATAACAAATTAACTCAGAATTTATATTCCTCTCAAAAACTTTCAAGGTATTCAAGAAATTATCACTGATCATCAGATCACCCTCTCTTTATTTTCATCTAGTAGAGGAGTAGTATTTTATGATTAATGATATCTCTGCCCATTTCGGCGGCAAACACATGCATGTTACATGGCCAACTTCTTCAAGCTAGCGTGTTATATATAGTGTTTGCTGTATTTTTTTTTCTCGAGAATAATATGATATATCTCACAAAGTATCATATCATGTACCAAACAATCAACAATTCTCTCTGCCACTGCATGCAAATGAGTTTCATACGTAGTTTCTCTTTCTCTCTCTTTCTCTCGTTTTATTTATGCATATATAGTTGTTTTATTTAATTGTTATAGATAGAGGATGTGGAAGTTGAAGATAGCGGAAGGAGGGCCGGGGCTGGTGAGCGGAAACAATTTCATCGGGCGGCAACACTGGGAATTCGACCCGGATGCCGGCACTCCCCAAGAACGTGCTCAAGTTGAAAAGGCCCGCCAGGAGTTCAAGAATAATCGGTTTCGGACCAAACAAAGCGCTGATCTTTTGATGCGGATGCAGGTACATATACACCTATATATAGCTATATCTCTGTTTCTTCTTCTTCTTCGACTCTGATCAGTCAAACCATCAATTTGCACAGGAAGAGATAGGCTTATAAGAGAAAGTTGACAAGACTAAAGATAAAATGTCTCCCTGTTTGTTTTTTAATATTATTAAGAATTAATTAGTAATATCCACTTAATTTTTTTAAGAGTATTATCTTCTAACTCTTTATATTAACTGTCTATTTTGAAGATAAAATTATTTTTTTTTACTCTAACTATCCATTTTTTCTAATTAAGCACCTACATCTGGATTCTTAAACTAGAATCCACTTTCACTTTTTCATTTAAATATAATGTTTTAAGAATTTTTTTATTATTTTCCCAACATCCGTATATTGGAAAATTTGTATTTTTCTAATAGTCATATTTTTCAAATTTGTCTTTTTTTTCTTGCACCTTTTTTTATCATATTAATTTTTAAGTTTTTGACACTGTCCATCACTAAAATTCCTATAAAGTTAAATATTAAGCAAGGTCAAATGGTATTCTCTAGGGCCAAATTAAAGCTGCAGTTCATGTGGACAACATGTTTGATAAAGTTATTATTATTATTATTATTATTATTTTGGTCCTCAAAATAGGGATGAACAATGAAAGAGAAGAAAAAATAAAGAAAAGGGAAAAATAAAGAAAATCAGGAAATTAAAACAAAAAGTTTGAGAGAGAAATTAACATTTTTTTAATTTAAATAAGAGTAGAAAATGAAACGACTCCCTTAGCATAATATCATTAATGATTATGGTCTATTTATGATGCATGATTGAGTTTGTCTAATGATGGAAAAGGGGGCCATGGCTTTGTCTAGTTTTGAAATTTTTCTTTCAACCTTGTTCAAAATGTTATAGACTATGCAGAATTATTAATTATTTGAGTGAACCAACTAAAGAGTTATGGGTTGGCTCGTCCTGTTCTGTCGTTTAAACCTTAAAAATTAACAATAATTTTTTATGTAAATTTAATTGTTTAATGGTTAACATAGTAAGTGTCACATACACTATCATATTAATTTGTAAGAAACTTATAATAAAATTATAATACTCTTAGCAGTCCTCTTGTTTTTATGTCAAAGTTTAGATACTGACCACGGTATCAATGATTAGAATAATTTTATTACCAGGCCAAGCTCAGACCATGTTATTAACCAACAAATTGCTTCAATATTAAAAAAAAAAAAAAAAATTGCTTCAATATTAAGGATAATAATATGGTTGTGATTTGTGTTAGAATCTTGAAAATTTTAATTGTGAGGACTTCGACATATTTTTCACTTGCACGTTTCTCTCTTTGATATGGAAAACTCACAGCTTAGGAATGAGAACCCATGTCAGCCAATTCCACCACCAGTGAAAGTGAAAGAAACGGAGGTGATAACAGAGGAAGCTGTGATTACTACACTGAGAAGAGCATTAAGCTTTTTCTCCTCCATTCAAGCTCATGATGGCCACTGGCCTGCTGAATCTGCTGGCCCCTTGTTTTTCCTTCAACCCTTCGTATGTATTTTTCTCACCATTGTATAAAAATGCATGTTTATTCTTCTTCTTTTTTTTTCACTAAAATATAAAAATGTCTACATAAATTGTTATAGTTCTTGATTCTCACATGTATTTTGAATAGAATATGTAATATTTATATGCATTTTGGACATGTCAATTTAATAGATTATGTTGAAGAATTTCTTCTAACCCAATTTAAAGAAAATTTTTATACACAATATATTAATGTTCCTTGCGAACAAAAAGAAAAAGAAAAAGGAAAAAATGGCCAAATATATATTTTTTTTCCGAAATAACCTCAAACACACATGCACATGTTGCACAAGTCCCGGTGGATGTTGGCATGTTTCAGTTGCCTAGATAGGGTTCGAGTAGGGTTGATAGACCTTTCGAAGTTCGTACCCCTCTCCATATCTCTTCTGCTACCACTTTGTGCACAATAAAAAAGACTGAGTCATTTTTTGGCCAAATTCTTATTATTTAGTTATATTTTCAGCACAATTTTTCTATTTCGAATTTATTGTTGAGAGCCCACCCATTTTGGTATTATTTTATACTAGGTAACTCTTTCCTTATTTGCTCAAAAAAAAAAAAATTGACACATCACTAGCCAGTCACCACACTAAACTACTTTCATGATGTGCAGCAAAATTGATTCTTAAAAAAAAAAAAAAAAAAATACTATATGTCGAACCAAGGTGTCCAACTTGGTCCAACTCATGTTGTGTTGGACTCTTTTTTTTTATTATTCTTTTTTGTCAACACAATGAGAGTTGGACACGTTGGTTAGACATACAGCATTTCTCAAAAAAAAAACAAAAAACAAAAAACAAAACAAAGAACTTATGTGGAAGATGGACTTTTGTCGGGGTGGGAGCTCACCCGCCCCTCCCAACCTCTGCCACTTGCCTTAAAACAAACTTTGACAAAAGAATAAAGACACTGTTTGTAAACTCTCTAAACACATTCACGGATCCTTGAAAAAATAAATTTTTTATAGCCATCTGCTTTACGTAAACTGCAGCCTTGATATTTGTAATTCTTGATAGGCTTATTTCAAAATTACCCCTCTTTTCATTTTTGTCTCAAACCTTTTGTTTATTTTGTTTCTTGGGGGCATTATTGAAAGTAAATTATTACACTTTGAAATTTTAACATCGTGAGCCACTTTTTTCACGCAGCTGTGCAGTACACACTACACGACAATACGTTAGGGGGTGGGAAGGGGTTAACAAACGCACCCAAAATCCTCAAAAATTTCGCCCCTCCCCCGGCTGTGCACATGCATAAATTTTGAGATTTATGTCTGGCTATAAATCAACCCAGCGATTTGCTTGTTAAATCTAACTTAATTTCATATTATTATGATATTTAGGTAATGGCATTATACATCACTGGAGGTCTCAATGCTATTTTTTCACCAGCACACCAGAAGGAAATTATTCGATACTTGTATAATCATCAGGTATTATTCTGTTTTTATTTATTTTTTACTGAATATAACTTTGTGTCTATAAAGGCCTAGAAAACTAAAAATTTGGCTAATTCTTAAACTTGTGTATTTGTGGGACATGCAGAACGAAGACGGAGGTTGGGGGTTCCATATAGAGGGTCACAGCACAATGCTTGGGTCAGCATTGAGCTACATTGCCTTGAGAATACTTGGAGAGGGACCTGACGATGGTGAAGATGGGGCTATGGCTAGAGGCCGGGAATGGATCCTTGACCATGGTGGTTTAGCGGCTATTCCTTCATGGGGAAAGTTTTGGGTCACGGTATGACAAATTGAAACCATTACCTTTATTATCTTGGTTTTATCTAGCTGACACTTTGATAATATACATAGGCAAGCAAAAACTTATTAAAGTAGCATTTCTCTAATGTCCGAGTGAAAGAATCACATATCAGGATCCCCCTGCAATTCGTAAAATTCTGGTCATGAACAGCTTGGATTGAGACACGTAAGCCTTAAAAACTGATCAAAATATTAAAAAAAAAAATGCGTGGACGAAACACCTCGTGAGGTGGTAGGCCAGCCCCTTGAAGAGTGGCCGAGCACCGTTTTACTTTTACCCTTTGAGGGGGTGGTCACCCTCACCACCTCAAGGTTTTAGTTATTTTGCTTTATATTTTTGTAAGGCTTATGTGGCTTAATCCAGGCCGTTCATTTTGAATTTGGAATTGTAGGCCCTGCAATTCCTTGATCTCAAATCCAACTATCAAAGCTGTAGGTTGTGAAAAATATGTAAAGAAAAAAAATCATACCACACATTGTACTTTAAATCTGTACAATTCCATCGTACTTTCTTATCAACTCTAGACTAGTAGCAGCAACAATGGTTGAGCTTCTCAATTTAGATTCATGCATATAAAGTTCAAGCATTTACAAGACCTCTTACAAAATGAGGGAAGCATATTTACTTTCAACTGTATATATCTTTAGCATATTGTGATCTTGTGATGTAAAGTAGTGAGGTAAGATGGAAGCATATTTACTTTCGATTCTCGGAATGCCCCCCCGATTGTGATAGATTTTTTATTCATCAAAAAAAAAAATAGCATATTTACTTACGACTGTATATAATCTTTAGCATATTGTGAACTTGTGATGTAAAGTAGTGAGGTATAGGAGTCTCATTGTTTTATCTGTCAAGTGAAAACTCAAATGTCGGGTCTCATGTATAGGTACTAGGAGTGTATGAGTGGTCAGGCTGCAATCCACTGCCCCCAGAGTTCTGGCTTCTTCCTAAAATCTTCCCCTTACATCCAGGTTTTTTCCACTCACATTTTTTTGCTGGAAAGCACATTTTGTAAGTTGTACATAGTACTAAAACATTTATCAAAGAGTTAGCCTTAGTGCATGTATTTGATACTAAAGGTGTTCATTACATGAAATGCAGGTAAAATGTTATGCTACAGTCGCTTGGTTTACATGCCAATGTCCTATTTATATGGGAAGAGGTTTGTTGGGCCAATCACTGAATTGATTCGATCACTAAGACAAGAATTATATAACGAGCCTTACCATCAAATTAACTGGAATAAAGCCCGGAATACAGTTGCAAAGGTTAGTTGAATCTTAATCCTTTTGCATTTCGTTTTTATCAGAAACCTATATGTCACATCCTGCTTATCAGCAATTTTCACAAAGTTTTTGCAAAATGTGTTCAACTAAGACTATCATTATCACCATACATATTCTAATTACACAAGCAATTATGAAGATTCCTGGTGAAATTATGGCATACATAAAACTCACCCAAGATGCAAATTTAGGAGGATCTCTACTGTCCGCATCCCCTCATACAAGATATGCTATGGGGATTTCTTCACCATGTAGCGGAACCTTTCCTGGCGCATTGGCCCTTTTCAATGTTGAGAGAGAAGGCACTAAAAGCTGCAATCGGTCATGTACATTATGAGGACGAGAACAGCAGATACCTTTGCATTGGAAGCGTTGAAAAGGTCAATAACTAGTGTACTAGTGTTGCAGTTACAATCAAAATGAGATAAATATATATATCAAAGTATTTGATTTGTCATCAATGAACTGAATTTTCAAGGTTAGTTGTATTATAGGTAATATGTTTGATTGCATGTTGGGCTGAAGATCCAAATGGGGAGGCATACAAGCTTCATCTAGACAGGATTCCAGACAACTATTGGGTTGCTGAAGATGGCTTAAAAATTCAGGTCATATGATCACCCCTTGCCTCTTTCAGTTACTGGTCTTTTGTGGAACAAGAACAAACCATAGTTAATGCAGTCACACATACTTGAAGCATTTACAAAAGTCAAGCCTGCAAAATCTTGGTCCATTTAAAATCATATTTTGAAATGTACTAAATGATGCTTTGTTTATCTGATGCAGAGTTTCGGCTGTCAGATGTGGGATGCAGGTTTTGCTATTCAAGCAATTCTTTCTTGTAATCTAAACGAAGAGTATTGGCCAACACTTCGTAAAGCACATGAATTTGTAAAGGCTTCACAGGTCAGAATATATGTCATATACTCCTTACATTGTTTTATCTAAGATAATGCTTTTTAACTTAAATCATGCTATTTTTAGGTCCTAGAAAACCCTTCTGGGGACTTCAAAGCTATGTACCGCCACATAAGCAAAGGAGCATGGACATTCTCGATGCAAGATCATGGCTGGCAAGTTTCTGACTGCACTGCTGAAGGGCTGAAGGTAATGCCTCATTCTCGAGATTTGTTTGTAAGGAGAATCTGACATTTGTCAAAACCTTTTCTTTTGCAGGTTGCAATCTTGTTCTCACAAATACCTCCGGACCTAGTTGGGGAAAAATTGGAGACACAGTCGTTTTATGATGCTGTGAATGTCATTCTTTCTCTACAAGTAAGAATTCAACCATACAAATTCTATTTTTGACCCAGTTAGCAATTAAGCAACTTCATTATGTTTAAGCTCTCCCAGATGCTTCACATGAATAATTGACTTTCTTGCAATTGCCACTACAGAGTAGCAATGGTGGTTTCCCAGCATGGGAGCCTCAAAGAGCATATGGTTGGTTAGAGGTAACTTTTCGAAGCTTGATAAGTCTATTCATACTTATGACAAAAGTTGTCATCTTTATCCAGCACCCGTTACCATTATTTTTGTATCTATTTTCGTAGATTTTCAACTCATCAGAGTTCTTTGAAGAAGCCTTTATTGAGCGAGAGTAAGACATCTTCAGCACAACAACATTTACCATGGTATTGCTCATATTTGCTTCCTAACAAAAGGCTGTGTCACCTTATAGGTACGTAGAGTGCACTTCATCTGCAGTTCAAGGTCTGGCACTCTTTAGGAAGTTCTATCCCAGGCACCAGAGGATGGAGATAGACAGTAGCATTTCCATGGGAATTCAATACATTGAAAACGTGCAAGAATCTGATGGATCATGGTAATATGTTTTTTGCGTACGTTAATTCTTGAACAATACTGCTCTAGATTAGCCAGCAGATTTTTGTTTTTGATAAAAAAAAAAAAAAAAAAAAAAAAAAAAAAAAAACTGACTGTTTACACATACAAACAATGGTAGCCTACTATGGGAGTATGGGTATAACAATAGGGAGCTGGATCAAATTTACTTACAGTTTTTTCTTTTCTTTTGGTTGATGTTGTTAAATCACCATTTATTGCAAAATGTAGAATATTTAATTTAAGGACAGAAATTAGCTACAAACTGGTTTGTAGCAATTAGCTACAAACCAGTCTAATAAAATGACATGTGTCCCTATGCATGTGGAGAGCACATGTTTTTTTAATAACATGTGCTTCTCACATGCTAAGGGCACATGTCATTTTATTAGACTGGTTTGTAGCTAATTGCTACAAATCAGTTTGTAGCTAATTCTGTCCTTAATTTAAATGGGACATAGACAAGATTCAAACTTAGGATCTTTGATCTGATGTCATGATGAATCACTAATTATCTTAAAAACTTTAAGCTTGTATAAAATTGTGAATTTAATAATTTAATTAATATTTTAACATATGTTAGTATTATTCATGAAGAAAAGATCATTTTTACAGGTATGGTTATTGGGGGATTTGCTACACCTATGGTACATGGTTTGCTGTAGGGGCACTGGCAGCCTGTGGAAGAAACTACAAAAATTGTCCTGCATTGCGCAAAGCTTGTGAATTTTTGCTATCAAAACAGCTTCCTAACGGTGGATGGGGAGAAAGTTACCTATCATGCCAAAACAAGGTATTGAACAATTGGTTTCAATTTGAATGTGGATTCCGATATCTAGCAATTTGCTCCGAACAGCAAATGTGAGAGAGCCTCAGACACACTTGCCCGAACAGGGAGCAGGTTGTCCAAGACTTGTTCTGGCAGATAAGAGCATTAGCAGCAGCTTCCCTTAAGCTTTTCTTTAATGTAGGGAACAAAACCATTTTTTACTTCCCTAGTTAAATGCACTCCACAGCTGCTTCTCTTCATCTTTCCCTACATGAATTAAATACTATTTAAATTAAACGCTAGAAAAAAGAGAAAGGAAAGAGAAAGGGAGGGAACCAAAAGTGGTTCTCTTCGTGTTTCTATAGTTTAGGGAACACTTAAGGAAGTTGTTGCAGGGACTTTTTTGTGTTTTTTTAACAGTTTTCCCTACACTAGGGAAGGGAATAGAGTTTAAGGGAAGCTGCTGCTAATGCTCTAAGCCTCATAAAAGCTTTCTCGACAGCAAAATTGCTGAGGGGATCTCTATTCAAAGAATGTATACTACCAAACTACATTGAAAAAAAAAAAAAGACGGGAAGGGAAAATAAAGGAAAGAACTCAAGTAAGCTTCTTTGTGAAACAGGTGTGGACGAATATAGAAGGCAACCGTGCAAATTTGGTCCAAACAGCATGGGCCTTGTTATCCCTCATTGATGCTGGGCAGGTCGGTGCATCATTTTCTCTTCAAATATTTGACATTGCTGCATAAGAAGACCAAAGAATGTTATGCGCTATAGAAAGAAGAAGTATCACTAAAGAACTCTCCATGCATATGAACTGAGAAATTAAGATTTACACAAATAAAGTCAAGAAAGTCTGCAGCTTCAGTATTCAACGGTCAAATTTTAGGAAGTACAAACATACCCATATGCTGATTCTGAATTTTTTACAACTTTAGGCCGAGATAGATCCAACACCAATTCATCGTGGAGTAAGGGTATTGATCAATTCACAGATGGAAGATGGTGACTTCCCTCAACAGGTAATTCATGTCTATTTAGAATCCAAACATTTAAATAATCTGACAAAGTTTTTGTCCGGTCCAATCTATTAAATTGACATCCGTTTTTAAAGTACGTGATTCTCATATGCATTTCTTAAAATGTATATGAAAATCTCATACTCTGTTAATCCTATTAAAAATTCATATGAAAATCACATGCTCTAAGAACATATGTCAGCTTAATAAACTGGATTAGAAAAATTTCTTCAAATCCAATTTTTCCATTTGTGTCTCTGAGTTTGGCTATTTCTTTTTTCGTTCTTTTTTTTCCCTTTTATCAAAACAACTTTTTACGTTTTAATTTATTTTATCAAGCATAGTATAATTGATGGTTATTGGCAACAGGAAATCACTGGAGTATTTATGCGAAACTGTGCACTAAACTACTCATCATATAGAAACATTTTTCCGATATGGGCTCTTGGAGAATATCGGAGGCGACTTCTGTTTGCATGATACCTGAATGCGTAAGCAAAGGATTGCATATTGAACTTTAGGAGCCCAAATTAGCTTGAAAGAGCTAGACTGCTATCTCCAATACATATACAACAACTTTCATGCAAGTAACAAATGTTGAATTTTAATCAACTTCTCTCTCTTTCTTTTAGAGAGAGAAGCTCTCAGCCAAAGGGTTTGAGGTTTTTTTCCTCCTCCCTGGTGAGGTCTCTCTTCTACCTTGAGCTACTGCTCTAGGGGAGAAGGGATCTTTTCCGTCTTCATCTCTTTTGGTTTTTTTGTTGTCTTTTCCTTTCTTTTCGTCTTTCTCCAAAAATCGTAGCACCAATAACTCCCCCCTCTGCCACGCTGCGCCTCCGTCTCTGGCCATCACTCTCCTCCACACCGTTCACCAAACGTGGACAGCACTCAGGATAGATTTGGGGCACAGATCATGGTTTTTCTAAGCTAGATCTTTCCTCATCCGTCTGTCTCGCCCACCAACGCGGCTCTCCACCATTGTCCTTGACTTATCCGCTCCGACTTTCGTTGCCCCCCGCACCTCTATCTCATCCCCATGCCCCGGCGCGTAGCCCTCACGTGCCTGCCTGTGTCTCCTACCCTCCACCTATTATCACCTTCCTTCTCTAATGCTGTTGTTTTTTGGTGTTTTGCTGTATTTGTTTTTCTGTTGTTTCCTTTGTATTTCAGTTTTTGTAGTTGTCTTTTGTGGGTCTCCCCGCTTGTCTATTGTTTTATTTTATGGTGGATACTTTTCCCTCCGGCGTTAGTTTGATGGTTTTGCTTGCTGTCGTGTAGCATCTCTTCAGTGGCCCCGATCCAACCTCTTTCAGAAGAGTTGAGGAACTTTTCAAGGTTCTTGATCCTCTTAGAGCCATTTGCTTTGCCTCTATTAACAGCCCTTTGTGGTTATTCTTGTTCTCTTTATAGGTCGGGTGATTTATTTAACTTATTTCACTTCTTAGTTGTCTTTTGCTTGCAGAGCTGATTTTAGGTTATTTAGGAGTTTTTGTTTGGGTTGCCCACCATTTTTGTTTTTTTCTTCCGTTGTGATTTTTCCGTTTCCCCACTACAATATTGAATAGGAAAAAAACAGAAAATAACAAATGTTAGGAGAACACTCAACAAATAAAATTAGAAAATCCTCCATTAGTTGAAAGATGTAAATTATGTCATAATTAGTTTGACGTGAGACAAACAGCAACTATTATCATGTAATTTAATATAATATTTGTGGATTTTTAATGTGCAATATCATATAATATAAACCTTATAGCTCTTTTTTCAAGTGTTTGTTCTTTTTTCTTGTTCTTTTTTTTTTTTCTAAATTTTGAATGAGGGACCATGTTGGATCATCTTTGCATTCAACTTCAAATAAAGCAGTTGTAATATAGTTACTTTTTTCAAAAAAAAAAATATCAATTAAATTTATTGTTTTCTATCAATTTAAGCAGAAAAGTAGTGATTTAAATTATATTATATTAGACCTGAAGTTCTAAACTCAAATCTTGACTGTACAAATTTATTTTTTATTTCAATTAAAATAAATTTATGTGTTGTCTTTTAAAATAAGTAGTGATCTATGAGAGGCTATTTGGCGTATAAGACTATAAGTCGTAGAACTGGAGGTAATTTTTTTTTTTTCTACGTACGAAATTTATTGAAAAAAACTTGACAAAAGCAAAAGAATAGGAAGCAATCCAAAAAACAAGAGGCCTAAAAGTCCGATAAAAAAGTCAACACAAGCAAGAGCCTAAATAAGGAAGAGAGACCTGCTACATTTATATTTCTTGTACATACGGAGTTCATCTCTTTTGCAGATTAATAACTGAGTCTGAGACATATGTGTGCATGGTTCCTCTTTTTTACAAATCAATCATTAGATTTGTGAAAGTTTTATGTGGGTTTCATAAATCCAATGTTTAATTTGAAAAAAAAATATACTGTCAGGCAAATATACAAGAATTGAATTAGAAGAATATATGTCAGTTTTATAAATTGAACTTGAAGAATTTCTTCAAACTCAATTTAAAGAAAAACTTTGTCCTAGTTGATTTAATATACAAGATAGGGAAATGAATTTACCAATTTATTGGGACTTTTCTCGTAGGAAAAGTTTATATAAATAAAGTAATTTGTTAGGAGACCATCAATTAATATGGAATTAAGATTCTTCCTGCATACAAGTATAAATCAAGGATATATATATATATTAGGTTGGGGGCAGGTCTCCTTCCTTGCCATAGGTTAGGTGCTCCTATAATCACAGATTCACAGCTATTCAAGATAGAGTAGAACTAGAAAGCGGATGTCTAGTGCCGGCATGCCCTCACAAAAGTGAGGGCATGTGGAATAAAAATAAAAATTGCATACCCTCACTTTTGTGAGGGTATCCGGACGAACATGTAGCACGACTCTTCAAGATATGGTTCCTTGTCTTAGTTATGCAATTAATAACCTGCACGTTACATGCAGGAGAAATAAACCAATACAAACTGCAGAAGAAATTAACAAAATGAAATCATATCATAAGTATTATAAAATCAGAAAAACCTTTTACAAATTCTGGAGAGGAGAAAGCCAAACTGGGAACCCCTTTGCTGGAACGGGGGCCACCTCTATTTTTATTTTCTCATTCGGAAGAATTGGTTCCCATTTGAACATTTTCACTACGTAATGGAGGAAGACAAGAACAGTCACTCTAGCATACTCCTTTCCTGGGCACATTAGAGGACCTGCCCCGAAAGGAACATATGCGTAAGGAGAAGCTCCATTTTCTTCAAATCTTTCTGGATTAAACCTTTCTGGCTCTGAGAAGTATTCAGAATTCTTCTGGGTCGAACCCACACTCCAATATATCTGAAAAGTTAGATAGACAAATCAGTGGGATGAGAAAAACAAATTTGCTTATAATGACAAATGAAAAAGATGCATTTTCAAATCGTACATTTTTATAATCACTATTTTTTAATTCCACTTTTTAAAATGATAAACTCAACCGGCCGGACTAGGACACGTACCTTCCAACCCTTGGGAATGACATAACCTTCGTAGGTGATATCTATCTTGGCCTCTCTAAAGGAACCTTGAACAATTGTTGTATGCCTCATCACTTCGTTCACAAAGTTCCAAGTATACTTCATTTTTTGTATGTCATCCCAACATAGCACTTCTCTTGGCTTCATTAGCCCTATGATCTCTCTTTGCTCTGTCATGCAAAACAATTTCTACGTGTAAGAAATTTCCTAAATAAACACAAATTACGGGTGTTCGGTAATTTATTCCAAATAAAGAATTATTAGTGGAATCAAAGCAGAATTTATTTTTATTCTTATTTTTTGATGGGAAGAATAAATAAAGTAAAATTCTGATTGAGGGTCTCTGGTCTAGCCTATAAATACAAAATTTGTGTATTTTTCAAGTTTTTGTTGCTGAAATTCTCTGATTAGCTTGAACAAATATGATTAGAGGTAATTCTAAATCCCGTAATTTAAGCATAATATTTGTTTTGTATGCTAACACTATGAACTAGTTACCACTAGTGGCAGTAGTTACGTGGCCTAAAAGGAGTTCTTAAAAGGTTAGCCATGTACTATGGCGTGAGTTTGAAACTCGAAATGAGAATCTTTATATAAGCCTAATTAGAATTAATTATCTTTGGTCTCACTGATGCCCTGATGGGGCTGACCTAGGTTATGGCTCAATTGGCCTTGAGGGAGCAAATGTGTTTTCCACTGTCTAGGCCTCTCTTGAGCAATTCCCAACAAGCATGTGCTATCCTAGTCATGCTCAGCTAGAATAGCCACAATTGGTCACCCCTTCCTGCCCTTTTTTAATTTTAAAAAAAAAATAAAAAAAGAAGAATTAATACCTCTTACAACTTCATTATAGACATGAGGCATCTCAGCAAGATATTTCATAGAGAAAGTGATGGTGGCAGTCGTAGTGTCGTGGCCCCCAAACAGAAACGCCAAAATCTTATCTGCAATCTCCAATTCTGTCATGAACGACCCATCATCGCATGGCGAAGCAATCATTTGTGACAACACGTCCTGTGTTGGAGACGCCAAATTATTTGCCATGGCTTCCCTCCTCTCCTTAACAATCATATAAATCTCTTTTCTAAGAGATTCTGCTGCTTTTGTTGCATGATAAAATGGTGTACCCGGTATGCTTAAATGTACGGATAGTAGGCCTTTAGTGAGATTGTTGAAGTGGCACAAAAACTTGGACAATTTCTCCGTGTCGTCGATGCTCATAAATAAACGGCAAGCTAAGGTGAATGTGTGGATTTGTACTAGAGGATGTACCTGAAATAAAACTTAAGACTATAAAAATTGTAAAGACAAACAACGGAATAATAAAATTGATACAAAGATTTTACGGTTCAGTTTATGATCTACGTTAACACAAGATAAATGTATTCAAATATTATAAGAGATCAAATCAAATCTGTAATACCCTGATTTCATATTGGAAAGATAAGGAATAACTTAAATAAAGTGAGTGATTTATAAAAATAGTCATAAATGTTAAGTCTCACATTGTTAGAGACATATCTACTTCTCCGGATATGTCACAGATACCTATAGAAGTTATCTTACTAATCTTTTGTAACTGATTCTCTTATATACAAACACCTTAACCAGTATTTGGTAAGGTAGCAACAACAAATATTCTAAGATTCTATACACATCGACTAGTTATTAGGTAAAACTGAGCTTTACAAAGAATTATAAAAAAGCTTCAAATTAACTAATCCTTTTAGGGTGATAACGCCAACATATGTGGTTTACGTTTTGCTGAGGTTGTTACAAAATCATATTTAAATGTATTCAAATCAAATTTGATTACAATCGATGGTGAAATCAAATTTGATTACAATCGATGGTGAAATCAAATCTCGGAATATATTCTAACTGTACCTTAACTTCATTTTTCCCTTCCCAATGATTCTTAAAGTGGGTTCTTGAAATGGAGTCAATTGATGCCACAAATTTGTGAGCCTCGTTGAACTTGAAGAACAAGGAGATGAACTTCCTGGCCTTGGCAGCATCATGTTCAATGGGCACAAGTGCCGTGGAGGGGAAGAGCTTCTGAACCGAGGGAGGGCGCCAACGTGTGAACAACTTGCCATCATTTGAAAAGATGAACCTATTTGCGGCAGCGCCAGAAAATATGATGAAATTCTCACCAAGAATAGAAGTTTTGAATACTTTGGAGGAGTATTTGGCTGTTCTCTTTGAGACAAAATTTTCCACTGCTCCCCCTTGCATTGCAGCCAAAAATTGAAGGGTTTCACCAATGATTGGCCAACCGAAACTTCCCGGAGGGAGAGTCGGGCTGGTGCGAGTGACATTTTCTTTGGTTTTATAAGCCAAGATAAAAATGCCAAAGGAAATGGAAGAAGCCAAGAATAGGGAAATCAAGAAGAAGAAGAGCTCCATGTGGGGTTGGGAAGTGTGACATTAGTTTACTACTTTCTTAAGTGGTAAATATTAATTGCTTTCGCGGCTTTAAATCTCATAGACTTGTTAACAAAGTCAACTTGATAATTAAGTTGGGTTAGGTAGATTTTGACTATAACAGGGGAAAAAGATCCGATACGATTTCAAATAAATTATAAATTCTCAAATTATAAAATTTATTCTGTTTTTAGGAATCGAATTGCTTACTACCTATTAAAAATGGACATTTTATCGAAGCAGTTAGAATGAATTTCTTTACAAAACGCTTTTTCTTCTTCTTCATTTTTATAGAGACGATTCTTTCTCAGAAAACTAAAATACAATTTATGGCTAAAAGCTTTTTTACAACATAAAGAACAAGAACCTAATAAAAATGTACTTAATTTTTAACTGTAACATGCCACCTATTAAAGTGTAATTCGATGCCTAATACTCATTTAATTAAATGGACTAATCTGCTAATTTTGCCATGTTCATGAGTTGTATTATAAATTGCCCAACTTAAAATGTTATGTATTAGGTATGGGTCGTGTTAAAGCATGAATATAAGACTATATACATCAATTTTAATTTAACCCATTTTAATTAAATGAGTCAGACCTTTCAACTTTAACTTACTAATAATATCTTAAATTTATATCAAATTCATAAATCGTATCAAAAATTATTAGACACCTTTTTTTTCTAATTAATTATTAGACACCTTAGTTCACACTTCATTGCATCCCCACTCTAGCTTACCTTCTGATCATGCTAACACGTGAAATTTGCGGGCTACGGTGCTTATTTTTGTCATTAATTAATATCATTTTTGAAGGCTAATTAGCATAATAATTTTTTACTCAAAAAAGAAAAAAGAAAAAGAAAAGGGGGGTGATGGAGAGAGTTGACTGTTGAGGGATATCCCTACGTCACTAGTCCAAGTTATTAGCAAGGAAAAAATCTCCACCTAACACCAGTGTGGTACGGTAGAGCCAGGAATTGATTTTTAAAGGACCAATTTTTTTTCTCTTTATATAATGTTTCCACTATATATAAAAATATGAGAAACAAAATTCGAAATAGAAAGAATTATTTTATAACACAATATGTGCGTAACAAAAAGCATATTTGTCAAACTTTATAAATAAATAAGTGTCGCCCTATGTGCAGAAAAAAAATAAAAATACAAAAACAAAATTTCTAAAATTGTAGTTTATACTCTTATAAAGAACTAAAATCAGTAAGTATAAAATATAATTGGAAAGTGAAAATTGGTAAGATTATTCCTTCTTAAATTCTCTTTTACCCCTTTACTATGGTATGCTATTTCCTTTCTCACATGTATTAAAAGTTACCCAATCTCCAACTAAATGCATTACACCAAATCCTATGGCCTGTAACTAGCTGAAAGGCGTCATACTGACCCCAAAGAGATAAAATTAAAGAGATCACGTCGTTTGTTTTTTCCACCCAACATGTCATCCTTAAGAGCCACGTGTCTTCCTTAAACTCCTTCACCTCAACCACCTATGCCCAACTGATCAACCATGCATATCTCCCATTCCCCATCTACCCTCCTCTCCCCGACCTCACCTTGCACTACCCTTTAAAATTAAAATATCCTAATCTTGCCTGGGTTTTGTCTTCCATCTTTCTTAAGAAAATTGTGAAGCCTATCTCAAGTAACAAGTTCCCTTTATTTCTCTCCTTAATCTTTACCCTCAAAAAAATGAGAAAATGGAAAAAATGGATTCCAAGACTATAATTTCAGTTTCAACATCATATGTGGTTGTCATACCCACCATACTTGATGAATTTTCAAGGTTAGAATTCCTTTCTCATACTAGTCTTTCGGTAAGAGAGAGAGAGAGGGAGAGGAAGAGACAGCAAAAACCACAATTTAGGAGAAAAATGTGCACAGCCAAAAGTTGATTGTTGGGGCTATTGAATATTTTTTGAAGGGGCCCTTAGCCAATCACGTCTAAATCTCTTATACAAACATATAAGACTTAATTTTTTTTTTTTTTTTAAGTTTCAGTAGGGCCATGGCCCCTACTGGTCTCCATGTGGCTCCGCCACTGCCTACCACCGACAGAAAAAATGGCAAGAAACCACACACCAAGGGCTTTGGGCCCTTCATAAAATTTCTTTTCCATATGAATCAAAGTGTATTCTTCTATATAAACATAAACATAAATTTCCTACAAATTAATTTGTAGAAAATTCTTATAAATTAGCCTTTAAAAGTAACATATGTCTTTAACATATAAGAAGTAATGCTTTTTTTAATAACATGTGCTTTTTATATTTTTTTTTTAATAGCATTAATAAAAAAATATGTGTTTCTCACATGCTTAAAAGATATATATCACTTTTAGAAGCTGATTTATAAAAATTTTCTAGAAACTAGTATGTAGGAGATTTCTGTCTTATAAACATCTCTAGCTATGAATCAATTGTGGAGAAATAGAAGCCATTTTTATTAAATGTGTTAAACTTGTCTATGGAACCTATCATGGCTTTAAAATAATTGTAAGGAATTGTAGAACTATCATGTGAATTTGTAAAGAATTGTAGTTACAATCTCATTCTGTATTGTAATTACATTTATTTATAACAAATGGTGATTATAACAATCTTAAAAATTCATTTATATCAATGATTTACCAAAATACTAAAAAAAAAATTATAAAGTCCATTGTTTATTAAAATTAGTTTTTTTTTTTTTCTAAGCTGTTTATTAAAATTAGTTAGTAGGCAAATATGGTCATCTTTAGGATTTTTTGCTTTTTTTTTTCTTTTGACAAAGTTGGCAATTGTAAACTATTTAAGGGATCACTTTTTTTTTTTTAAGGGTTCATTTAGTAGAGGTTAGAAGAAGAAATAATTGAAAACTATCTGGAGGCTGGGCATTGGACAGGAGTCCGCAGTCAGCTACACGTGTTGGTATAGAAATGGGACTTAAGCCATAATTATCGAGGAAAAAAAAAAATCTACCCAACACAGTCGTCTCTTCCGCTGGTGCAACTGATCTATGGGTTTGGTAGTTGTATTTCTGTTATTCTCTTTGTATTTATGTTTTGTGTTTTGATTTTTTTATGGGCTTTAGCTTTCCTGCCGGTGTTTGGTTCCCTTCCCGTATGTTGTGCTATCTCTGGTACAATAGGATTCCTCATCATCGGCTTCTCCTTTTCATGACCATCTTTCAGTGCTTGTTCTCTTGCTATCAAGCAGCTCTCCGCATGTTGCAGCTTCTGTTTAGGTTGTTCCTTTCGGAGAATTTTGCCTTTGTTAACCACCTTTCGTGGCGGCCGGTATCGGCTCTCTCAATAGACCGAATCATTTTTTTTTTTACCCATTTTCAATAGTTTTAAGTGTTTTTGCACTGTTCCTGGTTGTTATGAGCTAGCTCTACTGATCTGTCAATTCATTGGAAAACAATCCATGAATTAACAAAACTACCCCGGACATCGATCTACAAAATATTTAGACAAAAAATTTGTATAAATCTTTAAACCTGGACCCATTGACCTTGAAATTAGTCATGTTAATTCATGTATTGTTTTCCAATGAATTGTTAGATCATGAGAGCTTTCTTTCATGTCTATACCCTTGGTTTTTATTCTTATCCTAACTGTGTCTTCCCGATTAGGATCATTAATTGAGATAAAATAATTTAGTTTCATGTTAAACAAAACTACCCTAGACATTTACAAAATGTTTAGACAAAAGTTTTGTAGAAATCTTTGAACCTAGACCGTTTGATACAAATTAATTTAGTCCTAGACTAATAGGTTGGAAGGATTTTGAAGTCCCTAAACAATGGCTTCTAAATGAGTAAATCTAAAGAACATCGTGGGCTGATGCTACAGTGCATCAGGGACACATGAACAGTGATTTCACTGTTTATGGGCCCCCATGAACAGTGAAATCACTGTTCATGTGTACAGTGCTCAGCCCAGGATTTTCCCAATCACCTCTCCTTCTAAATTATCTAACTAAATATCAAAATCAAGCTACAAGTCAGATCTCTTCAAGCTTGAGGAAAAAACTTTAATTTCCTAGATAATAGAGTTCATATATAAGTGGATCTAAATGTACGCGCGTTCTTCTATTTTTGTTTTTCTTGAAGACGTGTTTTCTTCTTCTTTTTCACTTTCACTTACTACATTTGCTGCGTGTGAGCAATTTGAAGATTGATTATCTTCTTCATCATTAGAGGCAAACAAAGTAGTTTCATAGTTAAAGTGAGTTAAAAGATCTTCATATTCAAGATAAGTTGTTCTAATCTTTTCTATGATTTCATTTCTTTCTTGGACAGAAAGTTGTGGATCTTTATATTAATTGTTGTCTCCAACAATCCAAGATTTCTTTAACATTTTAATGTTCAGTATGATTATAGTCGACTTTTTGTTGAAGGACCATTATATCTTCGTTCCATACAATAGTCTTGGGATTTTGTTATCATAATAGCTATTCATTCCATCAAAAGTGATACTTTCTATTTTATTAACTAATTCTTTTTTTTTTTTTTTTTTTTTATAAACGAATAAGGGAAAGGGCTACAAGGGAGAATCTTTCCCACTCCTGATCCGTAGGGAAGAGAGAATGAGAGATCCTTATGGGGAATGCTTCCATAAACATTATGGGAAGCGGCCCACTTAGCTAACACATGTGCACGATAATTGGCACATCTAGAGACTTTCGAAACATTCAGCTTCGAAAGGTTAACAAATCTAAACTAATATCTGAAATTACATTTGCAAAAGACAAGAAAAAAAAAGGAGGGGCTGGTTAATAGCAAGTATAACCAAACTGAGCATCACCCTCAAGCAACAGAGAACAGACACCCACAGAAACTGCTAGTCTTATGGCAAGCAAAGCAGCGAAGCTTCCCCATTAAGAACATCAGAGGACGACAGCTTAAGGGTGGAGGCATGAATAATTTTTCCCCAAGAATCAGTCCAAGACTGCTGCCGCCACAGCAAAGTTTCCACGTACAGCCACATCAAAGTTTGCTTTACACTGCCAGTGAGGGAGGGGAAGTCCAAAGCGAGGCAAAACCGAAGATTGCCAAGCTTCATTCAAAGTTTCTTTAGTCTCTTGTTTGAGGTCTAAATCAACTATTGAATTGACTTGGACTAATTTGATGGCCACTGGAGTAGGTCATGTACATTCATTGCCGGCCACCATAGCAAGCTAGCTAATTAATAGAAACTTGGACTAATTTGATAAACTTAAAAAATTTAAAAATTTTAAAAAAAAAAAAAGAAAAAAAAAAAAGGACTAATTAATATAGTTATGCAACAACCTGCACGTTACAATATTAAAGGTGAAAATATCGATACAAACAGAAGAAATTTCTAAATGAAATCATATCATAAATATTATAAAACCAGAATTAACATTTACTAATTAATTCTGGAGAGGAGAAAGCCAAACTGGAAACCCGTTTGCTGGAACGGGGGCCGACTCGATTTTTATTTTCTCATTCGGAAGAATTGGTTCCCATTTAAACATTTTCACTACGTAATGGAGGAAGACAAGAACAGTCACTCTAGCATACTGCTTTCCTGGACACATTAGAGGACCTGTTCCGAAAGGAACATATGTGTAAGGAGAAGCTCCATTTTCTTCAAATCTTTTTGGATTAAACCTTTCTGGCTCTGAGAAGTATTCAGAGTTCTTCTGGGTCGAACCCACACCCCAATATATCTGAAAAACAGATAGACATGCAAATCAGTGGAATATTGAGAAAAAAAAAAAAAAATTGACATAACCTTCGTAGGTGATATCTGTCTTGGCTTCTCTAAAAGCACCTTGAACAATTGTTGTATGCCTCATCACTTCGTTCACAAAGTTCCAAGTATACTTCATTTTTTGTATGTCATCCCAGCAAAGCACTTCTCTTGGCTTCATTAGCCCTATGATCTCTCTTTGCTCTATCATGCATGCAAAAGAGTGTAGATGCATGAATCAAAATAAAAACTAAAAAGATATGCATATTGTTAAAGTATTGATTAAATTATTAAATTTACTTATTTCTATCGACTTAAACTTTTAAAATAAGTAATAATTTAACATGTTATCAAAGCAAAACTCTGTTATTTACCTCACATATTAATTCAAAGTGAAATGATTAAAAAAACAAAAAGGAATTAATACCTCTCATAACTTCATTATAGACATGAGGCATCTCAGCAAGATATTTCATAGAGAGAGTGATGGTGGCAGTCGTAGTGTCGTGGCCCCCAAACAGAAACGCCAAAATCTTATCTGCAATCTCCAATTCTGTCATGAACGACCCATCATCGCATGGCGAAGCAATCATTTGTGACAATACGTCTTGTGTTGGAGACGCCAAATTATTTGCCAAGGCTTCCCTCCTCTCCTTAACAATCATATAAATCTCTTTCCTAAGAGCTTCTGCTGCTTTTGTTGCATGATAAAATGGTGTACCCGGTATGTTTAAATGTACGGATAGTATGCCTTTAGTGAGATTATTGAAGTGGCACAAATACTTGGACAATTTCTCCGTGTCGTCGATGCTCATAAATGAATGGCAAGCTAAGGTGAATGTGTGCATTTTTACTAGAGGATGCACCTGAAAGAAAACACAAGACTATAAAAATTAAAGACAAACTGCGGGATAATAAAATAGACAAGAAAATTTTACATGGTTATGATTAATTATGACTTATGCCCATAGGCAGAGATGGAATCAGGAATTTTTATCGAGGGGAGCCGAAGTGTAAATGAGAATTTTTATCCGAAGACGCAAACCAGAATCACGCTCGAATGAACTAATATCAATTTCATTTATATCAACTTTTCAAAATTTTGTAGAAAGATTTTTAAAAATTAGGATATCAAAGGTTGACGATAATGTATCACCAACATTAGCTTTTAAACTTTGTGTATTTTTTTCTTTTGAAAAAGTCAACAATTGTAATTGGCTTTCTCATCGTCTACAAATAAATTTACATAGTAATATTAGGGTATTTAGGTAAATTAATTTGAATGACAATAAAATTATTATATTTAATAATAAACAAATAATACATTTTATAATTAATTTTGTAGTGAAAAAAAAAATCAAGTATACTAATACATGAATGAAGTGAGAAACAGGAAACGAAATAGACTGAAATTAAATAGTCAATAGATTATAATTTATAAACTCAAAACTCCATAGAAATTATAACATAACTTGTCTCGTCTGCGAGGAATCTATATTATAGCCCTAACTAAATTTATGTAACGTGGAGGTAGACATGAATATATTTTGAAGCACAAATTTAGCAGCAAATAAATATAAGTCAAATAGGCAGACTTAGAAATATTTTAATCTCACACATTTCCCAAATTTTGTCTTTTTCCTACTTCACCCTTTTTCTTTTTACACACCAACGTACAAGACCATTTCCTCTCTCTCACTTTACTTTAAATTCATTCTTTCCTTTTCTCTTATCATTCTCTTTCTACTGTCTTCTCTTCTCATTCCCTCGCGTCTGTATCTCTCTCTATCCTTTTTCATCTCTTTTCTTCCATTTAGCCGAAACCCACCCAACCATCACCACAAAACTTTCAAAACAAACACCCTAAAATTATCCATTCTTTCTTTAGAATTCGATCCTCTCCACAATTCTAACAAACAAATTTTCCTTCATCTGAAAATCAAAGCCCAACAAGTATACAAATCAGAAATCCAAAATCTCTCTGTCTCTCACTCTGTTTCATTCTTTTCTTTTTCTTTTCTTTTTACTTTCCTCTTCTTCTATTCACAAAAAAAAATTAAAAAAATAAAAAAACCAGGGGGGGCATGGCCCCCCTCAGTCTGGACATAGGTCCGTCACTGCCCGTAGGATAAAGCTTTAAGAGCTACATTTTGCTCTTATTCACTTAATGATTTTACAATACAAAAGGTCCTTATTGAGAGATTGAGAGAATACAAAATATTATGAGAGATTAAATCAAATCAGATTTAAATGTATTCAAATATAATTTGATTACAATCAATTCTGAAATCAAATCTTGTAATATATTCTAGGGTTAAATATTTTTTTAGTACTTGGGTTTTGACACTTTTTTTTTCCACCTGGTTTAATTTCCTATTGTAGAGGTACTTAGGTTATGAGTAAAGACAAAGACGGTACCTCCGTCAATGTTTACAGCAAAAATTTTTAACGGAAAGTCACGTGTTTAAACCAAAACCTGCCATGTGCACTAAAATTTTTAAAAAAATTAAAATTCAAAAAAATTTTAAAAAAAATAAAAAATTAAAACTTAAAATTAAAATAAAAAATAAAAAAAGGCATGGGATGGCCGAAACCACCCGAAATACATTGGGGGTGGCTCGGCCACCCCCGTTTGGCCTAGAGTGGTTTCGCCCATCCCTTACGGAAGGTATGGGGGGGCCGAACCACCCCACCACCCACATGGCCCTTGGGGGTTGGTTCGAACACCTCCATACCGGCTAAACCCCTACAAATTTTGGACCTTTTGGGGGTGGTCGATCCACCCCAAAGGCCTGGGGGTGGTTTCGACCACCCCTATGGTTGTGGGTGGTTTGATCACCCCCTAAAACAAGTATGGGGGTGGCAAACCACCCCCATGAGCCAAACCCTAAAAATTTTTAGGCCTTTTTGGGAGTAGCTGATTCACCCTCAAGGGCCTTGGGGGTCGGTCAGTCACACCCATTTGGCCTTGGGGTGGTTTAAGCCACCACCTACGGCCGGTCAAGGGGTGGCTCGGCCACCCCCAAACCGGCCACACACCCCTTGCCCTGGTTTTTTAATTTTTTTAATTTTTAAGTTTTATATTTTGTTAATATTCTTTATTTTTGAATTTTAATTTTTTAAGAAAACTTAAGTGACATGTGGTAGGTTTTGGTTCAAACATGTGGCATTCCGTTAAAAATTTTGTCGGAATATTAACGGATGTACCGTCTGTGTCTTTACCCATAATCTAAGTACATCTAAACGAAAAAATAAAAAAATAAAAAAAAAAAAAAAAAACCTCAAAATCCAGGTACCAAAAAAGTATTAATCCTATATTCTAACAGTACCTTAACTTCATTTTTGCCTTCCCAGTAATTCTTAAAGTGGGATCTTGAAATGGAGTCGATTGATGCCAGAAATTTGTGAGCCTCATTGAACTTGAAGAACAAGGATATGAACTTCCTGGCCTTGGCAGCATCATCTTCAATGGGCACGAGTGAAGTGGAGGGGAAGAGCTTTTGAACCGAGGGAGGCCACCAACGTATGAACAACTTGCCATCATTTGAAAAAATGAATCTATTTGCGGCAGCGCCAGAAAATATGACGAAATTCTCACCAAGAATAGAAGTTTTGAATACTTTGGAGGAGTATTTGGTTGTTCTCTTTGAGACAAATTTTTCCACTGCTCCCTCTTGGTTTTGCAGCCATAAATTGAAGGGTTTCACCAATTATTGGCCAACCGAAACTTCCCGGAGGGAGTGTTGGCCTGGTGCGAGTGACGTTTTCTTTGGTTTTATAAGCTAAGCAATAAATACCAAAAGAAATGGAAGAAGCCAAGAATAGGGAAATCAAGAAGAAGAAGAAGAGCTCCATGTTGGGTTGGGAAGCGTGACATTAGTTGCTGCATTTTTATAGATTAAAATGATGCCCCAACATGTAAAATTGTAATGCTTAACTGCTTTGGCGGCTTTAAATGTTCATAAACTTTTTTTTTTTTGTTTTCTGAGATAAAAAAGGGGAAGGGGAAGGGATCAATTAAGGTCTTTCTCACTTTTAATACGGACAAAATTAAGAAAAGAAAGAGTTGTGAGAATGCTTTTATAACAATAATGAGAAGCGGCTCATTTGGCAACAGCATGCGCTCCGAAATTAGCTCTCCTAAAAATCTTGGTCGCATACGAAGAGAGAAAAAGACGAAAGCAAAAAAATTACTCTTAAAAAAGATTAAATGTTCATAGACTTGTTTCCAAAGTAAACTTGATAATTAAGTTGGGTTATGTAGATTTTGCTCATAACTGGTTCACATGCACTTGACTGCATCCCCACTCTAGCTTGCCTGCATATCAATATTGCATGTGGTTCATACCTATAGCCAGTGGCGGATATAGGTAGGGGCAGGCAGGGGTGCTTGCCCCTACAACATATTTTTTTTGTTAAAAAAAATAAGTTTTTTTAAGCCTAAAATTATTCTTATTAAGACTCTTGGTCTTATAAAATTAAATTCATTCAGCTCAATCCCCCTAAAAATTGTAGGAGCCCCTACATAATTAAGCCTAGTCAACCTAACCCCTTAAAAAATTAAGATACCTTCAAACTTAGGCTATTCTCTAACTAAATCAACCTAGCCCAAAAATTAAAATTCAACTTAAGAATGACTCGTTTCATAACAGTTTTTACCTACCACCCTTCAAATTTTTTCTCTTCTTCCTCGTTGCCGTCACGTTGAAGCAGTAAGTTAATAATCATTTTATTACGTAGGGTCATGTAGGCTTTCATTGCAATGAAAATTTATTGCATAGCTACTGGTTTGGTTGAGTGTGACTACGTGTAGTGTAGATAGACTGGTCACAGTGTAGTCTATACTATGTAGGCTAGCCTTCATAATCATAACTGCATTTGTAGCATTTCATTTAATGCTCAAAGCCTCAAAAACTAGTGTTGTCTCTGTCCAGAAATCACTGGGCATATTCTTTGGGAATGCTCTTCGGCTTCAGATATGTGGGCGGAATGTTCACGCAAGATTCAAAACTTGCAATAGCCGGGGATGATGGGTTACAACTAATTCTGGCATGGAAGGAAATCCTTGATAAGGATGACTTTTTGTTGATTTCTTATTTGGCTAGGCAAGTTTGGCTCAGGAGGAACTCCGTAGTTTTTGGAGGAAATCTTTCATCTCCGGTAGCTATGGTTCGGTATACAAAGGAATCGTTGGATGAGTTTCACCAAGTTTAGCTTCTTCACAGTACCAGTATGGGAGATCTGTCCAATTCAGTGGGGCAACATTGGTGCAAGCCTCCGGTTGGGGTGGCAAATTCAATTGGGACGCAGCTATAGGTCGGATGTCCAACAGAATGGGAGTTGGGGTGATAGTCCGGGATGAGCAGTGGATTGTTTTGGCTTCCAAGTGCACAACAGTTCAATTTATTACGGATCCCACTATTGCGAAAGTAATTGCATTATGGAAGGCGGCCGAATTTTGTCGTGATTTGGGTTTTACTCTGGTCATCATGGAGTGCAATGCGCTAGAAATTGTACAAGCTATTCGACAAGTAGAGCCGTCTTGGACTCGGTATGGCCAACTACTAGCAGACACTCGGGCCATTCTTCATAGCCTATACGAAAGGCCAAAACTGAAGTAGATTTGGCCATCTCGTAGAGGGTATCAAAGATGATATGTGGCCTCTTCGATCTTCACGTATTGTTCATGTGAAGAATGATGCAAATTCAACTGCTCATAATTTAGCAGAAGAGGCGGTCAAGCATATCATAGATAAAATTTAGATTGAAGACATTCCACACTATGTCTATGGTATTATAATCAGGGAGCAAATTCTCCCTTTTTCTAATCACTAATCTTTGATTTTATCAATAAGATTTGAAATTGTTTAAAAAAAAAAAAAGTAATATGTTATTAATGAGAATTAAATATATTTTTATTAAATTCATGCACTTTATATTATAGAAAAGATTCGAGTCAAAAGCTGTTTTTTGATTTTTTGAAAAAGGGAGCTTCTCTTTAAAAGTGAAGTCAAATTCTTTTGAGAAAAAAAAAAAATTTTGATTATTTCAATAATATGCCATCTATTTAATAGGTAATATTTTCTTATCCGCTCGATGTAGAATCTAAATTTTAAAAAAAATTATAAGCATTCATGCAAGCAGAGGGGTCATACTTAATTAGAAAAAAAGCAGAGGGTTAATACTTTAGTATTAAAAGCTCCCCCTCTGGAGGGACAAGTGCGTGTTCTTTTAACACGTGAAAATTGGGTATTAATAATGAAGGTGACAGGTTGTTTTCTTTTTGGAAAAATATAAAATTAGTCCTTGTGGTTGACCTTAATTACAGATCACTCCCTATGGTATAAGAAAAAACTTAGAGGTCCCTGTGATTAGCCAAAAATAACAAATCACTCCCTAAAACAAATTTTCGTCAGTTATTTTAACAGAAATCGTTAGTCTGCCACATCAGACCAATAGGGTGGTACGCTATTGTTAAAATGATTGATGTGACAGACTAATGGTTTATGTTAAAATGATTGACAGAAATTTGCTTTATGGAGTGATTTGTTATTTTGGCCAACCACAGGGACCTCTGAATTTTTTTTTTATACCACATAGAGTGATCTGTAATTTAAGCCAACCACAATGACCAATTTTACATTTTTTCCTTTTCTTTCACCTAATTCACTTCCCCATTAAAGGCACGAGGCATCCATTTGTTTTGGAATTTATTTTTCTCAACAATATTTCCAATAGCCTTTTGCCATTTGGCAAATGCCGGTGAAACAATACGATGGTCGATAAGAGCATTAATGGGAATTTTCCCAACCTTTATATTGGAAAGAGGAATGTCATTTTTTATTTTTTTATTTTTTTATTTTTTTTATTTTTCAAAAATCAATTATTGGATTTGGAGAATTTACATGGATAAATGTGTGAGTACTACCGATCTAACGGTTAATTTAAAAATAAAAAATAAAGACAAGAAAGTGAGGATAATACTTAATAAGTCCTAGAAGAAGAAATATACTCATAATTTTTTATTTTTTTCTAATTGAATAGGAAAAAAAGGTTACAAGGGAACATGCCATCTATCCCTTGTAACCTTTTTTTCTTAATTAAATAATAATAATAATAAAGCCAAAGAATTATGAGTATATTTCTTCTTCCGGGACTAATTAAGTATTATCCTCTCTTTCTTGTCTTTATTGAAGAAAAAGATTGTACTAGTCAGTTTCCGAGGGCATTGAAATCTACATATTGAAACCTATATTTAAAATATTCTAATCAAATTATTAGCATATTCTAGCAAGGATTAATATAAAATAAATTTCTCAATAAAAGGAAACTAACAAATAAAACTCTTCTGTAACTTGTTGACACCTAACAAAATTTTGAAGTCTGAAAAAAAAAAAAAAAAAAAAAAAAGAACAACTCTTTTTAAAAAATGTCAATATCGTCCTTTTTATTTTTAAAAGGTGACTAATAGTACAAATAGCTGGCATATTTTTTGGTCCGTTAGATATATGGGATGGTGAGGATTTTGAAATATGAGAGGATCCTGTCAGGATCCTCTTAGATTTTTGAAAACCTGAGATTCTCATATTTTTAAATCTGAGTCCTCCATTTCATCTAAGAGTCAAAACACCTTTCAGCTTATTTATTTTTTTACCAAAGCTAATTAATTGTGTTTTCCCTCAAAAAGACAAAATAAAGACTTCTTCTTCCTCAGGCATGCCCCTTCTTCTTCCTCAAACCATTTTATGAGATTCTCAGCAACGTTCCTCAGGCATCTCCCAAGCTAAGGTCTGTTCGCAGTTTTTAACATTGCATTGAACACATTGACATATTAAAAACATTTCGTAAAAATTAAAATCATGATGCAGTGCCATTTTCAAGATGCCATTTTCCCGGAAATAAACCAGAGATATCCTAAACTCTCAAACTAAATGACATGCTAACAGACCATTAGCTTGGAAGAAAAAAGATGGAACACTGCGAACAGACTATTAGCTTGGGTGATGCCTGAGGAACGTTTTATATATATTTCAAATTAGCCTCATAATTTGCAGATGTTTCTCCAGTTATTAGTTTCTTCGGTTATGTTTTTTTTTTTTTTTTTTAAGAAAATGGTTTGAGGAAGAAGAAGGGGCATGCCTAAAAAGGAAGAAGAGTCTTTATTATTATTATTATTATTATTATTTGGGAAAACACAATTAATTAGCCTCAACAAAATAAAATAAGCTGAAAGATGTTTTGACCCTCAGATGAAATGGAAAGCTTAGATTTAAAAATCTGAGAATTTCATATTTTCAAAAATCTGAGGGAATCCGATCCGGACCCTTTCCATATAGTGGATGAGTGAATCCACCATTAAATTTGTAGGACCCATGTGTAAATTCCAAAAATTCAATCATGGGCATCAGCCATTAGCTTCTGAAAAATTGGCACAAAAGAAGAGGGTTGCATCAAACAGCATATGCCAACTTGAGAAACTTATGGTCAAAAGTTTGTTTTGCTGCATCTAAAGAAGTATATAGTGTACCATAAAATTTGTGACATCTAATCTGAACCATAAAATGGATGATCTCCATTTAATGTAGCCAAGTGTCGGATCCTGCCCTTTAGGGAAGGCAAAAAGACCGTCTCAGCTAGTTGTTTTTACATTAAGGTGATGATATCCTCCAAGACAATAATGTGTGGATAATAGGCCTACTATTTGAGGTTTCAATAAAGACTTATGAGAGAATGAGAAGATAGGAATAAAGAACAAGGTCTTGCAAGAGTAGCTTCACAAGTCAGAAAATCTCATCAGGTTTCAAAACCAGACTTTTCTCAACAAACATTGCAAGCTATCAGTACCACTTTTTTTTTCCCCTATTCAATAGGAAAGTAAAGCACGCAGCAGAAATTCTCAGAAATGTAAGATTTACATTACAGTCATGGACATTATCTGACGAGCAAGACCCGGATCTTGCTCCAAGAGCTCCTTAAGGTTGTTCTCCACCTCTACCATCTGCTTTTCTAAATATTCCTTCGATGCCTGCCCAGAGCCACCAAAATTTCAGAAGAATGAGAGAAAATTAGTATATTGTCTTTCAAAAGAATGATAATTAGCTACAGAACTTAAGCAAGGATGGCCAGGCACAGCTAAAGGCCAAACAAGTAGAGGAAAGATTGGCTCATTTTGAGCCATTCAAAACCTTTAACAGTAGCTAATTGCTTATGGCAGTAAATAATCTACACAATGCTAAGATCGAAAATCAACCTGTAACATTTTCCTGCAAGTCTTCTCACCATAAACTCTTCTATTTGTTACTCCTCATTAAACTAAATAATCTTGTAACTCATCCATAAACTTGGTAACTTTTTTATGGAGATCACTCCTAGAGCAACAATTCAAGAACTTTTCATTAGCCCATTTCGCCATTTTCACCCTACTTTTACTTCATACACCTCATAGAATATTGAAAAATTAACATTATAGACCAAATGAAACGGATGTTATGATTCATTATTATGACCCTCCAATCCAAATTTGTGCACTGAAAAACAAGAAACAAATTGCTGGACTACAAAACTAAACCTTCCAGATGGACATTATTAAAAAATAAAATAAATAAAATAAAAAATAAAAAATAAAAAACATTAGCAGGGATTAGATCTAGAATTCATTCTTTCTTTCTTTCATCTCAGGGGGATTTTAAATGGGGGTCCACAAATTTAAAAATATTAAAAGAATAAGATTGTGTATCGCTATATAATTTCACCAGTAATTTCTCTGTAGAGGAAAACTATTTATTGGCCAAAAGAATATCAAAGATGAAAACACAAACAAAGAAAAGGTGGAGTATAGAAAATAGGGTAGAAAGAAGAGGATTTTGCACAGGAGGCAAATGAAAAGGATAATGCACCTGTAAAGAGGCAATTGCAGTTTCGCTATCCTTCAGCTTTTGTTCCTGTTCATTCATTAAAACTGACTTGGGTTCTAACACAAACCTGGCCACCATCAGAGAGACACAGAGAGATTCATCAGAGTACATCACAATGTTTTAGAAACCAGACTGTTCACTAAACCAGAATAATGAAAAGGTCAAGGGTCATAGGTTCAACCACCGGGCTGACCGTGATCGAACCAATCATGAATCAAAAACAACATGAATTTTTTAGTGAAAGGATGCATCTAAATTATCGTTTTAACTTTATTATCTCTCACACAAGTGACCTTAAGCTATTGACGGTCTAGACAATAAACCAAAACTCACCATTGGGTGAAAAGTGGGTGAAACCATATCAATCTTCATAGGGCACTACCTATCTTAGTTTATCCCTTAATAATATCTATATGCAATTTTGTTTAATACTATATACATAAATGTGTGCCATATGATTGTTGATAATGTATGCATAAATATGGCTCATAAATAACTTTTGTATTTACAGCAAAAGGTTTCCAAATGTTATTAATATTAGATAATAATACTGATTGTACCACAACTAACAGAAAGTAATGGGTGGTAATTCCTACACCATACTACTTTCATGAAGCCTTCTGTTTTTTTTTTTTTTTTTGGAAATGAACAATCAATTGAATTGGGCCAAGGCGTGATGGGACCCTAGCCCAGGTCAAACAGGTCAATGGCTGGACCATGATTGACAACTGCCCAATCTGGTTCATTGACCAAAATGAATAGATGGGCATGACTGGAATGGATCGAGCCCGCCGGCAGTTCTTCCGGTCTCTCTGGCCAGTCCAGTCTGAAATTAAATCTTGATCTGTCATCTATAAACTGGCAGCCCATAAATCAAGACTTTTGTGAACTTTTCACGAGCTCAAATAGATTAAGCAAAACTCACGTTCTCCCTGCGAAACAAAAATAAATAAATGTCACATTGGGAGTAGGTTGCCCAAAGTAGCAGTCATTAAACTAAAATGCCAGATATGACTGTTGTTCGATTCAAAAAAAAAATCAGACAGCCTCTTTACAAAACTCTATAGAGATAGGGTTCAGTTTCTAAGACGGAAGAAAGCATTTATCATTTTAGTGCTCGAGGCACTTTGACCTACTACGTAACAAAACTAGCATGGGCATTATATGCCAACATGAGACTATGGTTTTCTTTAAATACCTATAGATTTGAAGGTATTTGTATCATCAGACAATTGTCGCAGCTCCTCCAAGGTTAGAAAAGCACGCTTTTTTTCTCCCTCCTTGTTTCGCATCTGGTTCTGTACCTGAAAGACGTGATAACTAACTTCAGTTCAAAGTCCTTTAATGGTAAATAATAAACTTTATTAAGAGAAACACATAGAGGGCAACACTAGAACAGGGCAAGTATACAAGAGGAACCCTTAGAAAACAGAAGAGAAGATAAAGCTCTAAAGTTACAAAGATCCAAAATCTCCACATGAGAAAGTAAAGAGAAGCCAGTAGTTGTCTTCATCCTATCAACAAACAATCATAAAAATAATAACTTCAACTTAATCAATAAAACCTTAGTGCTATCAAACATTCATAGCATTTTTCTCCCACCGAATCCACAACCAACCTACACATAACCCAAATAAATGCAAACAACAAAAAGACAAGTGACCATAGTCTTCTTTCCATTGGGCAGAAGATAATAAGATATGGTCACTCGCCCTGATTTACACAAACAGCGCTAGTTAACTATAATCTTCTTTCACTTTCTGAGAATATCTATCTTGAGGATTACAAACCACACCACTGTCAACCAAAAACTACTTTTGCCATAACATTTGCTTGCCAAAAATTCCTATCGGGAAAACTTCTCTTTCTTATTCTTCTTCTTCTTCTTGGTTATTTTAATAAAGCAACAATTATCAAAAAAAAAGGCAAAAAGACACAACCTTAGTAAATAAAAAGACAACCAAGCCTAATTCAATTATCTGACATTTAGTACGCCTAAAAATTCAATTAGACAAGTGATAAAGCAACAGATGCAGCCATTTAACTGAAAAGCAATCTTATAACAACTCCAAACCCATCGCAGAGTTTTTATGATCCTCAAGAGGCACAATGGTCATCCTCCAGAAAATACTACCTCTATCCCTACAAGATCTCTTGTCCCAACAAGCCAAAATTTCAACCATAGCATTCGACATAACCTACACAACCCCAAAAAGAAAAAAACACAAGAGACCATTCTTCTCTAGCCACCAACCAATGAAGAAGAAGATGGTTTACAATCCCACCGCAACTCTTAAGCATACAGTACTGCTCCACAATTCTTTCCTCTCCTTACGATTATCCATAATAAGAATTTTTTATGCAGCAAAAAGAACTTAGATCTAATTTAGATCTTGTCTGGTATTGCAAGAAGATGCCACCTTTCAAGCTGATAAACACAAAAAGAGGCAATAAGAACAAATTCCACCAATAACAGAAGAGGCCATAGCAAAGAAAGAGCAAGATTAAACTGGAACCATAGAAGTTAAATTACTCGAGGTAGAAGACGTAGGAAATGTTTTTTTTATATAAGTGATAATTTTATTGAAAATAAAATTTGGCATTGCCCTCATACATGAAATGCAAAAAAGAGACAACCACATTAAAGGTTGCTAAAATCCAAAAAGTTTACAAGGTCTAAAAGATTCGAAGAGGAAGAAAGAACATAGACTAGAGTCTAATCTAAGAGAGATCTCAAAAAAGTGAATTTTAAAGAAAGTGCAGGGTTCTCGTAACCCTTAAAATGGCGGCAATTTCTTTCTCAAAATGTTCTATACTAAGAACAAATGAATAACTTTCCAGATAGCCCATTTGGAATGTCCACGCCCTTTATTCTTCCAACAATGTAACAACTCTAGGATGTTTCAAGGCGTAGTCCACGAAACTCCAAATAACCTGAGATAACCATGTACCAAAGATCAATAGTGTACTCCCAGTGGATGAGGAGGTGACGGTCTCCTCATTCTTGCAAAGGCAACACCAATTAATAAGAGTAAAACAACACCTTCTGAGATTGTCAACCGTGAGGATTCTACCTAAAGTTGCCATCCATATAAAGAAAGCTATATGAGGAAAAGCCTTGACCTTCCAAATACTTTTCCAAGGAAAAGAGCACGTCTCTCCAGCCTGTAATAATTTCTAATAGTTCTTCACTTCAAAACCGCGACTACTAGCTAGAGTCCACAACATTCTATCCGCACCACTAGGATGAGTCCTCGAAGAGTATAGCAGATTGAGGAAAGAGTCTAAAGATTTCAGCTCTCAATCCTGAATTGCCCTCATAAAACTCATATTCCAATGGGAAGAATTACTCTAGGAAACTAAGTAAATCGACACCATGGAATCTTTGTCACAAGCTATCAAAAAAAGTTATGGGAATATAGTCTTGAGAGAAGCTTCTCCACACCACTCATCATGCCATATGCGAAGGCTCCCATCCCCAACCCTGAAGGAGACAAAGTTGGAGAAATTCCCCCAAACATTCTTGATATGCCTCCAAAGACTCACCGTAGGGCCCAGGAAATTTCAGATCCAAATGTTCATATATAAGATATAGAGGCTATTTATAAAGCCTTTAGTAACCCTAATATCTCAAACCTTCATGACAAATATAACAAATTGATCCTAACCATCCAAGCCCATTAAAAGTCACATACTAATCACACATTTAGCAATTTCCAACCTACAGTCAACACGCCAAAAGAATTTGAAATATTACGACCTATTATAATTCACATTGTAGTAGTTGCAAAAGTTTTTAAATTCTATTTTGAAAATATATATATATACACATGTTGTGTTACTTTAGAATGCAAACAACCCACAACCAAAAACAAACTCCCACATAACTTTATCCATCTCTAATCTCTTCATAGTCCCATGGATGCAGCAATTGAGACCGCAGATAGCAAATGTATATCTATGATGTTGATTAATTTGCAGAAAAAGCATGATGTGGCCTGAACTACAGCAGGTAAATCTTAGCAAGATGGAAACTAAGGCTTGGATTAAAGTGATTGATTGGTGAGAAACACATAGGAGAAAAATCTCACTGCAGAGCAAGAATTAGACCCAGACAGAAAGTGAAGTCTTTATGAATCTAGTTTCAAGATCTTTGGAGGGGGCATATAGCCTTCTTAAAATGGTCACTTTAAGAAATTTCTAACTTCCAATCGCATATCAATGACTAATTCTTTTGACAGCATCTCAATCTAAATCATTCTAAAGGATGAAAAGCCCTCAGGTTTGCCTCTCCAAAGCATCAACTCACATATGCAAATCGGATTTCTCATCCAATTGGCCAACAAAAATGCAATTTATTATATGTTTGTAAGAAATTACAATTTTGTTCCTGATGACACACCATGTTCTCTAACTTATTCCAACTACAGTGATCATGGGGATCAACTGCCTGATCTTTCTCCTTGATGGGAGGAAAAGATCAGCTAACAAATGGTGAGAGGGGTCCCTGATCTACCTATAAATATAGCCTGTGTACTCCATCTACTGCTACTAGTAGGCATAGATCAGAAGATTTCTCTCAGATAAATTTATTTCAGAATTGCTTGAAGCTATTCATCTACTGTGTTAAGAATCTTTCTAAGCTTGAGCAAAGATGGCCGGAGGTATTTATAATCAAAGTTTCCGCTGCTATGTATATTTAGCATTTGATTTTATAAAGTATCTAACAATGTTTTCATCATGAACTAGGCTTTAGGAAGCCAATTTAACTTACCAGTAAGAAAACCAAAGGGCAAAGAGAGTGAGAGATTTTAGGCTTTAGGATTCAGGATGAAATTTCAAAAATCAATTTCAAGACGATCAAAACTAATGGTATCTTTGGTTCATCTCTCGACTGAAACAAAGATACTTCCAAAATGCTAATCAAGCAATGCCCATGAATGTTCTTTATCTTAAGCCATAACTATAACGATAGTAAAAACTACAACAACAACTAGCAAGAGTTGAAAGTACCCCCAAAAAAAGAAAAAAAGAAAAAAATCAAATAACGAAATGCAGAGCTGCACAAATGGTTACTAGCTTGAATTGTTATTTTCTTGTTTATTGTTTTATTACACATAAACCATATTTTAGATTTGCAACTAAACCAGAATCCCAAATAATAAACCAAAACAAAAAACAAAAACAAAGGATCAATATATAGCATAATGAAATAGCAAAGTTCAACTATAAATTGAAAGAACCATTTAGATTGCAGCAGTGTGGAACATCGTGTCGTCATGCCTTTTGTGGTGTCTTTAGAGGGAAATAAATATTAGAAAAAAAAATACATATATATATATAAAGTTTTTAACTATCCTAATTTGCTTGGTTTTTATAATTTTTTTGGTATATTTCCTGTGCAGCTGGTTGCACCTTTTGTGGTTTTGATGATATTTTAATTATTTATTTAAAAAAAGAAACAATTTCACAAGCTGCATCAAATATTGATAAATATCATGATTTAACACGAAAGAACCCAACTTTTCGTAGCAATTAAAACTAGAAAAAAAAAAAAATTAGAAATCAATAGCAGACTGACCTGCTTCAGTTTTCCAGTTATCTCAATCATGTGACCTTGAATCTCTAGAAAAGCCTGTGATTCCCATAAGACCCATTAGAAATTCATTCAGCTAATAACGTTAAGGGCCCGTTTGGTTGCTGGGAAAATTGGAACGAAAATGCAAGAAAAGTTGCAAAAACTTACAGCTCTGTTCGCTTCGTCGGCCATTGCAGAAGATTAAAACAAATACTCCGAGTGGGTAAATGAATCGGTAGTGAATACTGAGGTTCATAGTTTGATAGTATGGATCAGAGACTGGATATGGGTTTGGTATGATTGGGTCGGATCCTTATGGGTCTGGCCGGTTTGGGTTTTGAATGGTTTAAGGCTTTAAGCCCAACTGCACAAAAAGAATTATGAGATTGAGTGGGTAATGACTCTAATGCCATGTTTTATTTTGTTCTGCCAGTTTTGTTTAAAAAAAATGTTTTGATATGGTATAAAAGTGATTTTTTCTTCTTTTGTGTTTTTAACAGTATTTTGTATTTTGAATTATTTGTTAATAATTTTTTTTTAAAGAAAAAACAAAAATTTTAAGAATCGAAGCCAACAATATTTTGTAATGTTGATCATAGAATCAGAATGCTCTATCTAGATTTTCTAAGCACAATATAGTTCTTAGAATCTTAATTATTATTTTTAAATTAAATTTTTTGCATTTTTTTCACCTTAATATTTAACACCTTTTAAGGATTTAAATTTTTCTTAATTTATTAAATCTCACTTAATAATATATTTCAAACTAATAAAATTAAAACGATTTTAATTTAAAATTAGTGATTAAAATTCTAACAACTCCAGGTAAAGTTATCCTGAAAGAAACCAGAAGATATTGATCCTCTATTCTAGTTATTTTTTTCTTATTTGGTGGATTAACTTCTTTGTAGGTGACTTGAAAAGATTTAAACAAAATAAGAGAAAATACAAGGGGGAAAAAGATGAGACATGAAAAAATAAAACCTCTTTCGAGAAGAGATCAAATATAAAGTCGGGCCTGCTCTAGCCCTTGGGCCCTTGGAAAAGTGGCCCACCAATATTAGAAGATTTGAGGTCATAAGAAACAACAATACATTTTGATGAGCTAGATTGAATCAGATCCTCATGTCTTTATTTCGTTAATTTTCATAATGGCTTAGTTTGTTAAAGTCTTAAAGAAAAAAAGACAAAAAATAAATAAATAAAGAACACAAAAAAGGAAAATTGCGAAAAAAAGAAACGTGACAGGACCAATATGGGCCCATGCATCTATCCTTTGATATCGCGTATATGGCCTGTGCGGCTGTGCTCTCAACCGTACGTGCAACATTAGTACAAAAATGGCCACCCACACCCACAAACATTTCCTTTCCTTTGGAGCTCTTGGTGCGCATGCGAACCTTGTCTCCCCTCAAATTGCTCTCCTCCACATGTTTTTCTTGAAGCGTCTATTTTAGATTATTATTACAGCTACAATTCTTTTATAGTTTGTTAATACACTTGTCAATATGTGATCGGTGGTACATTAGCCACTAAAAACAATTTAAACACCTTAATATGAAAAAGACAAGAAAAAAGAAGGAAAGAAAGGGTGTCTTATTCGAAACCCCAATTTTGAAACCCTTCTCTCTCACTTCATGTCATGATTACCTATTGTTGTGAAATAATGTTATTTTTTAAACTTATTTATTATGCTGATTACATGTTGACTTTTGTTTTTATTAATTTCAATAATTAATATAAAAAATTATTTAAAACACGCTATAACAATTAATATAAAATAATTATAGTAAATAAATGAAAAAAATAATATTAATCTCATTCTTATTCTTATAGAGTCCCATCTTTCTAAACAGAAATAGTTGAGAAAATGTTTTTTTTAAAAAAAAAAAAAAGTAGGACAAGTAGTACATAGGATGAGAGCACATGGCTACAAATCACACGCGGTATGGTATCCAGAGTATGAATGCCTCCTTAGTCCTTGCACACAACCACCGACCAAAAAGGAAAGGAGGCCTTTTTCCTTTGAGGGTAGAAAATTCATGATCCGGATTCGGGTTAACGAATCTTCGAGGAACTTACAAAAAGCTTCGACGTCATTGACATCACTTCTGAATGTTAATGGGTGGAGAAAGGAATTTTTTTTTATTTCTTTTTTTACAATTGTTTCTTCCTTATTTGTTGACCACCTTTTTTTTTTGTTTTTTTTTTGTATTTTTTTGGGCATTTTTTGAAGAACAATTGAGATTGTACAAGAATTTCGTCCGAAATTTTTTTTGAAACTTCTAAGTAGCTAAGTTGAGAAATCAGATTTTTGTTTAATTATTTCATTAATTATGTATTGTCATAAATATTTTTATAGTAAAAATTATATTGCACATTACTAACACTCCATGAGGACAAAAAAAAAAAAAAAAAAAAAAAAAAACACTCCATGAGGACGATCTAAACACAAAGAAGATCTTATTACTGAAATTAGAAAGGAATTAACTAATTGCTGACAAGCCAAAACATTGGAATCGTGCATTTGCATAACAAATTGGAATCATCTCAATATTTTTTTTGATTCTTCCTTTAACAAAAAAAATTAGGGTCAAAAAATTAAAGTCAACCAATTTTTTTTACAATTTACAAACTCAACACAAATCTAATACAAAATTAGCGTGTTAAAATTTAGTAAAATATAATTCGAGTCGACATGATTAAACACGATGAATAAACATGTCAATTTTGGGTCAACATGCATAAGCCGTGTAAATTAAAACATTTTTTATTTTTACCATTAAAAAATTAAAATCCTAAATTCTAAGTAAAAAATTACTTTCGATCTCTTCTCTAGTTTTAAAGATATAACTTTGGTAGAGTAATTCATTTTCAAGTTCAATAATTGAGAATTATTATGCCTACATATTTGTATAAAATGACATTTCATGCTTAAAATTGAAAATTTTATTAATTAGACAAGTTATACAAGTCAGGTCTAAACATCCTAACACGACATGTTTATTAAATGGGTTATTATATATGTTAAATTGTGTCATCCGTCTATTTAAATTGTTTGTATCAAGGTTGAATGGATTGAACCATTTAATTAAATGGGTCGAGTTCGAATTAACCTATATAATTTTATATCAATACATCAACATGATTCCAAAGTCGACACTCAAACATTAACTGCCATCCAATTACAAAAATAAAAAATTAAAAAAAAAATGCCACCCTACGGAACATACAACAAAAAACGGACCTAAGATTGGAAAATAAAACCCAATGGCAAATTCCGTAATAAACTCTAACCCAGTTACAAGCGTGGAAGGCCCAAGATCAACCCAAATAGACTTGTGCCCATGCTTTGATTGGCGCTTTCCGCGCCTCTCGCTCTAAACCATTGGAATGATAGCATCCCCTCTCTCTCTCTCTCTTTGCTGGCTTTCCCTAAAGTTTTGGCCTTTTCTTTGACACAACAATCGTTGTTGTTGTTGTTTGTTTTTTTTCCGGTGACCCGAATCTGAATCGGGGAGAATCCACAGAAATCCCGGTGACCCATTTCGGATTTAGACCCACCCAGATCGGATACGGACTCCCTTGGTGGGGAAAGCATTGGGGCCCGCATTGATTTCCGATGTTTTTAAGATAAAAACCCAACAGTTGTTTGAGTTTGACTGTATGAGTTTGATTATGACGATGAAGAAAGAGAAATAGGGTCTTGTAGAATTTTAAAATGAGAAGATGAATGTAAATCTGGGTTGGGGTTTAGGTTGAGATTCATGGGGATTTGTTTTAGTATTGAAGAAAAACAATTACAACAACAACAAGATCCACTGCAACGGCAGTGTGTGAAGAGGAGTCAAGGTATTTCTTTTAGATCATTAAATCAACATTTATTTGTTTGTTACATTTATGGGCATCATTAAATTTGTTTAATGTACTTTTGTTTAACTATATTTGTTGACGATGTACTTCTATTTCCATTTGAAGGCACTTCGGTTATCTGGGATCCATAAATGATCTATGATTGGACAAGACATTATATTAGGGAGAGTCAAAATGCAAATAAATATAAATGGGTGGCATTTTCGCCATATCTTGTTTACATCCCTCTCAAGATTTCCCCGCAATGACGTCAAATTAACCTTGAGATTTCTGAGTAATTATACTAGATTTTGTAATGTTGATGTGTAATACTTGAAGAAACAGAAATTAGAGGTTTACGCCATTAATCTTGCATGTTCCTGTTGTTTATCTTTTCTTAATTCTGATTTAATTAGTTATTTCAAACAGCAGTGAGCAAGAGAGTTGTTCATTATATCTTTGTTTTGTTTTTTGACCATTCCAAAAATCTAAATCAACTGAAAGTCTTTGTGCAAAAAATTGTCCACTTCCGTATAACAATGTGCTGAATTTTCATGATAGAGAGAGGGGTTGATATAAGCAACTAAACAGTATTAATTAATATCATCATTGATTTTTAGCTCAGCAATATTCTTTTTGCTCATGTGAATTTTCGGTTGAAGTAGGACATGAATCAGCTACATCTCCGAATGCACTGGAAAGAAGTGCAAGTAGCACTCCCTTGGCTCCCAAGAATGTTAAAGATCTCCGGGAAAATCCTGGATATAGTAATGTTGATATCTTTACATATGAGGAAATGAGGTTGGCCACAAAGTCTTTCCGGCCAGATTTGATTCTTGGCGAGGGTGGGTTTGGAATTGTATACAAAGGAGTTATTGATGAGAATGCGAAGCCAGGTTACCAGACCACCCAAGTTGCCATTAAGGAGCTTAACCGAGAAGGGTTCCAAGGTGATAGGGAATGGCTGGTATTTGACTTATCTCTCAGTCTATTTATTTTACTCCAATATAAGGCTTTAATGGAAAATGTGACTTTTATATCTCTCTTTTTTGGTTTTGAAAAAAATTAATTATATAGAACACAAATCAAAGTAGAGAGAGAAACTAATGATGAATGAGAAGGGTAAATACAATCTGATGCTGCTGACAGAATGTGTATGCAAAAGATAGTATGAAAAGAGCAGACATCAATTCAAGATAATAATATTTTGCACACTGCGTGCAAGTCATTTTTTAACTTTTTAAGTAAGCTTTATTTATTTGTTTTTGGATGAATAAGTAAGCTTTATAAATCATAAGTTATTTTGTTTATTTCTAAAAGTTTTTCTTTTTTTTTTCCTTTTTTGGAAAAGTACATTTGTTGGTAGTTAGAGGGGGTAAATGTACTTTCCCATTTTTTTTAGATTAGACCTTTTTTCAGATTAGAAATATAGGAGAGCGACCTACTTCAGAAATTTAACTGCATAGAATGCTTACTAGGGTGCTCTGTTTTACCAGAGTATGATCAGTTACTCTTTTATTTGAGAATGTACCTGTAAGTGTACAGCTGACCTTATTATAGCACCCTTCTAAGCTACAGAAGATGAGTTTTTTCAAATTTTTGCATAGATGAGTTAACAATGCTTTAGAAGAAAATTTATTTCAGATTGGTAATTATCTAGCCAAAGGGAGAATCAATAAATCATAATGGTTGATGGACTTGAGAAGTGAACTTAATAAAGAAAGGAACCACCCAGGTATGAACTTCCCCACAAAATTAATGGCTTAGCTCTTACGCTTAGCGCAGGGCTTTTATTTTTTTGAGATGGAGTGCTTGACAGTCATGTTGGCAAGAAAGATATTGATCTAAGAAGTAGGGAGGATAACCTTGCAGAAACAGAAAAAGAAAAAAAGAAAAGAAAAGAGAAGCAACAAAAAAATGTTGGGACTTGGGAGTATGGTCTTTCATACTACTTTGCTTAAACAAATATACCTCTATCAATGATTCCTAGATTGATAGCAGAAAGTGGAAAGTAGAACCATTCAAGCACTGTTGTTTGACAGTAGTTGTCATTCTGAGAAGTCACCTTTTTTTTTTTGTCTACCGAGGTCCACTGGGCTTATGTGCTTCTCAATGGCAGTAGCCTCTCCCTTCCTTTAAATACCTTCTCCTTTGGTATGGGCTTGGTGTAGGTAGGATTTGATCCCGGGTCTTCTGTACAATGATAAGATATTTTACTGGCTGAGCTAATTGACTCCTAGGATCACTTGTTTATACCATTCGGCAGAAACTAAGCTTGTTATGAGTAATCATCATTCCCTGTAACGAGGAGATTTAATTGCTTGTATGCACCATATCTTTGTTCATTTTGCAGACAGAAGTTAATTATTTAGGGCAGCTCCGTCACCCCAATCTTGTGAAGCTCATTGGGTATTGCTGTGAAGATGAGCACAGGCTGTTAGTTTATGAGTACATGGCAAGTGGGAGCCTGGAAAGACATCTTTTTCGAAGTAAGTATCCAATCGAATCTTTTATGACTTGATAATGGAATGAGGTCTTGAGTGAAGTTAGTTACCCTTAAAGATTAAAATACAGTTTAAGCTCTATCATGAATTCATATATACTAGAGTATTACAGGGAGGCCCTAGTTTGGTTTTTATCTTGGTCTCCATGCATTCATGACTAAACTTCTGTCTGCCATGTGTACAATATCCTTTTGCTCTTTCTACCATTCAAGCCAGTAGTCAACTACTATCTCTCTCTCTCCGTTGCCATCCCCATGCTTCAACATGGTTCATTACTCCTCTCTCTCTCTGTTTCTCGTTGTACCCAGACAGCCATAGCCAAGCCCACCCCTAAGTCAGATGTCCTATACTGCATGCCCACGACCTCATGCATGTGTGATGCTAGCTGCTAGAACCAAAGCCTTTTGCACATGCTACCTTCTAGTCATGTGAAGAATGTAGAGATGGCATCGTCTAGATCAAATTTCATGTGGCTCTATGAATAAGTAAGATATTATTTATGGTTGTATCTTCTCTTGAATTATGCACTTTCTCAGGATTTGCTTCATGTTGGAAATATGCTAGTTCTAAATTTTACTCAAGTTTGTAGGATATGTACTATCTAAAGGTACTTTGAATTCAAAATAAATTAGATTTTTTTTTTTTGCATTTCTTCTATTCCTTGGGCCCGGAGAATGACTTGTAGAAGAGATAATCAGACCTATCACTCATCTTCACGGTTGGCAGTTTGTCTAAAATGATATGGACCCTACATCATGCAAATATGCTCTGAAGCCCTTCCTGCATGCTTGTAGACTTTGAACGTTTCTCTAAAACAGTTAAAATACTCAAAGCCTCCTAGTTTAATTAAGGGATGGATACACAGGAGATCACTCCCCCCAAGTTAAATTTTTTCCCCTCTTCATAGTGTCTGAGACAAAATCATGAAAAATTAGAGGTAGGCCCCGAATAAAAGGATATTTTCAGATGTACAAAACATCCCTTAAAACTTTGTAGGTAAGGTATCAATTGTTAGAATCAAGTTATTAGCAACCAATTAGATTATGACACATAAGGAATCCCCTATTTCAACTCTTTGAACTATATAGAGACAGCTGTCTTTTATTATTTGTCTTGGGTGTGTCTTAGGTGGAAAAAGCTTATGATTCAATTATTTTCTTCACACATTTGTGGAACAGAGAAAGAGGGAAAAACAAGAGGAAATGGGGAACACAATGGCAAATGAAGAGGGAAAGTACAAAAGGAAGTAATCAGCAAAGCAATTCTGTTCTACTTAAATTTGCACGCTCTCTTAATTCTACAGCCTTCTAAAACCAGTTATTCAACTCAACCTTTAAAATTGTTGACAATATATATATATTTGGTCAATTACCACCCTCAATTTATCTTTTTTCTTACAATTTATAATATATACTTGTTATCTTCACTGTTCCTTTTGTTGTTGCGATTGATATATTGTTATTTGATATTGATTTTGACATTGTTATTCATGAGTGAATGGCATAATTTTGAAAAATGATACTTTTGCTTTCTAATTTCTTTTACAGCAACATGGCTTTAATGAACTTTTTGTCCTTTTTTTTCATTGAGATTAAATAAAACCCTTAGAGAAATTGTATATTTGTTGCTTATTATAAAGATGTTTTTTGTTTGGGCTGTTTACTTTTATATCTGCCCTCACTTTCATTACATCGATGTGGATTGCCTTCTGAAATAGCAATAAAACTTTTCTTTATTTTTTTTAATGTAGTTCTTCTTTCTTAGTAAAAACTTAATGTAACTAAATTAGTAATGCAATGCATAGTGTCTTTTCCTAATATTTTGCCCCCGTAAGAAGACCTTGCTCCTTCCCTGGTTCCATCATCAATGCCCCTCAATAGTGTTGCATGTAATGTTTTGCTATATCACTCCATTGATTGTGGAAAGTAGTGGATACTTTTGAAAATGATAAACTTAAATGTCCTGCATAAATTGATGAAATTATTTATACATTTTAAAGAAATTTAAGCCTCTGTTACTTACTGTTTCTTCATCCTATTGTAGGAGTGGGCTCTACACTAACTTGGTCAAGAAGAATGAAGATTGCATTAGACACTGCAAAAGGACTTGCTTTTCTTCATGGTGCCGAAAGATCTGTCATATACCGCGACTTCAAGACGTCAAACATCTTGCTAGATGCGGTTAGTTGTCTATTCTTTGACACACACACGTGCATATATATATATATATATATGAGTGAGAGAGAGAGAGAGAGAGCTTTGATAAAATGAAGTACATCATATTTCAGTTGCCATTTGGAAAATTAAGACTGGCCCTCTGAGCATGAGTTTAGTAAAAATTCAACTTACTTCCACTAGCGAAGCTCGAAGTCAGAACTTTAATATGCAAATGGACATGAGAGAAGCTGAAAGGCCCACAAAGTGAAATTCTGCCCTTTTTTTGTCATGAATTTTATTTATTTTTCTTTTTTTCCTTTTTTGGGCAAATAAATTTTTTTTTGATAAGTAAATTATCATTGTGTACAGCGCAACTCTGATACACAGGAATTATACAAAAGGCACGCCTAAATAGGAAAGCTTTTTTGGGCAAATAAATACTAGTATCTATTTGATCAAACAAGGATAAGCATGAATGATTTTCCCGAGGATGTTCGGTTGGCTTCCACTGAATTAAATTGGAAATAAAAATCTGCAGGACTTTAATGCGAAGCTTTCAGACTTTGGCCTTGCAAAGGATGGGCCAATGGGAGATCAAACCCATGTTTCAACACGAGTGATGGGTACTTATGGATATGCTGCACCTGAGTATGTAATGACTGGTGAGTTTTTTAATTTGTTTAACAGTAAATGGTGCTGATTCTTTTATTACATAGTGATTTTTTTGTCCTTTCTTGTTTTAAGATTTTGCATTTTCACTTTTGTCATATAAAGGAGGAATTTTCTTTTTTCTTACGACTATAGAACCTTCGCTATTTTTAGTTGCTATTGAAGAACTGATATAAGATGTTCTCACCACTTTCAAGTAGGAAAAATGGAAACATAGATTGCATAAAGATTTGGACCTTTCCAGCTTGTAATTGAATGAAATTTTTTAAGTTCTTTTGTTGCTAAGTTGGATAGAAAGAGGAAGAAATACCTTAGTTTTCGTGCTCTTCTCTCCCTTATAGGTTGAAAAGTTATTGTTAAAACTGGAGAGGGTCTGTGAGAAGCAAAATAAATAAAAGTAACAATTTTGATATTTTGTTTCTGGCTTGTTTTCTCTCCTTAAAAAATGAAAATTGCTTGCTTCTTCAGCTTTATTTGCACAACCAGGCATCAAAATAATATAAAATATTCTCCCTTCTATCTCTACAATTGTATCTTCTCAAATAAAACAAAATATAAGTACCTTATTTGAAAGTAAATATTTGATCATTATAAATCAATATTCATACACAGCAGTACAATGTGACATTGCTGACTTTTACATTAAATTGTAAGCACTATTGATTGGTAGTAGAAACTACTGATAGTCCATGAACTAAATTTTAAACTGATCTTGCTAGGGCATTTAACGGCTCGCAGCGATGTTTATGGATTTGGGGTAGTACTACTTGAGTTGCTCATCGGAAGGAGAGCGTTGGACAAGAGCAGACCCAGCCGAGAACACAACTTGGTCGAGTGGGCCCGCCCGCTCTTGAACCATAACAAGAAGCTTCTGAGGATCTTAGATCCTAGGCTGGAGGGGCAGTACTCAGATAAAGCAGCAATGAAGGTGGCCCATTTGGCATACCAATGCCTTAGCCAAAACCCGAAAGGGAGGCCTGTCATGAGCCAGGTTGTTGACATCCTGGAGAATTTTCAGTCAAAGGGAGAAAACCAGGAAGAGGCAATGCTTCACAATGGAGGCAGTAGTCTAACCCTTTATGAGGTTCCAAAGGATACCCCTGCCACTGAGCCGGAGAAGAGACACCCATCCAGCAGTGAGAGGGAGCCTGAGGCGCCGAGAAGCAAAGCAGGGAAAGGAAGGAGCAAAAGTGAGCCTTCCCATGATTGTGATCTATTTAGACTTTCTCCCCATTTGTCTGTTGAGAAATATGCTTCTTCCAGAAGTTGAACCTGTACCAAATATCCATGTAAGTTACTTGTATAAGATCTGTAACTTTTCTGTCCATTCGGTATTTCGAGAAAATTATTCTTATGCTCTAAAAAAAAAATTGAGAATTCATGCCCTTCTCATTTTGTTCTATTTTATGAGCAATCAGGGAAAGAGTCTTTGTATCATCATCCAATAGTTGGGGAGGATGAAAATAAGCCAGTTTATCAATGGTCCTGTAATATAGTGATATTTCTCCCGATTATAAGGATGTATGGAGTTTCAATTCTCTTATATAATAAGTACGGAAGTTTGTAGGATTATAAGATGAATTGCCGTTGAGAAGAGATGTTGGTGTGAGTCACTTTGACAAGTGATGGATGGTTAAGTGTTGGTAGGTACTTGTTGCCCAAGTGATCGATGGACTTCGTCACTTCTATGCATGATGCTCGCGAAGCTGACGAACTCCTAGAAATTGACGGCATTAGCTCGCCAGCACTCTTATCATTTGTCTTCATTGGTTGTCCATGTGCAATGACCATCCGGTCCATCCCCATTACTTATTTTTATTATTATTATTTTGCTTTCAATTGTTTATTTATTTTTACAAGGACAAAATCTTCCTCAATTGGCTTCAATTTTTTTTCTCAAACTCTGTTTTCACATGCATTTTAAAAATATATGATAATCACGTGCTCTAAAAATGTCACATGCTTTTCTAGTTCTATTAAAAATGCACGTGAAAATTACATGCTATAAAGATAGGTGTTAGTTTAATAGACTTGAATTGAAAAATTTTCTCCTCCTACCCAGTTTAGAGCAAAACTGTTTTTTTTCCACAACTACAGGTCTACAGTTGTAGTAAACTGTCCCTTTCAAATATCAAACATTAATTTTTTTGCTTCTCTTTTTCAGAATCAATCAACAATTTGATATTTGAAAGACAAAATTAATGTTTTTAGCATTACCAAAAAATACAAGGACGAAAACAATCTCATCACAGATACAGCTCTTCGATTGACTTAGAAAGCCCCACACGTTTTATGGATAAAGAAAAAAAAAAAAAAAAAACAAAAAAAAAAGATTTGGTCATTACAGAATGGAATACATCGAACTGCAAATTGTATCACATTGTTGGGATGACCGTACTACATACTCTCATTGAGCTACAATCTACACTTCACTATTACTGCACATACAACAAGTTCCTACCTCGAATCTGCATATCCTCCAACGTTGTAACCATGCTTTCAATTATATGACAATCAGGAGCATTTTCCTACATAAACAGAAATTACATTGTTAGCACCATTTCCTCAGGTTGTATATTGCTCTTGTAGACTGGCACGAATAAAAATTCCCAGCAATTTTTTTAGACAGCAAATGTGAAAAAATTTATATAAAACCCATCTGCCCAAAGAGATGGGTGGGCAACCCAAGACTTATTCGGGCAAGTGGACCCTATAAGAGCTATTTCACATTTATTGCCCAAATTGCTAACAATTTAGACTCTAAATTGCTGAAGATCTGGATCTAGTGTGCACAACCATGAGAATAGGAGGGGATTGGTTCATTTAATAAAGGGCAACGGCCATCTCATAGCTGGATGTAGAGGCAGATCTAACATCATAAAACAGCCACCCAAACATTATGGGAACGTCTGGTTTCAATATGCGAAGGTACAATCCAAAACCCCAAATTTTGCTTCCACATGTTATAGAGGTTAAACCTATTATAGAGGTTATCAGACTTCTCTTACTATAAAACTGAAAATAAGATACATTTTGGAAGCAAAAATCAGCACTTCCCAACAAGGTATAGAAAAACTAAATACAATAATTGGAGGAAAAATAAATAACCGGAAATATCCATCAGAAAAGGTACTAGGACACAACCGCATGGTCTAGTCCCAGCCAAAAAGCAAGATGTAGCAACAAATGAGGGGTGTTTCAATCCCTAGGAAATGCAATTAATGGCTGTCCCAGCCAAAAAAGCAAGATGTTGCAACAAATGGAGGGTGTTTCAATCACTAGGGAATGAAATTAAAGGTTTTGTAAAGTTTCTGTAATGACATTATGCTTATCATTATTAGGACATATACCGCATATGCTCATTCATTGTATCATTTATCACTACTTTTTCATTTTCCAACATTTAATTTGATGTACTTGATAAAAACATTGAACTTTTATCTCAGACATACAAAGATAGAAAACAGCAATTACAGTTTCTTTTTCTTACTAAACAACCATCAATTATTCAAAAGACAACTACGTAATCTTCACCATAAATCAAAACTAGCACACCAAAAACAATATGTCAAATTCCTAATATGAATACCACTAAAGATCTTTGGGTTGGCAAACTTTCACAACACATCAAAAAGAAATCAAATTTGCTGTAAAAGGCAGTTGGCAAGCTGAATAAATAACTAAATAAATAAATCATAAACCATTGTGAGTCTGACCAGAAAAATGGGATTTCTGATTAATTATTTTTATTTTTTATCTTTTGGCTCCTCATATTTGTTGTTCTTTGGGTATGCCCTTGCAACTTTGTACAGTTTGTTTTTATATAAATCACTTACTACCCAAAAAACACTTATGAAAATGTAACTTTTCTCTGCAATGTGCATGTATAATCAGAGATGAAGAGTAGCTTACCCCATACATTGTGCAATTTCATTGCTATTTGAGTAACAATTCTTCTCTCCATAGGATTAGAAAACTCCATGTTCATAGCCTCCTGAATTGCAGACAAAAATTCTCGCCTTGCTTTTGCAGAAAGATTAAGGTAATTTGGTCCATGAATAGTGCTTAAATCCACAGCCTAAAACGAGAAAATATATATATATATTAACATGTTTGGGAAAATTATTTACATTCCTACAGAAACATTTGTGATAAATGGTGGTTTAAAAAAAGACAATAAACTACGCCAATTAATTGATTCTAGGAAATTTTCTATTTTAAATAATGTAAAGGCACAATCAAAACAACAATAAGTCTCATTAGAATAACTGGGGGTTCATTTATGTTGTCTCATGATGCATGAAGGTTCATTTGTCACATCAGAACTGAATCGAGGTTCATTTATGTTGTTTCACGATGCATTAGTCTGGAGTTGACAATAAATCAATGGCTAGGTTAAATGCGTAACAATTCTAATATAATGAACCTTAATAAAATAAAGCCATCAATCTCAACAATCAGGAAGAGAATTATTGAAATTGGAAAAGCAAACCACTAATACCGCATTTTTGAAGACTTACTAATTTCAGGATTTTACTCAAGGAACTGAAACCAAATTATAGTGATGACATATGTCATTCTAATACAAGGAAAGATCAGAGTAATATAACGCATATAATATATATATATATATATATATAGAGAGAGAGAGAGAGAGAGAGAGGATTGTTCGTTATTTTTGTAAATTCAATATGATTAGGATGCATGAATGCTATTAATGCATATTTTGTAGTGTTTCTTGTTTTAAATAAGGAGAGTATGGGTTGGTTAAGCTGTCTATAAGATGATGACTGGCCTTGTATGGCCCATTAACAAACATGTGGCTAAACCACTTGCAATGACTTTTCCTTCTAAATAGGGCAATTAACTTGATGGCAACACTACATATTGCTCTCTCGAGCGAGCAAGAGAGAGAGAGAGAGGTTCAAGGATTGGTTCGTTATTTTTGTACTTCAATCCTTTACATAACAAATTATAAAAGTTTATAAATTCTTTACAGTTTCAAAGTTTTTATCCATGTAAATAGGTATGAACACATTTTAGCATGTGTCGGTATACAATCAAATATGTATGCACAGTTATTCATACAGATATCGTGAGTGTGAGAGGGGAGGAAAGAGAGGGAGGGGAAGCTCATAATGGAAGGTGTTGGCATATCAACATGACTTTCCATTTTTGGGATATCATCAAATGCCTTTCTTCTCATGACAAGACCAGTTGAGAGAAAAACTTAAAAGGTACAGTAAAAATATTTTTTTCTTTTCTAATTTCTATTTTCAAATCTTATGCCATGTTGACTTATATACCTGTTAATATATTTTCTTTACATTTTTTTTTTTTTATCAATCCTCAACAGTTGTAAGTTATGCACTATCACCAAAGAAAAAGCTGAAAACACCCAAGTGCTCATTTGCCTAAGTACCTAGGTTCACTGAAACACTCACCCTTCACAACATTGGTATGCACCAAGTCGTAAGAATACAAGCAAGCAATTTAGGTTCAATTAACTACCTCAGAAAGCATGCATGGACAGCATGGTATAAAAATTCAGCACTCGCATCATAATTGGACACTTAGTAGATGTGTAACAGAACTTGCCTGCTGCAACCAAGGGATTATGGAGTTCATAAATCTTTGCTCCAGGAGATAGGATGCCAAAGTACTGAGAATATCACTGACAGTCTTGGGTGACAACCTTTCCAGAATAGGACCAGTTCTATCAAGTAGCTCAACCAGAACAAGTTCATCATGTGAACGGAGAGCTTCCACATATGCAGAGTCTAGGTCCCCTTCACATAAAAAACCCTTCACGCGTTTCCAAAGGCTATTCTTACTTTCCAAACCATTTTGTCTTACAGCACTAGAACCTGAAGGAAAAATAGCACCATCCTTTCTTATTTGACCACAACCCACGTTTTGCATTCCCTGCCCAGAACTTTTCTGCATATCTTTCCCCATAGGATTCCTAGTAATATTTACCTTAGTATTTGTCCACATATCTGTATCTTGTTTAGCAGAAATGCTTGACCTGCCCCTACCAACTGCATTTACCTCTCGAATATCGGAACTTTTTACAGACAACAATGAAGGCTGTCTATTGAGAATATCGACAGATGGCCGAGGAGTGCAGGTAGAGAGTCGAGGTGAATGCACACTTTGGCTCTGCTTCACAAGTCTGGAGCTTGCTAAATCGGAATATTGACCCCGGTGTACAACATCCTGAGCTAGTCTATCTACTACATGTTCTAAACCTACCACCCTTGATTGAATAGAAGTCAAGCTGTCCATTATGCCAGTTGTAAACACCTGCAGATAACTTTAATACATAAGACATACAATACAGTTGCCTGTGCCAATGGCTAAGCAGTATCATGACAGAATGGCATGATATGATAAGACAAGAAGCATCAAAGATGGACTATGGAGGATGTTCTAGAGTGGAAAAAGACAACTAACAAACAGGGATTCAGAAATAAAAAATAATGCCTTCCCTTTATGTCCCAACAGCAAGTTAGTGTTATCAGATAATCTTACATGTGCATATTAAGCAAAGAAGAATTTATACACTCAAAAGTGGGTGCCTCAGGGTGTTTATGAGAAACTAATAAGTCTGTATCATATGGCTACTATGGATGTAAGAATGGTTTATGCAAATAAAGTTACTTCACGTATATTGTCCAGGAGCTCTGAACCAACGGCAAAGCTCCAAATTTATAAAAATATCCTAGAATCCCACTATTTACCTGTAAGAGATCCATTAGGTTTGACTGTTTGTTTTCAATCTCCAAAAGTTGTTTTCTGATGAAAACCATTTCATTTGCCATTTGTGAACAACATCCACTAGCAGTTTGGGAAAAAGACTCAGTAACAGTAGAATCAAGACTTCTACGGTCCTGCATTTTTGCTGAGTAAATTTGTTCGTCGCTAATCTCTTCAGCTGCAAACCGCTGAGTTCTTCGAATTGGCTTGACTGAACTACCCTCCTCAAGACATTCATGGGAAACTGCCACGAACTTAGTCTCAAAATTATCAGTTGCAAGATTGCACACAGAAGAACACTCTTGTTTGTCATCCATTGGGACATATTCATACCCAATATCCTGTGCGCTTGTAACATCAGTACTCATTCTTTCTAAAGTCTTGGTAACAGAACTACCCTCAGATTCTTCATTATGAAATTCTGCTAAAGAAACATTATGGCTTTTAGGAACTGCAATTTCAATATGCCAATCATCTGCTTTAGTATGTTGAGTTTCCACATAATTTTGGCATGTTTTTCTGATAGACAAAGGAATCATGCCCTTATTTGAGCCTCTACCAGTTTTCTTGAGGGTGGCATCCTTCCATCCAGATTCACTGGTACTGGTGAGATCACTGTAGTCACCTCCACAGAAATTTTCTGTAAAAGATGCATGATGAGAAGATATGATAGAGAAGGGAATGATTGAAAAATATGTCCACATCATAAGAACTTGCCAGTAACTATAACTTGCTTTATTGAAGACATTGAGTAAAAGATTCAATGTGATGATGAAGTCCAATAACAGTTCAAGATGAAAGTTCTCTACTTCCTTCAACTGATTGATATGAAAATATATGAACAAGACTTCCTGATGAACCATAAAAGTAGAAGATCACTCAGATTATTAAAGGTTGAAATCAGGCTTATTACCCAGATTAATCGTTGCAATTTCACTAATTTAGCCCAACAAAATACAAGTCACAGTTTTTGAAAACATAAAGAGGAATAGGATATTTCAACCAACACAGGTTAATGATAAAAAGATGTAGAACAAGAATTGTCAAACATTATCATATTCCCATCATGAGGTTTTCCCTTTCAGCTTCCCCCTTATAGATGCACCAGTTCTTTTTCTTGTAACTTTCTCTGTTTTTCTATAAACTTATGGTATCCAGTATAACAGGCAAATTGATTCTCAGTTTTAAATGTGTACAAACAATAGCACATTTCGTGGAAATATCGAACTACATAACAAGAAATATGAAAGGCAGGTCAAATATTTGAACGACATTATGTTTGCTGCACTTCTGTATTAGATAACCCAGAAAACGACATTGAAAGTCCAACTATATTTAGGGAATATGTGTTTGACTTGTCTAAAAGTGTTTATAAGAGCACTAACAACAAATACCCTAAAGCTTGTTCCCTTTCCTAAATATAGGAAAAACCTTTAAAAAAAAAAAAACACTACAAAACGGCACCTGCAACAAATGCCTTATAAAGCTTGTTCCCTTCCCTAAACCATTGGGTAGCTACAATGCTACCCAATGGATTATTATAATCCTAAAAAAACACACCTCTCTCTCCTCTCTCCTTTACAATAGTTGAATAGTAAAATGACAAAAACGGGAAAGTAAAAAAAAGAATAAAATAAAAGTAAAGAAAGAGTATTTAATTAATATAGGGAAGGATAAAGGAATCGATTGTGGAGTGTTTTTTTATAGGGAAGTAAAAATAATTTTATTTTCAAAATTTAGGGAAAATGGCTGGGTACCTGTTGCTACTACTCTAAAGAAGGACGGATACCCATTTAAGAAGTTACAACAGATGCCTTATTTAGCCATCCTACCAAAGGAACGGTCAAAAAACAGAATTGAATGCATTGAATATGCTAAGTTCAATAGAAGAAAATGCTCATGAGTCATGACCAATTTCAGAAATCAGATGTGGCAATACAAATTTAGAAACATGGTGGTCATTTTTATTTGAACAAAAGGAGAGAAAGGATGGTCCACATAAATTGGAGAAAGGAACTCTTCATAGGTGTCACACCGCTTTGGTTAGAAACTTAGGTTTATATAGATTTAAAAAAATAAAAGAAAAAAGTAGACACTTTTAATCATTTGGATGTCCCAATGTCTCAAGATGTGAAGATTAGAAAACGATTTGCACAACAATGTGCACCAATTAAATGTGATACAGAAGTTCACTTGCTTCAAGATTCGATATGCATACAGAGATTCTCAAAATTACCTCCTGCCCATACTTATCAAACCATTGACTATAGAGTAGGTTAAACCAGTGAATTGATAGCCCGATGGTTTTATTGAGTCAACCCACCAATGACCTCACAGAATTAAATGTTTTAGCTTACCTAGTCAACCACAGCACTGCACACCCTACAATGCACTATAAAAATACCATGTCTCTAACAAACCAAAATGCAAAGGAATGCATTAGCATGGTTAGGTATGCCTTAAAAATTTCATTAACTTGTTAAAGAAGATAACATAATTTTATAGGAAACATAGCCTTCACAAATGCAAAGCATGTCCTCACATCAACTAAGGTTTGATAATGCAAAAGCATTAAGCATCAAATGAACTACATTAAAATTCACATTTATGTGTGCTTGGGTTTAACTGCCCAAATGACTGAATTTATACCAATGACCTATGGGAATATTTTAGCCAAAGCACAGCATGTAGAAGTTTACCTTTAATTCAAAACTTTAACTTCATGAACTAATGCCTTCAACTATCTAAACTCAGCTTTTCACATTCCATATATGACCACATTCTACTTGAACTACTTTAACCAATCCCACAGCTACACTGTAGTCCATGTAGCACTCAATATGCATCCCAAAATGTCCATAACCCAATAAGATGCTTTTAGTTTATGATTCTACTTAGACAGATTTCCATGCCTTAAAAAACAAGAACAAATTCAGAAAAATACTAGCAAAACAATTCACAAACAAAAAAATATAATCAATATTGAAAAGTAAACACCAAACATAAAACCAATCTGAACAAACATGTCAAATACAATATGCATCAGCCACTAAACCTTTTATAGAAGATCCAGCGTCTGAAGGTTCAGGAGTATCAGGCCCTGGAAGACTTCTCCAGTACTGTAGGGCCTGCAATACTGCATCCCTAACTGGTTTAACCTATAAGTAACACAGGAAGTATCTAAAGGATCCAGTTTAATCATTCGCAAGAAAAAAAAATTCTTTGCATGTAGACCTTCAATTAACACTAACCTTGTCAAAACGGCAAGATTCAAGAGAGCGGATGGAGGAAGCCCTAAAGGATCCCAAGAAGGATCCACCACTTGCAGCAATGTCCCCTAATGCAACAGAAGCAGCTTTGCGTGTTGTCCAGTCACTGTTTTTGAGAGCTTCTTGGATGCCAGCCATTGCAACAGATAAAATATTTTGTGTGGGAGCACCTCCAACCTGAAGTAGAGATTGAAAAGCTTAATTTTTCTTTGATTTAGTGCATTAAAAAAAAAAAAAAGATGTACAATTAAATCAAGTGCGAAAACAGAAAACATTTTCTAGAAAATAATGAAGTAAAACCAAATATAAGAAGTATCAAAAGTAGCTAAATTGGCAGCTGAAAAGCCTGTGCCCAAATACTATTTTGATTGATGGTCACACTGTTTTTCATAATTTGAACAAAGCCCAAATATTCTTCTCATACTTCTTGAAATAATTCAAATAACAAAGCAACAACAAAAAAAAAAAAGATTTCTATAAAACAAATAGGTACACAACTCACAATATTAATTCTGTCCCTTGAATAACAAACGTCACTTAATTTATCAAAGAGAAAACTAAAGAAAGAATAAAAACACAAAAGTTATTTGTGTTTGAGTATATTCCTCCTTAGAAGAAGTATACTCAAAAGCTTACACAAATTAAATATGCACTTCCAAATATATCTATAAATGTCAAGGTACCAACATGTTAGCCCCTGAACGTTTTCTTTTTTAAGTAAAACTTCTATTAGAAAGAGAAAATTTCTCTATGCAAGCAGTATACAGAAAATCCTTCAAACGAATTACAAGCTTAAAATCAAATAATTGACGAAGTCTATAAAGAAAGGGATAAGGATACTAACAAAACCACTAAATCACTCATACAATGACTTAAAAAGAAAAACTTCCAAGAAGAGATAACTCAGAGTCATCAAACTTGAGGCTATTCTTCTCTCTCCATTTCGTCCACATATGGCAAAAAAGGAAGCTTTCCAATATTGCTTCTATGGCTTCTGAAGAGACCTTTCCAACGAATAACATATGAACAATTTCTGAGGCATTATCCATTCAACCCCAAAATAGCAAAAACGAAAAAACAATTACTCACTAGCCATAAGGGTTGGGTAAAACCTGCCCGATACCGCCCCGAGCCGCCATTACCAAGCCAACTAGTCAGATCCTAAAAGGCCTGAAGTCGGGGTCAGTAACGGGTTTTAGAATTTTGATTAGGTCGAGTCGGGCTTTGGACCTAGCCCAGTAATACAATAAAAATCTATAAAAAATTAAAATCATTTAAAATATATACTTTTCAAAAACTCCTAAGTCACCTCATGGGTCGATCTCATCTCTTTCATTTCATTGTTGCTACCGCTCCCCCAGTCCCTGCACTGATCTCCTTGTTGCTGCCTACCGCTCCTTGCTACCCCCGCCTTCTTCTTCGCCTAGCTCCTCCAAGCCGCCTCTTGTCAATCCCATTCCTAAACCTACCCTCGCCATCATCACTGCCAAACTCCACAAAGATGTCCTAGCTGTCGCAAGGATTGTACCTAATCCACAAGGGCCCTGCAGAATTAGGGCTCACAAACTCTGCCTCTAGAAGCCCCTCCTCGCCATAGAGGTAGTAGATCTAGTGCTTTTAAGGGTCACTAAGCACATAGAGGTTGTAGATCTAACCCAACCCTACAAATTTAGGGCTCACTAACTCTACCGATTGAAGCCCCTCCTCACCATAGACTCGTAGAGATCGTAGATCTAGCCCAGATCAATGAAGTTAGCACCCGGATGAAGTTAGGGCTCGTGACATCTGCCGCTTGAAGCCCCTCCTCGTCGTAGAGGTCATAGATCTGGCTTAGCCCAATGGTAAACCTGAATTCCAAGCCAATCCAAGATTTCTGACTATGCACGAAATTCAGCTCAACTCAAAAACCATTTTTCGATTCCAACCCCACTTGGGTCAAAATTCGAAAACCACCCAAATCCAATTCAAAGGGATCAATAACAAACCCTACTAGCAATTGGGCAATGAATTAACTAATGATCAACCATCTCATCACCAAAACACATATCATGCATAGACCACACGCTTTTACCATTTCTTACCACTTATGATACATAACCCTAGAAACCTCTCACGATCCTCTTTTATGCTACATCAAAGACTGCACACATAAGGTCTCCTTACTAAACCTAAAGTCCACTAACCCCAAACCTCCCCATATTTTCCATCGGTTACACGTCTCGATCCTTCATCACTAGTTAAAAATAGTTAATTTTCTTACCCCAACCATCCATATCACAGAGGAGAACAAACTAGATTCCAATCCACCAAATGAAACTTAAATTCCTCATATACTCCTCTAGACAAAAATCCCACTACAACATCCCTAGCTGATTGGCTATGTGAGTAGGAATAGTAAATAATGATAGAAAATTAGTGGGTGAACTAGAGAGTGCACACGTAATAACGGTACCCCCACCACGCTTGGACAAATGAAGTTTCTTCAACGTACCAAGTTCTTCTACATCCTTCCAATAACAAAATTCCAAATTGAGGCAGCCTTAAAAGAAGATCCAAAGGCCTACCATCGGATGAAGAACCCACTTCGCAACAAAAAATACTGGCCAGCTCCTGCACACCACCAACTTCACCCATTGGGTCACTCACTCTTACCCAAACATGTCAAACACTAGAACAGCTTGTAAGCAAGGCATGATATCAGTTAATATCTGTGAACCAGCCTATACAATTAGAGAATTATCAGAGGATAAGCTAGTTTTCATTTCATATAGATATAGAACTAAGAACCAGAAATTCCACTGCCATACTGAGAACCAGATAAGAAAAGTAGAAAGCATATAACAACAAATAATATAAGTACATAAGTTTGACTGTTGCATCAAATGTTTATCGTAAGGAGACAAAACCTAATGCATGATACCATGCCTTGTTTTCGGTTATGAGATAGTATTTATCATTGATGCCCTCTCTTGTTATTGGTGATCGAAAGTACTATCTAAGTGCACATGACATGTACTAAACAAAGAAAAAAATAACTTTGATCCTCAAATATCATTATATATTTTATGGCCTCGGGGCAAAAATAGAGAAACAAAAAATTGAATTTATTATACCAAAATCATAATTCATAAAGAAAAATCAATGACATTTTAGGCAACTCAAAGCTGGGTGCTAAAGTTTAAACTGGCCTGAATAATACTTCTATTCAACTCAATCATTGCTGGTTTTGCCATAAAATGTGAATTCTTGAGCAACTTCGTGGTCCGAGTCAACATCTTTTGCAAAATTGAGATGGGAGGATCATGAGTGTTGTCAATGATCCTCGCCAAGCACAATGCTGAACCTGACTGCACCTGCTTGTTTTGTTCACCCAAAGCTTCAAAAAGCGGCTTAACTAACACGACAAAGACACCATCAGTCTCACCCCCATGATTACTCAATTTCAAAGCCAAAATACCAACTGTTTCCACACACGCATCCCTCACAACTGAGTCTGGGTCCTTAAGCCGCTTAACAATGCTAGCAATCATCTTACCAAGATGTGGTCCAATAAGACCCTCATGAAATCTCGCTAATGTTCCCATCAGTCTAATACATTCCTTTCTCACTGCAATCTTTTGTTCTGAATCAGTATCCAATATACACGACAGAAATGGGGCAATCCTCTCTGGGGTTAAACATTCAGCAGTTTTCTCAAGCTCATCAACCCCAATCTGGTAGGTATCTCTATCAGCAAGCTTGTTTAGCGCCGCAACCACTTTATGCTTTAGCTCAAAAATCACCTGTTGCGCATTTACCCTGGTAGGTCCACGCGCTTTCATATGCGCATGTGTCTTCATCTTGACATATAAATTGAGACCAACGTTATAAATATGCACAGATTGTGCCTTTCATAGTTCACGTTGTTGATGGGCTAAAGTATCAGTGAAAGCTTTACTGAAACCATCAATGCTTGAAACTAGTAACAGTATTGATAATAGGGCAAACATTTTGTTCTTCACATGTATCAAAACCCTACAATGTCACAACAGAAAAGGTCAGAGAAAGAAAACTAGAAATTACACATTCTCACTTTCACCTTAACACTCTGTTTGATCAGAGGGAAAATTTAGGCAAACAATTCAATTAAGAAAAAAAAAAAGAGTAAAACAACTAAGAATAAACTAAAGAAAGCAAATGGAGACTGAAAAGCTAATTTTTGGAGTTATAAGAAATTAGCAAAACCATAAGGCCATATTAAATTCAAAAAATTTCCCGTTCTCTTTTCCTCTTCTCTTTCTCTTTCTCTCTCTCCCCTCCCCCTTTTTCCTTAGTCCTCTTAGCACCAAACGGAAACTAAACACAAAATAAAGCAAAGAAACATGCATTCACTAGAACAATTCATGCGCACCGTTTTTTAAGACAAATTTCAGCAAAAAATAAAAATAAAGCCTAGAGATCTAACGTTAACAATGCATAGGACCCACTCACTCACAACCTCTGTTTGGTTCCTGATAAAATATATGGCAAAAAAGAAAACTGTAACCAAACTAAGAAGTCGGAGAAAGCCAACTGTAACTTACGCATTCACATTAACGGTCTGTTTGGCCATTGAGAAAGTTTAGGGAAATATACTAATCTAATCTGAGAAAAAAAATTAAAAAAAAAAATTAGAGAGAGAGAGAGAGAAAGTAAACGGATACCACAAAGCTTCCTTTAGGGATTATTTAGAGCTTGGCAAACTCACAAGGACATAGAAATTAAAATTTCCCCATTCTTTTCCTCTTCTCTTCTTTCCTTTTATTTTCTTTTCTCAGCACCCAAACAGAAACTGAACGAAAATACGAAGAGGAGAAACATGCATTCATTGTACCAAATCAAGCTTACTATATCTCAAATGATATTCAAAAGAGAAAAAGAAAGAGAACCCTAGGCATTTGACGACAACAATGCACAAAGCCAAATCAGTCAAAAAAAAAATCCGTAGTTTGGTTCCTTAGAAAATATGCGACAACAACGAAATATAAATGCATACACTGTAACAAAAGCAAGACACCTCTAGAGTTCACGTAATTCTCTTCACATTTCCCTCGGTTTTCTCGGCAACCAAACAGAGCCTAAATCGAAAAAAAAAAAAAAGACTTAAAAAGTGGAAAATTAAAATAACTTACACTGAAGCAACAGCACCTCTGAGAGAGAGAGACCGAGAGAGAAGAAAAAGAAGGAAATTAGTCAAAAAGAAAGGAATTGCGTTTTACTTCAGATTTCAGAGACCAACGAAAACATATGGCGAAAATTTTGAGACAAAATTCAAACTTAATAATTAAATTAATAAAAAGGGGAACGAATCTCTATACTTCTTCGTAAAGCTCAGTGAGACACAGTTCGAGACAATCTTACCCCTTAAATCGCTCTCTCACGCACAGACAGAGAGAGAGAGAGAGAGAGTGTTTATTTATTGCAATTAATTTCTATTGTTTTTTGGGATGGGCGATTGAATTTTCGCGCTTTCTGCTGGATTCGAATCTGGGGGAGCGTGTGTGAAAGGGGGTCTACTCTTGGAGTCTTGTGCCTTTGGATTGTCGCCACGTGGTTTTGTGAGGAGAGTTCATAGCCGACGATCTGGATTCGGTTGTACTGTTCCCGCCTGACATCCGGAGAGAGTTCAAAGTTCAAACTTTCAAATTGCAAATCAAATTACTATTTGCAGTACTTACAAAAAAAAAAAAATTACCACTTGCAGGGATGTTTTTGGAATCTTGATCCTCTCTAGTTGGGTCTTTCATTTTACATTTCTTTTGGGACAATTATGCCAATACTTTTAATAATTCAGAACAGTAACAATAGCGGCTTTGGAGTGATTTGGCCACTCTCATTGGCTTAAAGAGTGGCTCAAGCCACCCTTTGTCGATATTTTTCTTTTTAAGTTTTAGATTTTTTAATATTTTTTATTTTTAAATTTTAAGTTTTAAGTTTTTTTTTAAAAAAATATTAATAACACGTAGTAAGTTTTGATTCAAACACGAGGATTTCCGTTAAAAACTTTATCGAAACATAGACGGAGGTACTGTTTGTATCTTTCCCATAAACAAAGTACCATCTACGATACGAAATAAAATCTAAGTGAAAAAAATAAAGTCGTTAAAACTCAAATACTGAAAATGTATTTAACACTTAAGTTTTCTGTATTCTAATATTCATTCTTATTCTTAGGTAATCATCATTCCTATGTATCAAAAGTGAAATTGCAAAGTTCGCACATTTGCAACCCTCATAGAGGCACAACCTTCATACACCTCATAGAGATGCGACCTCGGCATGGCGATTGATGCATGGTTATCATACCCACGTGGCGACCAACACATAGCCACCAAATCCACATGGTCGATAGACTCACGTGGTGGCCACTGTGTGGTTGCAGGATCTATGTGGTGGCCACCACGTGTTATAAGAGATTTCTCTAGGGAATTTATAAATAGTACATTAATATACATATTTGAACACTATTCAAATTTAAAAGCTTAAGCTAATCAATTTGAGTCCACTTTTGTATACTAAGTGTTCAATTTTGTTTATTTTTTTATTCAATGTATGACTCAACATTAACATGTTCACTTATAACAAATGTTCCCCTCAAGTGTGAGTCTTTTTCATATTAACCTAACTTCTCATCGTGTGTGAGTCATTTACAAATTCAAGAGTGTTTGTGTACAAGAGTTGTACCAATTGCAGGCCACCTAATACAACTTTGCTCTAATAGTTTTTCACACTCTTTATCAGAGTCAAACTAAATGTGTCAAACAAAGACACTCGTTCAAGCGAAAGCTTAATTATTGATCTGATATCAATTCGTTAAAGAGATAATTGCCTAAAGAGTCCACAAAAAATATATTAATATACATATTTGGACACAACTCTAATCCTAAAGCTTAAGCTAATGGGCTTGAATTCATTTATGCATTTTTTTTGTTTGACATGTCCGCACAAAGGGAGGGAGGAAGGGGGGAGGGAAAGAGGATAGGAGGATTCAAACTAGTGACATTCATTTCATAAGACGTGGTGCCTAGTCGATTGAGTTATTCTTTAGGGACGATTCACTTATGCATATGAAGTGCTCACTTTGTTTATTTTTTCTTAATATAGAACTCAACACTCACACGTGCAATTACAACAACACGGCCGCTGGATATTTTTGGCAGCACCAGGGTGGAGTTGGTTTCATAACCCGTTTTTGACCAAGTGGGTCATGGAGGCCCTACAACCCACCTCTAACGCAAGTCGCAATGCCTCCACAACCTCTCACTCTGAGTAGAGACCCATGGTCGCCCCCACCCCCCCTACCAAAAGATTTTTTTGAACATGATGTAATTATAATTTATTATGCTTAATTAATATGTAAAATACATATTTAACAAGTGATGCTAACATGTCAAATATGATGTGATGTGATGTACACGTAACACAATTTTATAAGAGATAACATCGCTATTTGCCCCACGTGGTAGCATGAATGTTATTTTTTGGATGGGAAATTGACGCAAGTATTAATTTGGTAAAAGTGCACAGCCCATGTAATAAAATTGTCATTTTTTAAAAACCAAATAATGTTTTGATAAATCTATAAACCACATGTAGTAAAATTAGATTTAACCCAAAAATTTCATCCATAACACATAAAATATAATAAAATATTCTTTAGTAATTTTCTGTTAATAATTAGAGGACAAGTCTAAAAGAGGTTTCAATTTACAAATACCCAAAACATTGGTCTAAGTTTTATCGATTGAAAATTAAGGCTATGTTTGTTTCGACGTTTTTAAATGAGTTATGATAAATATTTTTTATATTTTTCAGTGTTTGGTGTGACGAAAAATAATAGTCGACGTGATACATTTTCGATTTGACCGAAAAAAAAACTTTTTTAATTTATGTAAAATGGTTTCAATTTTTTTAAATCAAAAACCATTTTCTGAGTTTGAGCTTCTCATTTTCAATCGCCATACCTTCGTTGAAACTTTGTTGGGACTCAAATTTGTAGTTTTTTTAGTCTTTTAAAAATTGATATTAATACTTTTATGTTTTAAAATTGATTTTTTTAGGTTAATATGATTGAATTAAAATATAAAAATATGTGTAATTTTTCATACACGCAAAACGCTAAAAAATGTTTTCAACATAAAATGTTTTATTGAAAAATAATTTTCCTGAAAACATTTTATGTCAAAACAAACGAAGCATAAGATTTCAATCTCAAAAAATGCTCACACACACATGTTGATTACATATTTATCCTTTTATTTATTTGATCCCAACAAAATCAATTCACGTCAAACAATCATCGCACAAAGGTTGCTATAGTTCCAATTAAAATCCATTGTTCCCCTTGTCTTTTAGTATTTAGGAAAATTTTGTTTATCCTTTCATGTTTCGACACTTTTGCAATCATATATTTAAACTTTAAAAAATTGTAATGTCATGTTATCATGTTTCAAAACTTTGCAATATTACCATTACCGTTAGGATTAAATCAGACGGTAAACATGCGAAATGTCTTTTATACCCCTATAAAATTAATAAAAATATAAAATACCCTAATTAAAAAATTAAAAATATAAAAAAAAAAAGAAGAAAAAGTAAAATAGAAAAAAACACTATGGTCGTGGGTATGCTGACCCAGTTTGGCCAGACCCACACCTAAATGTGTTCAATTTTTTTTTTAAAAAAATTAAGTTATTTGAAGATTTTGATATCCTCCATTAAAATTTTCTTAAATTTTAATGAAAATGTAACATTACAAAGTTTTAAAATATGGCAACTCAACGTTACAACTTTTTAAAGTAAAAGTACAATTTCAAAAATGGTAAAACAGGTAAGTGAAGTTTGCCTCGTCCATTTATTATAGGCGTACAGTAAATAGCTATTATTCAATTTCAATAATGGGCCAAAATCATGTAAAAAAACAAAAGAAGATTTTGAGGGTACCGTCTAGCTTACCAAGTATCTTTTTGCTTCCTGTTTTTTCTTAAAAGAAAAAAAAAAAAAAAAAAACAAAAACAAAAACAAAAGAAATCATCTTGTTGGTTCCACCTTTACAAGGAAGGGGATAATTTTTTTATTTTTTATTTTTCAGAAGGAAAACCAGTTCCAAACTTCCAACTAAGATCCATCTGTTACTTCTTCAGTGGTTTTCGAGCTAGGCAGCGTCATCCAAATAGTTATTAAATGATTTCAATTATTTACTATTATTAGAATAAGAAGGGGGTAAAAAGATAGAATTTAGGGGAAACTTCACAAACCCTCCTTAAACTGTCATGCCTTTTGTAATCCCCCCTCAAACTTCAAAACCTCTCAATTTAGTGTATTTAAGTTTTAATTTTTTGCAATCCCCCCCCTCCGTTAGTCAATTCTGTTAAGTTAGACGGTCAAAGGGGTGAAATAACTTTTATGCCCCTAACTTTTTTTTTTAAATTACCAATTTTCCCTTATTTTCGAATAAAAAATTATTTTTAAAAAAAATTGTTTGGGTCAGACCCTGGGTCACGCCGTGGGTCACCCGTGACCCAGCGTTGGGTCACGCCGTGACCCAGCCGTGGGTCACGGTTGGCCCACGCTGCGTGGGTCGCGGCTGACCCACGTTGGGTCAGGTCACTTTTTTTAAAAATATTTTTTTTTGAAAATTGAAAATTAAAGGATAATTTAGTAATTAACACCATTCAGTTAGGATTTAACGAAAAATCCTAACGGAGGGGGGAGATTGCAAAAAATTAAAACTTAAATACACTAAATTGAGAGGTTTTGAAGTTTGAGGGGGGGGGGATTGCAAAAGGCATGACAGTTCAGGGGGGATTTGTGAAGTTTCCCCTAGAATTTATTAAGAACAGTCAAATCCTGTATAACAAATATTTAGCTAAAATTTAGTTAAAAATCGCATTTTTTTTTTAAATTTTAAAAATCTACTTTTTTAAAGTACTTATATTGATTCAACATTTTAAATATTCAATTTAATTTTTTTTAATCTATTTTCCTTATTTCCAAGGAAGAGAGAACAAGATTGTTTTTATTTTGTATTTTTATTAATATAGATAAAGATTTGTTGAACTATAGTGCTCAACAAATTTGCTTAACACTATAATAGCTCAGCAATCTTTAGCCATTTTATTAAGCTAGATGTAAAGCAATTCACATTTTTTGCTACAAGACTAGCAAAAATAACTTTTTAACTACTTTATTGAATCAAATGTGAATGCTATAAAAACAGTATAAATTAGCAAATTTTCAATATAATCTTGGATCAGGTCCCATTGAGACTAAGAACATGTTTGACACGCGGAATAACTATTACAAAGAATAACCTTAATTAAGAATAAGAGTAAAATGAATTAGCTTTGAAATAGCCATTATCTCATGGTTATAAAAATGACTATTATAATGCTAATCAATTTCATTCTTAATAAAGATTATTCCAAAAAATAGCAATTTCGCGTACCAAACATAACATAAATGTCAGCAAAGCTCATGCCAGAACCCAAGTATATCACTTACCGAGTTACCAGCACAACAGAAACCATAACATATGATGCATGGGCTAGTGAATTGTTAAACCTTTTTTTTTTTCGAATTGTTTTGCATTCCGGCGATTTCTACAACGCTTTACTTAAATGTCCAGAGGAACTAGAGGAAGCTACCAGGGAAAAAAGGCCTAAAAAAGACTAGAAATTAGGAAAAAACATTTGGAAAATGGTACTGAATACTGAGAATAACGACATTGTTAGCTTAGGGAGCCTGCAATACCCGACAGCGGTACTCTCCCAATGCCCAAATAGGAAAAATGTTCCTGTAAGCGGCGTAGGTAATCATACAGTTCCTATTGAAGACCCCCATGATTTCCTGGGATAAGAAAACATAAAGATTATTAAATAGAAACTTGGCATTGGAAATAACCATTCTTTCATGTCCCATACTAAATATAATCTTTTTATTCTAATCACTATGCCATTTTAGTTGTACTCATCACTACTGAAACTGTTAATTGAAATAGAGAAATTCAAAATATTATTGATACAGCAAGAAAACAGTTAACAAAAAAATCAAAGAAGAAGAAGAGGAAATTGAGAGTCCCGTTTGGTTTGCGTAAAATATTTTTTGTTGAGCTATAAACATTTTCTGGAAAGAAGGGGCTATTTTATGCTGTTTGTTTGCAACCCTGAAAATTGTTTGAAAAGCATTTTTCAGCATTTGGTTCGTATGGAAAATCGCCAAATATTTCTCATATTTAATATAATCGAAGGAGCTGCAAAAAAAAGAGAGAGACGACAAAGAGGAGCTGTGAAGTAAGAGTAAAATTAAAAGGCCTTCAATGGGGGGATTGAAATTCAAAGCAATTACCTGTCCATATTACTTGCAATTTGCGTAGCCAATTATAAGAGGGCCTTTGTGGAGCTCATTGCCTGGGCAAGTGTTCAAGCAACCCGAGACTTACTCGGGTTAGTAGGTCCTATAAGAGACCCTTTTGCAATTGCTCGGTAGTGTGGGAGAACAACGAAAAATGATTTATGTAAATAAGAAGCGTAAACCATTTCACGTCTCATGAAAGTTTTTTTTTTGATTAATTGAAAACATTTTTTAGGTTAACCAATATTTTACGCCTCGTCAAACACTTAAAAATAGGAAAAACAGTAAAACACTATCCAAAAACTACCTTATGCCAAAAGAAATGGGCCTTACATAAACATGCTATATGGAATACACTGTAGAATTACCTCTTGAGGAAAATCTCCATTCTCCATTTGAGAATTTATCAAAACCCTAGCTGCACGGTGCAATGGCGTTGGGTCTCTCTCAGCCTGATCCAACAAAAGTACAAGAATAATAAAATTGCATGCGCAAGAAAATAAAACTTATCACAATGTGTTTATCAGCAGATAGATATCAAATCAGCCTCCTTCGGAGTTCTCGCAAGGAATTCCAACTTGAGTTGGCTAATCAGAGTCACTTGATTTATGGTCGACAAATGAGATCATGCTAAATCATTCAAAAAGTGATAGGTTCTTTTAATTCTATATATATATATATATATATATATATATATATATAAGGGGGCCACTTTGCAGGCAGAGTTGATGTGGCACAAGAGTGATCTTTCAAATCTGATCCATGACCAAAGATTGCCGAAGAACATGGAATTCCAATTGGAAACTCTAGAGCCAAATCCATACAAATCCTTATCAACACTAGAAGATTCCCTCGAATATATAATACATGAAGCAGAGATTCTAACTAATTCATATGCTTTAACTACTCATGTAAGGAAGGGAAATTTCCAAATTTTAATACTATTCTGAACATGCCTCTGATCAAAAGTAAAAAAGAAGTCAAATGGGCTGAAAATTCGATAAATTAAATCAAGAATGGCTGTCAAAATCACAAGAGATATAATCCCACGTCAATATAGAAAAGCTAACGAAGTAAAATTTGATAAATACCTGTCCAGCTTCTATAAGCGCCAACATAGCCCATCCAGTATTTACAACATGAGACCTGTTGCCCTCTACATGTGAATACACCTGCAAAGAAAAGCACTTAACATAATGATGGAGATGAAATATATAGAAATATGAGCATCAAGCATTAAAATTAGTCTTCTCACCCAATAATAATGGTTTTATAAGCTGACTCAACTTATCCAGAATACCATTTCCATCAAGTTAGAGTCCATAAATTCAACACTTTGAAAAACGCACCAACGTAACATACTTCAGAAGGGTGTTAGGGTTTCTCCTATTATATGAAAATTCAGTTTTGTGTTTGTGTCTCCTCCATATTGGTGTATTGATTTCAAAACAATTTACCTCTACTATCTGTGTGTTAACAGTCACTGAAAGTTAAGGATTCTACATTCCGTATCAGGGCAAAATCCAACAAGAAGTTTCTTGCTGATTTTCTTCAGCTAACCATTATTGAAGACAATGGTGACTATGCAGAACAGAAGGTGTAGTATGGTTAGATCTAATTCTAGCTAGACTCCAACCTTTAAATCCATAAAGAATTCCTTGAATCTACAAGAAAAGAACTTTGACTTGCTAAAAAATAAGAAACATCTCAAAGAGAACATTATTGAAATATGAAAGCTTGTGGATTTCGTTTTAGACATGGAAGGCTAATTTAAATGCTCTAAAAACTACTTTCCAAATAAGAATTTTCCTAAACATAGCCTAATCAATATGCTACCATATAAGGACTATATTTTGTTGAAAGTCCTTGATCTCCTGAAGAACCAAACTTAAGGAGATTAAGGACATTCCCCTCACTATTAAGTATATTCTCCCATTGGGTTTTAAATTGGTTCATTCTTGCTAACCTATTCTCCTGCCTTTACACTTCCTTTTTTGTACTTTCTACCCTCTACAAAGTCATAACTAGTCCAAAAGGAAACATAGAAGTAAACAAATATGAGCTATAGTTAGAGTTTAGGTGTGAGCTTAATACAAATTATTGGCCCAATCCTCATAGCTTAACCTTTATTGACGAGAAATGAAACACACACTTCCAAGTGCACACTACCTGACGTGGCAGTGAAAATTACCATTAAATTTTGGATGGATCTCTATGAAATTTTTATACCAACAGTGATTTTCACTGCCACATCAAAGAGTGTACACTTGGAAGCGTAGGAGTTGGAGTATGTGTAACATTTCCCTTTTGGGACTAGTGGTTATTAATAGCTATGCCAGCTTCAAAGCATAACAAAAGGAATCACTTAAAATTCAATATGTTTAAGAGCTACAAAGAGCAAGAAGTACAGATACATGCTAGAGAAACCTTTATAGGAGTTCAAAGTCAGAAAGTAGAAATAATTAAAGACCGAACTATTAAATGTCATGCATGCCTTCAACAAGAAAAACACATTTGATGTAAAATTGATAAACTCAACCTTGTTTTGACATGAAAGATAACTCTCTCCCCAGCCACCTGAAGGAAGCTGCTTAGACAGCAGAAAATCACAAGCTTTGCGGATACCAGAGCAATCATTGAAGTTCTTTCCAGCAGCCACTAACCCTTTTACCCCAAACCATGTACCGTAGGTGAAGCAAACACCCCAAGAACCATACCTGTTCAGCACTTTTACATATTAAAAGTACATACCCATCAAGTAAATAAAAGAAGCAAACCAATAGTCACACTTGAAAAGCTTGCATGACCTGAACGCATATCTCAAAGTCTAATAAACCATAAAAGAATTAAGCAAGAGAAAGCTTATGGACAAATAGATGCGGAAACAAACCAGGAACCATCTGATGCTTGTATCTTTTCAGTGAACATAGCAGCTCTTTTGATACAGAGGTCTACTTCTTCTTCCCGATGCTTGGGATATGATTTCTTAAACGATGTCAGAGCTTGAATTGCTGCTGACGTACATTCCACATAACTACACAGCCATTAAAGTCATTAACAAACAATAACTTCAGCTTAACAAGAGAATACAACAACTAATTTAAGTCAAGGTGCTGATATCTTACTTATAATCAATAACAATGTCCCCAAAGGTTTCAGCAGGGTTGATCAACTGACAATACAAAAGAAACAATGGAGTCAGATTACCTTTCCATGATCTACAACTTAGTAATGATAGAACACATATTTCATTGCAATGTCTCCTACGCTAAGGAAAACTTATGACTTTTGTAGGGTGCAATTTAGCATATAAATTTTTCCCAAATCTTTCAGGAAGATTATAGCAGGTGACTTATAATATGGCTCATATTATAAATATGCAATAGCATAGATTGTTCCATGAACCTTTTGCATTCCTACAAATACCCCCAATCTCAATGAAAATGTATTGACAATGTCATGGCTTTTAAATGGTGGTGAATAACTAGAAATACTTCATCCCACTCACCAAAAGAACAAAAAAAAGAAGGAAAAACAAGTACTTAATCCCCATTTTTGCACTAAGAAAACTATTTAATTTTTGGGAAAAGGGTACATTCTGTTGGTAAATGATTTAGTCTGATATCTCCTACCTCATCCCAAATTATGGCACCTTCAGGTTTGTTTGGGAACCCCATCTAACTACAGTCAACTAAATTCTTTTCAAAAGTCAACTTTTTTCCACAACTCAAATTTATTCAACTCAAGCAATTTTTAGGGGTAGTTCGAAACCACCCCAAATTTTTGTTTTTTTTTCTTCCGTTTTTTTTTTTTAGAATTTAAATATAATTTTTTTATTCATTTTTAATTTTACTTTTTTTCAAATATATTCACCCACTCAAACATCTTTTCTAAACCATCTAAGCATAATTAAAATATTTTTTTTCTTCTCGGTATCTGTGAAGTCAACAAACAATCGAATAAAATCGAACACCCTTCATTTCTCAAAACACTAGAAAAGGAAGTGTGAGATCCACAGCACCTTAACTTCACCCAAAGACCTAACAACTCAACCCAGGAAGAAGACTTGATGACTGACAAAACTAGAAACCAATACAATATGAGTAAGCATATAGTTCTGCACCCACAAAAAACAGAGATAATTCACCGAATCCTTGGGACACAACGAATCACTCCCTCTGTCCCTATTTAATGGTCTTGATTTGAAATGTGACGATTATTAATAAAAGGTAAAATATAGTGATTTTAGAAAGTAACAACTTTTGAGATGCTTCAAAAAGAAAGCAAGACATTTAAATTCAAGGAGGGAGTATATGATACTAGATAAAGTAAACAATGACTCTTCCATGAAGCTAATCAACAGTGTAAGCACAAAATACACCATTAACAACAATGGTTAATCTTTATTGTTACCACATGGACTTTCAGCTCTCAAGACTAGAAACCATGCACATGCACTTGAAAGCTTGAGGCTTGAACTCAAACGGGGGAACAAATTTAGAAAAACATTACTAGTATGTTTTGTCATTCATTTTCTTTGTTTGATAAATATAAAATACGACATTTTTGCTCAATTAGCTAGTTGGTTGCAAATGAATTTAGTTTACCACTATCATGGCTTTGAAAAAGCCAGAAGATGGTAGAAGACAAGGATTCTAGTCAAGCATGTTCTAATGTAAGTGGCAGAGATGATATCCAACCACCCAAAAAAAGTAAATATAAATAAAAAGAAAACATCCCCGCAGCATATCAAAATCACAACCACCACAACTTCTAGACATATAAAAAGAACAGAACGAAGGCTTTTAACTTGTTGATTATAATAAGCATACCCTAACATGCTGCTTAAGGAAGGAGACTTTTAAAGGCAAACTCAGTATTGGGCGCATGCCCTACAACTGGGTAAAATACAATATTACAAAATATTGAAGACGAAAACTATACTCGAAAGAAATATAAAAAGGACGCTACCTCCAACCAGGGATAGGATCTTGTGAGCTCATATGTTGCAAAGCCACCATCCGCATTCTGCATTAAAGAAAAAGACTATAATAAATGATCTCTAACACAATGATCGACATTGTCACAGACGGAATCAACAAGTGGCATGAAAAATCTTAACAAAATTTAATTTATTATACAATTTGCAAAGTTTCCATGTTTAAGTATAAACAGAAAACCAAATTTGGAAACCCATAAGTATGTTCACATAACCATGGAAGCCACATATAACCACTCTCAAAGAAGTGAATACTCAATAAATTGATTAGAAATGATTGGTGATGCCATGGCTAGTAAACCAGGATAATATTTAATTAGATTATTAGGACACAAGTTACCTGTAATGAGAGAATGACATTTACAGCATCATACAATCGCTCTTCAACTAATGGTTCACCAACAACATCTGGCGGAATTTTAGATAATAAAAGAGCAGCCTGAAATATAAAAAGAAACAAAAGTTATAAAACAAAAAAATAAGCATACGGAATAGTTTGAGTTTAATAAACTATTACTTTCAATCCTTCTGCTGTGCAGTCTGATATGGGCCATCCGTGATCGGCAGTTGAGAAAGGCCAAGCGCCTTTTGAAATGTGGCGATACCAAAAATCAAGATCACCTGGGCAATCTTCTCGAACCTTTAGAGCGAAGAAAAACAAAGCAACAATGAAAAACGTGAAGGAGTTGAATTACTCACAGTACTAAGAAGCCCTCAACATATAAATTCCAATAAATAAAGAAAAAGAAATCACCTGCGATTTTTTTATGTACATATGTGCTTTTTCGAGAGTTGGACCATATTCTTCAAAAAGGTTGGTTGAAATAATAGCTTGAACAGCAAAAGCAGTATCCCATAATTGACTTCCATTATAACCCTGCAACAATGTCATTGTGTATGGACCTTTAAGTAAAATTTAGCATATAATCACAGTCAACATCAATGAGGGCATTCATTCAAAAGTGTAACTTCACAGCAATTTTACATTCAAATTGGTTCTATAAAGGGACAGTATGGACCTGCATTTTCATTCCATCTTCAGCAATCCACAAATAGTCACATATTCTTGGAAGATGCAACTTAAAAGCCTCGGAATTTGGATCTTCCACCCAACAACAGAGCATATTTAACACCTGTAAATCAGAGTAACCTCAAACTATGTCTCTCAAATTGAAATAAGAAAGAGGAGAAAGGAGACTAATGTATAGAAAGTACCGACAAATACTGCCACAATTTTTGAACAATAAAACAAAATTAAAAATCGGAGGACAGAGGAAAGTCATCCAGAATAGGATCAAAGAGTAACTGAGCAAAGAGTAAAAGAGTTTTAAATGATTAGATTATGAACCAACGGGATCTGTATAATTCTCAATAATCACTGTTTCTTCATAGTTGCCAGACAACAGCCAGCATTTACAGCAATAAATTTATTCTCCTGTCTAACAGATAGAAAGTTCAACATAAAAAAGAGTACTATGGAGACAAAATACCTTGTTTACAGGTCCTATGCAAATATAACGAGTATTTTCATCTTCATAGTGTATATGTTCCAACACAGTGCGAAGAGCCTTTTCTCTCAGTCTTTTTCCAGGCCAACGCATTAAAACCGGTTCAACAAGCTTATGAAGAGATGCCCAAAGTATATCCTGCACCAGCGGATGTGGGTAGTACAGATCTTCCTGAAAAAGAAAGCAATACATCCTTTTGTGAATATAGTACTATCCAAATCGAACTATATCTTGGTAGCTGTTAAACACCAGAAAAATTAACTACAGAATTATGCTTTTCTTTTCTCTTTTATACTACCCTGCATTTTATTTAAACCAAAGCATGCAGTCTCTCATTCAACCTCATTTGCCTGGTCTTTGGGATATCTAAAAACCATATAATTGAGCTCATTGTGGTATCGAAATTCGTGCCAATTACACACAGGATACAGAACCTCAACTTTAATGCACTATTTTCTCATGGTATAAAAAAATGACCACCAAAAATGGATATTAAATGATCAATGAGTTTCTGATGTTCAAAAATAGCTCATATCAATGGCATTTTTACAAATGGCATGTTCAGTATCAACACAGCATTTGCACCGCATTAAAATTAGGAACTCAGCTAAAATGTGAAAAGGATTGATATAAAATGTGTCAAGTTACTCCTAACATTTTGCTCCACCTTCAACTTTAAGAACAAAAAACAAATTGGATAGGTAACAATAAATAGATCCAAGCACGTTATTGATTCATCAAAATTCAGGTTTTCTATTCTATTAACTTTGATTTAAGGATACAATCACTATGGCACCCAGAGTCAGAAATTCAAGCACCATGAGAAATTACCATGGGGTCAGAGGGGCTAAAGGATAGGACATGATACTGTCTGATATTCTATACAGGGTTTATCAAGCAACCAACAACCTGACTGCACCAACGGCGCTGACCCGAACCCAAGCAACATCAATCAGTTTCCAACAGTTCGTGGTGCAGTGTGATTTACGATGTCGCAAATAGGCACCGTGGCATACAAATCTCCTTTCATTTACTTAAAAAGAGTATTCCAGAAGAAAATATTACTGATTAATTTCTTCTAGCTATGTGTTTCTCCTATATACTTACTGATTAATTAACATAACTTTAAAAAAATAAAAAAGTTTGCACTAATAGTAACATACAAGTAAGATACTACAGTAATTTCAACAGGAGTTGTAACAACTCCATTTCTATGCATGTTTCTTGTGTCCTTAGTATATGATGTTAGCAAGCCTCTAGAATATCGTAGCTATATCTAAGTAACATTGAGTTCTCAAATGCACCCACCTCTACTTCTTTCTCTTTAATTTTCTCCAACAATCTATCCCTTCTCAACATCCTTATCTTCACACACCAATCTATAAGTTTCTATCGGTTTTCTCAAAAAGTTAAAGAGCAGAGTGCAAAGTCAAGTGAAGGGATTAAAAAAATGTATCTTTAGATGAGAAGCTTAGGTTTGGCAAGACCAAAAAAAAAGTTTGACTAACCTTTGCACATAGGTTGCGTGCCTGATTCCAATCTATTTCATGATAGGGGACAGAATAAAGCTCCTTCCTCAAAGACAAAACTGTTGGCGTGATTGGACCAACAAATCTCTTCCCATATAAGTAAGACATTGGCAAATAGACCATCCGACAGTGACACCACATTCTTCCTGCAGAGTGAACAGAAAATTAATTGCCTCCCTTTGACATAATTATGGTGCAAGATTTAGACGCTTTACATACAACCCTCACAAACCAAGTTCACTTTGAAAATGTTTAACAAATAGAAACTTATGCATGACTCCTTGAAAAAAAAAAAAACACGAGACCATCAGAGAAGGCTTTTTTTTTTTTTTTGGCTAATCAGAAAATGAATGGCATATCATGAGGAAGATGCTAAAACAGAATGCAGATAAAAAAGAACCAATCAATTTATATAAGCCGCAGAATTTAATATTTCAAAGAAGAGTGAGAACTATCACCTTGTTCAGCTAAAAACAATCATTTTCATTCCCCAAAAAGAAACCTAATTCATTTGACAAAGTCTCATGATTTTAATCATTACGAAACATTAGTCGCCATCATGATTCTAGTGATATCGTTAGAACATAATCAAGTAAAATTTCTCTTCAACCATTAAACTTAATCAACTCCAAATCAAATCTTCAACTATGACCCTGAAAATCAAGGCTATGTCAAATAAATACGTATTCAGAAGTAATGTTCATAACTTCTATAGCTCTTGCCAAAAGAGCTAGGGTGGTAGGTTCCTACCAAAAGGGGTTTGTTTAAAGTCAAATCCTCCTATAGCTCTTTGGTAGTTCCTGAAGATCGCTGCTTTCCCTAGAAGAGTGTTTGGCGGACTCCGGGTCTCTCGAGGGTGGCCTTCTTTGCTTAGTCGGTGGCTTTAAGAAAGATCCTCACCTTGAATGACCTTAGGAGGCGGCACGTCATCGTAATGGACAGATATTGTATGTGCAAGAGTAATGGAGAGTCTGTGGACCATCTCCTTCTTCATTGCGATGTGACTTCTGCCATTTGGAGCGCTTTTTTCAGTTGTTTTAGGTTGTCTTGGATCATGCCTAGACATATTGTTGATCTGTATGACTGTTGGTAGTCCTCTTCTAGGCCCAGGAGTGTTGTGGTGTGAAAAATGGTGTCTACTTGCCTTTTGTGGTGTTTGTGGAGGGAAAGGAATGACATGATTTTTTAGAACAAGGAGAAGTAGTTGGAGGAGATTCTTTCTTTGTTTTACAATATCTTGTATCTTTGGACTTTGGTATTTATTTCTCCTTTGTCGTTTAGTTATAGTGATTTTCTTGTTCGTTTTACTCTTCCTAACTAGGTGTTTCCTTTTGTACTTCATGTGTACTTAAGGGCGTATGCTTTTTATTGAGATTGGTTTATTACTTTTTTTAAAAAAAAGTAATGTTCATAAGCTCAATCAACAAAACTTTCAGAAATAAAACTTGAGTAATCAACTGTGATTTGGAGAGTGGTATAAAACCCATTTATTCTCTTTGATCAATAAAGTGATATTTGTATTTGTATTGCGAAGGATAATAAATGGGCATATACCTGGATGTACAGGGAGCATGTAAGGAAGAAGCCATATTTCAGGGGGAAGGGGATTATTGCCCGACCATTCAAATGCTCCAAGTACCTATTACCAGCAAGCAGTATAACAGAAAGTTAAATAAATGCCATAGAGCACCAGCAAACATTAAGTTCACTGTTTAAACTAACAAGATAAAGGAATAAGTTCTCAACTGAAAGCCACATCTTTCCCCATGATGTAATTGCAGTAGCACTGCCATGGTCCAGAATCCATTTACGCCCTCTCTCAATTGCTCCTTGCCCATCATTAGCTCCTTCACCAAGCAACCTTAACGTAACATAGCTTAAGACAGTACCAAACATGGTACTTGGGCCCTCAATGTGTAATCCCCACCCACCATCTTTGTTCTGCAAGTACATATCTCTACATTAAGAAAGTGTTTGACCAAACTGCAAGACTCCAAATAGGAAAGACTCCAACAAACTGCTGAAAATAACTTAGAAACGGACAATGTGTAATATAGGAAAAAGGCATGATAAGCTGTACCTATAACATTGTAGCAAAATGATCCTTACCTGATGATTATAGAGGTAACGGCACATTTCCTTTTTATGTTCTTCAGATAAAACTGTATTTAGTGCTCCAGTGATAGACAGAGTGATTACCTGATCCATTATATGAACAGAAAATATGTCAAGACTAACATCATTATTTCTCTTGTAGCAAATTATACAAAGAAGACATGTACTTTGACACCCCTCACACATTTCCTCAAGGCAAATGCAATTGCAATCAAGTACGATTCACTGGCCATAGAATTTATGAGATTTTCAGAATCACTTCCCCAACAAATCAGGTGCCAGTAGCAAGATTAGCACTTACCAAGCCAGGCATAAGAAACATTGGACCTCCATAGTCCCCCGGCCAATGTCCATCATGGGCCTGGAGAGTTGAGTGGAAACTTATAGCCCTTCTTAACATCCTTGTCACCATCTCCTCTGTAACATCTTCTGTTTCATTTACTTTGACTTGGGGTAGAACTGCACCACATGGGTTCTCCTTGGCAAACTACATTTCAGAAAGGGAAGGCCAATGGTTAAACTAAATGATGAAATTTAAACACAAGAAGTTTACACCTGGAAGGCAAACCATGTGGATTATGATTGAGAAAATTACAACATATAAGATGCCTACTGAATATCGAACTTATTTGATTTAGTTCATAATTGACTGAGAATAATCCACATTGGAGTTAATTATATTATTAAACAGTCACAAAATAGTTTGAATGATTAATAACCCCCTTGAAAAACGAGTATGGTCTTCCCACAATCTGATGATACAAACAAAGAATCTTCTCCTCTTATTTCACGAAAGGCAGACCCTTTTAAGGATTATTTAAAAAAAAACGAAAAGACAAGTTAGAAATGGAGATCAGAAGTCAACAGAACCCACAATTTTTTAGCAAGAATGCTGGTAACAACTAGAACAGTTGACAAAAATCACAATGAAGAAAACGCTATCATAATAGTATCACACTACTACTTGTTGCTACTGTTGACTCTACAATGCCGCACACAGTTTGACTTGATCACTAAGAACAACTTTAAAAACAAATTCAAATTCAAATAAACTCATCTAACCAAGACTACACAATTAAGTCTGAAATCAATTGAGTTCTTGCCACATGATTTTGATAGCCTAATCATTCAAACATATCAACAACACAAAAAATCTCTATCATTGTAAAAATAAAAACATAGTAGTTAACCAACCACCAACTCTCTCTCTTTCTCTCTCTATAAGTCGGTATTCCTATCATATTGTCATTCAACCGTGAAGCCGGTATAAACCCGGTAGTCACACATTCAAACCTCAGGACACGAACAGAACTCCGTCAATTCACTTCTTAATTGCGAACAAAATCTTCCTACAATCTCTGTTAGTATAAACAAGAAAAACATTCATAATTGAATATATAGCCAAAAAAAAAAAAATCATATCATATAGTGAAACTACTAAATCACTTCAAATCATTAAAAAAAAAAAAAGGAGTTAAATGCAAAATTTACACTCAAAAGGAATTCATTTCAGAACAATTAGAGTTTTAATACTCACCAAACAAAATCAAACTCAATGACATTAATGCATGCACATGTACATATCTATATGTATATATGTACGTGTGCATATAAATTTACCTGAATCCGCATAAGTAGATCTGAGCTATGCTTTTTCTCGAAACGACTTTCAGAGAAGCTCTCGCGAGCTCTTTCGATCTCGGCAAGCTCTTCAGGCGACCCGAGCTTGGGATCGAATTCCCAAACTTGTCGTCCGACGTGATTGTTCAACGTCCGCAGCCATGGACTCCCTCCCTCCGCGATCTTCAGCTTCCACATTGTCTACTATTCGCACAATGATCACCAATCTGCAACGCAACTGAGAGAAAATTGATCTCTCCAGCGTACAGAGAAAATGATCACAAAATAAAGAAAAACGAAATTCAGAATGTGTATATGAGAGAGAGGAGACAGATTTATGACATTATTATGCAGCGCTGAAAACAAATGAAAGAGAAAAATTGAGAGTTTGCTGCCCGAGAAAACAACAAAAGAAAAGTGAAAAGGAGAGGGAGAGAGAGAGAGACGGAGGGACACGGAGCATGCACATTGAGTGAGACAGAGGTGACGCTATGCTTGTGGCCCTACCGAAATAAATTAAGGGAATATCTACTGGTAAAGTAATTATATATGTCACTCTTCGTATTTATTTTGTATCAATCAAAAGTGATATGACTTTTAAAATTACTATTAAATTTATTATCGATTGACTTTTGATTTAATGATAATTTTAAAAGTCACGTTACTTTTGGTTAATATAAGATAGACATGGAGAGTGACTTGTATCATTACTCCTACCGATATTCTTCTATTTCTCAAAATTACCATTGGATTTGTAGTCTTCATATGTATCTGCACATGAGAACCACAAATTCAATAATAATTTTAAGAAATAAAAAAATAGGAGAAAGATAAGAGAATAAAATATAGCATTTTCATAAATTAAATAGTGTGATGTTATGCTTGTGGGCCTGCCGGAATAAATTAGTTAGAGTTATTTAATTGATGTAATTTTTTAAAATTATTATTAAATTTGAGTTAATATTAATTTTAAAAGTTAAATCAATTTTAATAAAATTATTTTTTTTGTAATTGTTTTTTTTTTAATAAAATTTAAAAAGAGTTTCTTTCTAGCATTTTCCGTCGGCCTTATTTGAAGAATTGACTGTCGAGTACGCGGTACTTTTATTAGAACTGCATAGTATCGAAAGGTTGAGAACGATTGCGTCGTTGTCGAACAACTCTGCTATAAGAGTCATAAGACGAAAGGATTCTTGCCCCAACTTTCTATATTAATACTCAGTGATTACGCAAAAGATAATGCCCACGCCCCAGCGGTCAGCGCCACCTAAAAGATTTTTTTTTTTTTTTTATATAGGATAATGATATATGTCAAAAAAAATATATATATATATTTTTTAAAATTATCATTAAATTTGTAAAATATAATATTAAAAATTACATTGTTTTTAATGGACACAAAAAAAAGTTGATATATATATATGGAGAGTAAGGTTGATGGCACAGCCCATTTGAAAAAGAAAAATTATTTTACTTTATTTAAATAACTTATGCTTTTATCCTCTCCTTGTCTTAAGGCAAGATATTTACCCCCCCCATAACGGAGCAGCCGGTAGTTTAAAGCTAAATTATATGATTAGAGTAATTTTAAATACTTAGCATTTTACTTTCATACAGTTGAATTGATGTGATAATGTTCATTAACTATTGAATTGTTTTTTTTTAGGAATGCTATATATTTAATTTTTTATCCAATTTCATTCAACTTTGTATATGTGGACAAAAATAGACCTCACATACAAAGTTTTTTAAAGAATTTTATTTTATATTTGTGGAGTCCATCTTTATTCACATATACAAAATTGAATAAAATTAGATAAAAAAATTAGAAATGTAGCATTTTTTTTTCCTTATCTGAATAAAAGTTGATTCAATCGTTTATAAATACAACCACATTCAGCCCAATATAGAATTGGTGATAGAGTTCCACTAGTCTATTCAATTCTTTGGTTCTCTCTCTACTTTTTTTTTAAAAAAAAAAAAAAATTCACACAAAATGTATATATCAGTCTATGACAATTCAAACAAAATGTTTTAGGAATAATCTTCTTTTGATGGTACTAGAGGATGTGGCTTGTCATGGGCTGTTATTTGATTATAGTTCATACAAAATGTTGTGCTATGAATGATCAAAATATAGAAAGTTCGGAAAAAAAAAAAAAAAAAAAAAAAAAAGATTTATAAATGGGTCAAATATGTCACTCATGGGTTAAGTGAGTTAATCAGGAATTGACTTGTTTATTAAATGGGTCAAATAGGTCAACCTTGTAGTGATCCAAACCTCATTATTCAAAACCATAACTTGCTAATTTGTGTTGAGTGTAAGAGTCGTGTAAAAAATTGTTAGTCATAGTTTTAATTAGGGGTGGTTATTTATGTTTGTCTGTTGGGTTTGAATCGTGTCGAAGTATAAATATAAGATTATATAAATTAACCTTAATTTGACACATTTATTTAAACGGGTCAGACCCTTTAATCATAATCTGCTAATTTCGTGTGGTATTTGCAGGTATTGTCGAAAATTAATAACCCTAAATATTGTGTGTCAGGTTCAAGCCAAGTCGATACATGTGATAAGATTATATAAGTTAATCATAACCCGAGTAATTTAATTAAATATGTTAGACCTTTTAATCCTAACTAACTATCATGTTCAGTTCTTGTCAGGTTTGCGAATGGTATAAAAAATTGCAACCTCATAATGGTGATTTGGAAATTCATTTTACATATACAGTAAAAAAAAAAAAGTATTATACCTCTAAAAATTGCAAGGTATCTGAATCGGATACAATCATAAGACTGTTTGTTTTGATATTAGAAAAAAAAAAAGACTGTTTGTTTTGATATTAAATGATTTTTAAGAGAAAATAAAATATTTTTCGATTGATTGTAAACTAGTAGTTGAAGGTGTAGGATTATGAGTTAAACTAGGTTAACTCAAGAAAATAAATCTATCAGGAAAAGAAAAAAAATTGATCCCCTTACCATTATTGGGAAGTAAAAGTACTACCTAGATTTAGGATAACATTTCTAATTCTCTTGAGTTTTTTTTTTGTATTTCTTGGTTTAGGAACACTAAGAGATTATATTGCAGTGGGCTTTTTAGGAGCTTTTCATATATTTAGAGAAGGAGTAAATATATACAACATCCTGGGCTGAATGAACAGTCATTCAGCCCAGGACACATGAATAGTACTTCTGTGGGCCCTAGGATTAAAAAATAATTTTTTTTTTTTTTTAAAAAAAATTCTGATCCAGCCCAGGCTGAATGACTGTTCATTCAGCCTGGGCTGTGCTGAATCATGGCTATTAGAGAAGAGAATAAAATTTAGAGAATTTGTTGCTAGTGCTCCAAATGTTTACTTTCAAATGCTCACTCATTGACATGATAGTAAAAATTATTATCAGATGAAATAACAAATGAAAGTATATATAATATTTAATAATAATTTTACTATAAATATAAACTATTTCATATCTTATGAATAATGGTGAAATGGAGAACCCACGTATTAAAAAATTATACAAATAAAAAAGATATAGAGAAGGATATATTTGTGAAAATGCTTATCGGATTTTATGTGCCAAGTAAGAATCAACTATTGAATTGAAATAAGAGTAATAGAACATCCACGCAAAGATTCCTTTGACTTATCATTCACTGATGAATGTACATATAAATGTGCTTCTTCTTGTATAGGGGAGGATGCAAAATTATAAATAATAATAGTTGGTGCATGTGATACAATATACATCTTAAAAATAATTTAATTGGAGATTTGGTAAAGGGAAGGAGACGTGTGAGGAGTTCAAGAAAAGTGATCGGTCCTTTGAGTTCAAGGTTAAAAAATAATATCATCATTTTCGTGCAATAGTGTTTATATGTTAAGAATATGATAGGTGCAATTTTCGGATCGAATTGCCGGATAATTCAGACAGTTTCACAGAAACAGTAAGAATAGAAGCTACTTATTATGTGTAGGTGGATTTCAAATTTAGTATTGTTCGTAACAAGTAAATCTTACACTTGCCCTATTTATGTGACTATTCAAATTAATAGTTATAAACTTGTAAAAGGGAGAGCGTAAGTCATTACCCGATGAGATTGGACTACGTCCTTTGTATCCTGTTAAGGGATACATGTCTCAATCGCAACAAATTTAATTTCAACTTAAACTTGATCAAAATCAAGCCGAAGTCTAATAAAAGTCACTTCTTCAATAGAATTGTTAGCAATCTTGCACCATACAATTGCTTAATCTTTTGGAAGATACCCCTCTTAAGCATATATGTCTGTTTGTTATTGTGTTTTAAAGAGTCATTTTTATTTTTATTTAAAAAAGTGTTATGACATGACATAAAAGTGAAAATAGTTTTAAATATTTTTTATTTTAGATTGTTTGTTAATATTTTTTATTTTGAAAATAAAAAACAAAAGAAAAAAGAAAAGGCTTTAGCAAACAAAGGTAAATTTTATCACTTTATTAATATTTTAACACCCTTTTCCGCTGCAGATGTTTTTAATACTCGTTCTTGTATTTGGATAAATAGAACTCTATACGTAGATATTTAACTTTAATTGAAGGTGTGCAATGAATATATTCTTCAAAACTCAACTCTAATATCACAACAAATCACCACTTTTGTTTAACTCGATTGTAGATAATAAACTATTTAATTAATATTTAATGATAATAATGTCGATTAATTTGGTTAAAACAGGCAGAAGTGGCTTATGAACTTTCTTGATCGAAATTATATACAATTCCAACAATATAGGCAGTTTATTTAAAATGAGCCGTCTAGATTGACTTACATAGTTTTTGTTAAAATAATTAAAAAAAAAAAGAAGGTAATTAAAGAAGTGGGCATGCCACTCCTTTAAGAAGTGGTTGACTATCATTTTTTTCTTTTAAAGAGATGGTTAGCCATCTAATCAGAAATCTAACTATCTCCTTGAGAGTGAGAGGGTGGTTGACTATTTTTTAAACTTTTAAAAGTAGTCACAACACACCTCCGATGGCTCAAGGGTGGTGCAACTGCCCTGATGGGACCATTTATGTTGTTATTATACATGTTTATTAAAAAAGAGATCTTCATTTTTGGACTATAAAGGAAACCATTAAAAATTGAGAGGAGGGGCGGGGGAAGAAGGAAAAAGGAGAACCCTCCGATCGAGTATAAATCAACCCATGCTTAATGAAAATGGATTTATTTAATTAAATATCGTTTTCCCCCCTCTACCATTTACTTTTAAAATTATTTATAAAGTTCAATCCAACTTAACACTCCACAAAATTCTAACTCTATTGGCATCTTACTCAATAAGTATAATATTTTTTTGAGTAATGCTATATATTCAAATCTCATCCCTCCAAGTTGATGGGACTGAGTTGATGTGACACTGCCCATCAACCCTTGATTAGTCTTTATTAAAAAAAATTGGATCAATCTTTTTTTATTAAAAAAAAAAAATCAATGTTTGGTGGATACCACCTCGACAATCCAGTAAAATAAGAGTGGGATAAAAGTTCGTGAGTATTTAGAATTGTTCTACTTTTTTATATGTAGCCAATGTGGAACAATCTATTCCCCAGTACACTTAAAATTTTTCAATTTCCTTCCAAAATTTTGTATTGACTCTACTAATGTAAATCTTTCAATCAATGAACTTATTTATCTAGATAAAAAAATGTTTCATTATGGCTGGGTGAGGTTTGGTCACGAGAAAATTGGCCAAAAAAAAAAAAAAAAATGCAAATGTTGAGAGATAAAAGGGAAGAATCTTCTACGCGTTGATGGTTAGAGTCAGAGTGATTGAAACTTTCGAAACTGATAGGTTGGCCGGACATGGAGACTGGCTGAACCTCTTTGAAGGAGGAGGATTGATTGAGGCCACAACTTTTTGGATGGCTTGGAAAGACGTGGCTATTGCATTGCTTACAAACGAAGAAAGAATTAATGCAAATATTGGTATGCGTCACCATCTTATTTCCCTAATTTATTGATTTTTAGGTCATAAGACTATTTTTAATTTTGGTCATTATAGACTAGTTGAAATAAATGGATACTTCTCGTTGCAGATTTGAGATTTCTCATTATTGGAGCCGAATCAAGTCTAATATTGGCTGTTTGGACTCGGCTCGACAAGATTGTGGACAAGGACAAAATCATCCCTTGGCTTGGAGGGTGTTGGGCCACCTCAAAGAGGTATTTTTATGAAATGAACTCCCCCAAAAATAATTTTTACCTCCAAATATTTTATTCTGTCCCCACCCTTTTCTAAAATCCTAATTCTGCCCCTGATTGTGAGTGCGATCCGGAACCCTCTCAAAATGTAGATCATTTTTATTTTGTTTGCATTTGTGACCAACCCAACAACTCAATACATGTTATTTCTCCATCTCCTATTTATTTATTTTTTTAAAACTATTTATTGAATTTTAGGACCCATATGTAGGTCCTACAAATTCAATAATAAATTTAAAAATAAATAAATAAATAAAAGAGATAGATAGGAAATTGATAGAAAATAGAAAAATAGCATTTTTCTTATTTTTAGACAAGCGTTTGATATATATATATACACATGGTGCATGCTTTCTTCACTTCGATGTATTATGGATACTTTCACTGCTTTCTTGAAGTCAGCAATACACGATTGCGATACTCTCCAAGGGCCCATATGGAAAAGATATTTCTATAGGCTGAATAACTGATCATGCAGCTCTTGTTGAAAACTCCAATGATTTCCTATAGATTCAAAAGCCCAAAAAGATAAAATAAAAATTAATTAATAATGCATTTTAATTAGCATTTCATTCAATTCATGAAGCTTCTAAATTATGCATATAAAATACATTAATAACTAAACTTTCTAGTTAGAATCTTATTGCTTAAAAAACCTCCCCCGATTTGGATACGGTGCAAACAACTTAAAAAAAAAAAATGCAAACAAAAAGGAGAAAGGGTGGCCAAACTACTCCCGCTCTCAAACTGGCTATTGGAGGTAGCCGAACTATCTCCGTGACTAAGGAAATTGTTTAGCCATCCTCGAACTACTCTTTGGAAGTGGCTTTGGATGGTTCTGTCGCACCAACGTACAATCACTTAAACTACCATTTGATTTTATTTTTGCACTGCTGTAATTATTTGGACCGGCCCAAAAAAAAAAAAAACCAAAAACAAAAGTATTTGTGGATCCAAATGCCCTCCCCCCTCCCTCTTCTTTGTATAAATTTACCTGCTGAGGGAAATCTCCATTTTCCATTTGTGAATTAATCAACACCTTTGCCGCACGATGCAAGGGGGTCAGATCTCGCTGGGCCTAGTCCATCAGAATGGTAACAAAAGAAAAATAGAACAGAATAAGAGTTTGATTACTATAAAGTAAGCTTAGATAAATATTGTACCGTACGTACCTGGCCAGCTTCAATAAGAGCTAACATAGCCCACCCAGTATTTACTATGTGTGCTTTGTTCCCTTCCAGATTTTTGTATACCTATTCACACGTGCATATGATCATATAGTTACAAAAATTATGAGGCATGTACATATACATAGGTAACTTTTTGAGATTGAAACCTTAAATTTTCCTAAACTTTGTCAAAAGAACTTGGAATTGGATCTTGGTTTTTCAATATGTTCTTCCCTTTGAAAGAATTATACTCTAGTTTTTTTTTTTTTAAAGCAAAAAATGTACAAGGTGAGGACGAGTCATGAAAATCTTACCTGGTGGGGACCAAGTAGGATCTTATAATGTTCTTACCTTTGAAAGAATTATAATCTAGTTTTTTTTTTTTGTTTTCCCAAGCAAAAAGGGTATAGGGTGGAGACCAATTGCGAAAATCCTATCTAACTAAGATCATAATAGCCTTTACCCGCTTAGACAATGAAGGGAGTAATGAGTCCTCAAGGTGGGGTTTAACCATAACTTGACCTCTGTCCCAATAGGTCCAATTGCATTAGACAAGGGGAGCAATAGTCATAAAATAACCAACATTATTCCCGTCATTCGATCCAAGATCGACTCTACACCTACCCTTTGTGCATGCCATTGGACCACACTGCACACCTCATGGCAAAAATAATTCAATAGTTTGAACCCCTAGTTATTTCCTTAGGTCGATCTATTCTCCACCTACCCTTTGCCACTGGACCACACAGTACCTCATGAGTCATGGCAACATAATTCAATAGTTTAAACCCTTAGTTAATTCATTAGGTGACAATCCGATACTATAGAATCTCATTCTGAGGGTTTTCTTTCAATCCTTATTATTATTATTATTATTTTATTTCTATAATCATTGGATTAACTATTGGCCCAAAAATTCAAGAAAAATTTGGTGTTTAAAAAAGGTCTTAAAATATAATTAAGAAATTTAGGGTCCGTTTAGAATTGCGATTTCAAAAAGTGCAATTTGAAAACGTGATTTTTGAAACGCAATTTGTCCTTTAAAATCGCAGTTTAACTTTTAAAATTTTGCGTTTTCAAAAAAACACTCACTTACTTACGATTTGAAAACGCAGATTTTTCAAATCACAATTTTTTAAAAACGTAGTTACCAAACAATCTAATTTTTGCGATTTTGTTTAAAATCTTACTTATTATCTACAAAATTACAATCCCACACCCTTAAAATTAAAAGACCATCTTTACGTGTATCCTTGAAATGGTTGTTACCTTATCTTGGCTTGAAAGGTAGCTTTCTCCCCAACCACCTGAGTCAAGCTGTTTGGAGAGTAAGAAATCGCATGCTCTTCTAATGCTGTGGTTGTTTTGGTATGTCTTACCACCAGCCACCAGTCCCTTTATTCCAAACCATGTTCCATAGGTGTAGCAAACTCCCCAAGACCCATACCTGTTTTCCAAACTTAATTTGGTCATGCTAGATCAATGGTAAAGAAATTAATCACCTTCATATTTTGTTAACTACAACAATAGTACTTAAAAAAACCCAGCTTGAGAGTAACATGGGATATACTGATCATTGAAGTGTCTGAATAGGTTAGTTCGCATTGAGGAATGTTAAAAAAATTAATTAAATGATTAAATTCATTATTTTTTATCGGTTTTAAAGTCCACCCCGTCTGGACAAATGGGTAATATTTGGTAAATGTGAATGTGATGAGTAGTTGAAAGGAGGAAACAAACCAAGAGCCATCAGCTAGTTGTATGCCCTCAATGAAATTAATAGCCTTTTCGATGCATGCTTCTATTTCTTTCCTCCGATGTCCAGGATACTGTTTCATGAATGATTTAAGGCACTGAATCGCTGCTGAGGTGCATTCCACATACCTGCATTATGGGGTTAAAACACAAATAAATCACAAAATCAAAAGTTTGGAACATAAAACTACTCCAAAACCACTAGTTCTTGTTATAAAAAAATATAGTTGTGTACGTTTTTTTTTTTTGGGGTTATCTTAATCATTATAAAGATTTAAGACATAAAGATGGAAAGAAAGATACTTAAATGTAATATCATTTATAGTGATTGAAATTGGTGATAATAGAAAACACCGCCTTGTTTATAACAACCATAAATATGAACTTGACTAGGATTCATTTAAATTTGCGGTTTTAAAACGTGCGATTTAAAAAATAATGATTTTTGAAAACGTAGTTAAACGTTTGGTAAAATTACGATTTGACCTTTAAAATTGCAGTTTAACTTTTTAAATCGTGTGTTTTTAAAAAATTATATCTTGCATGCAATTTGTAATTTTAAAAAACACAAATCTAAATGATACATTTTTTGTGATTTTGGTTAAAATTACACTTTTAACATCTAAAATCACAGGCCAAAGGGGCTCACGATAATTCGTAAGTAAATTGTAGGCATAGCACTAGATCTTACTGATAATCAATAATAATATCTCCAAAAGTTTCCACGGGGTTGATAATCTGTGAAAGAATCAGCATCATGTGTTAAGCTTTGTGTCAGGTTCAACTTTACAAACCAAATTGGAAAGGAAAGAATGTGTTACCTCCAACCATGCATAGGATCTTGTGAGCTCGTATGATGCAAACCCACCATTGCTGTTCTGTATTGTCAAGGAGCAAATCTGTCAATTTAATAGTCTAAATTGAAAGAAATTTTTCTAATCCAACTGAAAGAAAAACTTTGTGACTAAGTATAACTGTATACGACATCGGAAGGCTTTATGGAAGTCATCCAAGGAAAATAACATATAGGTTAGGTTCCGTTTGTTTTAACGTAAAATGTTTTTAACCGAAAAATATTTTTCAAGAAAATGTTTTATGTTAAAAATATTTTTTGGCGTTTAACGCATACAAAAAATTATAAATACTTTTTATATTTTCATTTAATTATTTTAACTTAAAAACATGAGTTCCGGTGAAGTTTTGGTAAGGTTTTGACGATGGTCCAATAATTTGAGAATGAGAAATTTGAACTTAAAAAATAGTTTGCGATTTTTAAAAATAGAATACATTTTATGAAAATTAAAAAAACTTTTTTCATTCAATATTTTCTGTTGACTATAAAAAAAAAAAAAAAAATTTCAAAAATTTTTTTTCTTCGAAACAAAACCTTAATTATATATTTTGCTTGCTTCTTTCATGCGCCGCCCCCAGCCCCCCGCCGCCGCCGGGGCGTTGGGGGGGAACTTAACTAGCTTTAGACTTGTTGATTTAGTACTGTACCTGAAAAGCGAGAACATAAAAAAGTTGTACCTGTAGTGATAGAATCACATTAACAGCGTCGTTTAGGTTATCTGTTGCTATCGCGGGTCCCGCAATGTCAGATGGCATTCTTGATAATAAGAGGGCTGCCTGTTACCAAACAAAGTATAAAGCAGACACCAACAGAGAGTTATGAAGCAATAAATTCTGCAGATAAATAGCAGATCCAACAGATAAATATACTTGGTGGGTGCCCCCATAATGTCATCTTAATTTTCATGTACATCTACGAATATGTTTGGCAAAGTTATGGTTGAAATTTGGAGGTTGTTAACTTTTGATGTGATATAAAGTAAATAAAATGTTATAAATTTTTTGAATAAAAAATAAAATTTTTTATTTTTAGTGAATTTTTTATTTTAATAATAATAAAAAGTAAAAAAAATTGTTAAAAAGTAGTTGATGTGATATAAAAAGTGGGAATGAATTTAACAAAACCCATAAATAGTAATAACTCCGACCTTTGCCAAACAGGACCGTAATAAATTATATTGGAAGAATTTTCTCTGTTGTGTAGTTGGCACGCCAATTACTAAGAACCACCTTAAATTTTGTCATATTTAAGGTACGAGATTACCTTAAAAGCTTCTGATGTACAATCTGATACAATCCAACCGTTGTCTGGAGTCGAGAAAGGCCATCCACCCTTTGAAATGTGGCGATTCCAGTAATTAAGATCACCTGAGCTCTCTATCCTAACCTTCATACCCAAACCCAATTGAAATTAATTTGAAAGTTATTAACATTTGAAGCCAAAAATAAGAATAAGAATTTCAAAATGGATAATTCTTTTTTTGTTATCGATCTTATCTATATGTTTAGAATTTTGAGGTAACATTACTTGTGCGTTTTTGATAAAATTGTGTGCCTTTCTTAGCATTGAACCATATTCATCAACGAGCTTGGTAGCCAGGATTGCTTGAACAGAAAAAGTGACATCCCATAATTGAGAACCATTATATCCCTGTCATTGAAACATTTACATTGATGTCATATGATCTCAGTCAAATTCACACAAAAAGAAAAAAGAAAATTTAACGATGACATGCTAGGAAAACGTTAGTTACGTTCGTGCTATAAATTCAAAAAAATTAGTTTAGTTACGATTAGAGTTTTTTAAAATCATTTATAAAGTTCAGTCTCACTTAGTAAAAAACAATATTCATATTTTCAATGTAGGACTGACTTTTTAAAGTATCACAAGAAATTTTTTCTTTATCTTCAACGTCCTTAGTAGTTGAACTTTTCACACCAACTTTAGTTTTTGTGGTGCCAAATTAGCTAAAGAAATGGAGAAAAATTAAGTTTACAATTGGCATAAAGGTATTAAATTAGAACCTGCATTTTCATTCCATCTTCAGCCACCCACAGATAATCTTTGATTCTTGCAAGGTGACACTTATAAGCCTCTGAATTTGGATCCTCCACCCAACAACAGATCATGTTCAGTACCTGCATATGTGTTCGTGGATGAGTATGTTTTGCTTCAAAACTAATTAAGCTGACATTAACTTAATTATACTTACACAAGTTTAATACCTCTCCAAATTTCTTTGCTTGAAATTGGCTGCAATTGAATATATTATGTTTGTTTATAAATAATTACCTTGTTAAATACTAATCGTCCACCTTTTTCCCTTTCCCGCATTGGACAATGAAAAAAGAAATGCTACAACTCTTTTATAACTTGTTCACATGTGTCAGCATATTGTTAGAATCATGTTAGCCACTAATTATTTTTTTAACATTTTTCAGTCACATGTTGACACATGCCAGCGAGTTACAGACCAGTTATAGGTCTAGCATTTTAAAAAATAAAAAATAATTACTTTACTTTCTTTAATCATGTCAATGCAGTGCCCTGATAGAAATCATATTTTTATCTCACAACCATAATACAATGCTGACGTTTCAATCTCAACTAACCTTTATTTTATTATTATTATTTTTAAATCCAAAGGGTTGGTTGAGACTATTGCCACATCAGTATTGTGCAATAAAAATGTGATTTTTAGCATTACCCAATGCAGTGCCCTGATAGAAATCACATTTTTATCTCACAACCATAACACAATGCTGACGTATCAATCTCAACTAACCTTTATTTTATTATTATTATTTTTAAATTCAAAGGTTGGTTGGGACTACTGCCACATCAGTATTGTGAGATAAAAATATGATTTTTAGCATTACTATTGAGTAATGCTAAAAATCACATTTTTATCGCACAACTATTTCACAATATTGACGTGTTAGCTTTAGCCAACCCTTGGATTTTATTTTATTTATTATTTTTAATTTAACAAAAAATGATTCAATTGTTAGTTGAGACTGCAACATTAGTATTGTAAGATATAAATGTGGTTTTAACCCTGAGGGTGCGTTTGAGATTACGATTTTGTAGACAATAAGTGCGATTTTAAACTAAATCGCAAAAACTAGATTGTTTAGAAAATACGTTTTTAAAAAATTGCGATTTGAAAACGGAGAAAATATCTGCTTTTTTAAATCGCAAGTAAGTGGATGTTTTTTTGAAAACGCAGAATTTTAAGGGCTAAACTGCAATTTAAAGATCAAATTTCGATTTTGCCAAATGTTTAACTACGTTTTCAAAAATTGCGTTTTCAAATAGCACTTTTTAAAATCGTAATTCCAAACGGACTCATTTTGTTTTCCTTGAGAAATTGGGTTTGGACTTTGGACCAGTAAACCCAACCCGAAGCGCATCCCCAATAACAGGCTCAGCTCTCAGACAAACTACTTGAGAATTGAATTCAGGCTTTACCAAGCCTTTTTTTTTTTTTTTTTTTTTTTTGTCAAAACAAAATTAAAAAAATTTTGGAGGAAAAAGAAAGAGTACCAGTATGTATACCTTATTAACAGGGCCAAGGCAGAGATAGCGAGTGTTTTGATCTTCATAGTGGATGTGCTCCATCACAGTGTGAAGAGCCTTCTGTCTTAGCTTTGAGAAAGGCCATCGCACAAGAAGAGGTTCCACTACCTTCTGAAGACCATCCCACAACATGTCTTGTATCTTCGGATGTGGGCTGTACACGTCCTCCTGCCAAACCAAAACAAAATCCACGTTATGGATCCAAGCCCTAACTGAACTGGACTTCTATTCATGTTCAACCTCAACTCAACACTATATTCTCAAGATGTTTTTTTTTTCCTCTCTCTTTCTCACAAAGGGGAAAGACAATGGAATATATAGGTTATGTTTGTTATCTTGCTTTTGAGAAAGTATTTTAATGTAACGTACAGGTGAAAATTGTTTTTAGAAATATTTTTTTGGTTTAATTTACATTTGAGAAAACATTTTCTATAAAATATTCTTGCTTATTTTGAGAAATCCAAACAGAGCATTTCTTGACCAGCATAGTGATAGGCAACCGAGTAATGCTAAATGTCATTTTTGTGTTCCTCAAAAAATTATGTGACTTTTAAAATTACCATTAGTTTTTTGATAGATCATTATTGAATTTTGATACAACAATAATTTTAAAAGCCACATCATTTTTAGAGGGACACAAAAATAACATCTAGCATTAATTACTCCATACTAACCACTAATTATATTTTTTTTCTTTTTCTTTTTTATTTGGAAGGGATTTTTTTTTTTTATTAAGGTTGAGAAGCTTCAATCACAATCCAAACCACCACTCACCACTAATTATTTTCAAGGATATAGATCATAAATTTTTTTTTTTTTGGGTAGGTCATACTAATTATTTTTGGTACATAAAAAATGTCAAGAATATTTCAATCTCAGGCCTACCTAACCACGCCTCATCCCTTATATCATAATGATTTGTTTTTTTGTTTTTTTATTTTTTATAAGTTATATCATAATGATTTAAAAACGTTAAAAAGATAGAAGATTTTATGAATTTCTTTAATGATTTTATTTTATTTTTTCTATACATGATTCCTATGCTAGGTGATCAGGTTGATTTAAATAATAATTATATTTAAATCAGCTTGTTTGATGTCAATTAGACCAATCACAAAACCATTATTATTATTATTATTATTATTATTTTCTTTTTGTTGGTTGGTCAGTCAAACTCGATCTATATATGTGTATCTTTTGACCCCCATAATCTGAAAGATATTTTAAAAAATGTATAAGCGTGGGGGATTGATTTGGTCTCTTTCCATGGCTGCTTGCTTAAGCCCACTTTGACTCTTTTTAAGTGCATCTAAATTCCGATTATTATTGGTTATAAGTGCATCATTTACTTCATTTCAAGTATTTGACCATTTTGACTTCGTTGGAAAGGATTCATTGGATTGTGTACATTTTTTTTTTTTTGCCCTTTTGTCCAACAATGGACATTGATACTTTACTAATAAGGGCATTATCAGAGACAGAACTAAAGGCAGGGCTTGAAATTAGACCATGATTTTTTGGACAAGATTAAAAGAAAATATTTTAAATTGGAGCACCTCCCTCCTCTCGCTGCACCTCTCGCTTTGTTTTTAGTGTTCTCTCTATTTGTAAAACTTTTGTTGCTTCAAATATTTAAAAACATATTTGATGCGGTTGGAAAATGATCTATTCTTCGTAACAAAATTCTAGAAAAAAAAATTATTTTTAATTATTAAAAATAAAATTTTAAATATTTAATTAATATTCTAATCAGTTTAATAGAAAAGGAAAGAAGTGATTAGAATTTAGAAACAGAAGAAAGCATAATGAGCTAATTGAACAAAATTGAAATCCAGGTAGTTGAAGAAAAACGAGCGAAAGCACATAAATAATATGAAAGCTAATTTCTCAATTAATAATTAAAAATAAAAAGACGTATCTTTTTATTTTTATTTTTTATTATTATTCAAATAAAAAGACGTACCTTGGCACACAAATTTCTAGCCTGGTCCCAATTAATTTGATGATAGGGTAGAGTATAGAGCTCTTTTCTGAGAGAGAGAATTTTGCTGTTGATGGGACCCACGTATCTTCTCCCATACAAATAAGACATGGGCAGATATACCATCCGACAGTGACACCACATTCGTCCTGCATACGTTGCACCACATGTTATCTCTTCCCCCCTTTTTTTCTTTTTTTTTTTTTTTAAAGAAAAAAATTAAAGTTTGATTCACTCGATAAAACTGATATGTGTTTTTAAAATATAGAATTTTACATTTATTTTTAAAAATTATGTACTCAATTAAACATGTAAAATCACGCGATTTAGAGACATGTGTCAAAATTTCTTTCAACTTAATTTAAAAGAATATTTAGTCATTTTCTTTTTGCCCTTTCTTTTGTTCTATTTTTCTTCATCCTTAATTCTTTCTCTAATTCCTGCATTTGTTCTCTCGTTTTTTTTTTCCCCCCTAATATTTTTTGGCTGAGGCACCAAATTTTTTAACTTTGCGATTTTAATTTGGTTAGTCTAATTTCTTAAAGTGCATATATTCTTATATGAGTAAGATTATACATTACATCCTCGTTTATATATATATATATTAACAATCATTAATCAAATGATTGATGGACTCATCTCATGGGATGGAAGTGAAATAAGAGTGCATGTAAGTTTAAATTGAAAGAGCTTACCAAAAAAGAATTGAAAATAAGAAAAAGAACATGGCCCATTAAAAATTAAAAAAGTAAAAAGTGCCCCATATAAAAATTCAAGAAAAAAAAAAATTGAAGTACCAGGGTGTATGGGAAGAAAGTAAGGAAGAAGCCATATTTCAGGAGGAAGTGGATTGTTGCCACTCCACTCGTAGACTCCGAGTACCTGCACAAAGTTTTCAAAGAATGATTATAATTTACATTTTTAATCTTAATTTTGATAATAAATTTATTTTTGGTAGGGCCGAACCTAATTTTTATACCTATATATATATATAAAACTTAATAAAATAATTTTAAAAAAAATTTGAAAACCAAAGGGGGCATGGTCTATGAATAGGTTGGTCCCCTGCAGCAACAATAGAGACGGTAATTTAACTGATGTAATCACTTACATAATCATGATTATGAATATTTATATATGTAAATATATAGACACGTTTGAGGACCACTCTATAACCCATTGAAAAATTTTCAAATAAAAGAAAATGAAAAACGACAATTATAGTTATGATGATACTAATAATGATGATAATATAAACATTTATCTCTATGTGTACATATATATACAACAAATGTAATGATGAAAGACTTTATCATCCAGTATTCATCCATTCAAATTTAGGACCACTCAGTTAACCTAATATTGCATGCTTCGATATAGAGACAGAATCAGAGCTGGACTATCCCCCGATTTTAAATTTGACATAATTAAGACAGAACTAGAAAGGTCGAAATAGAGAGAATATATGAATTTTTTATTATTATTTTTTTATTTATCCTATTTGATTTTTGGACGTATACTTAACTGAAAGCCACATCTTCCCCCATGATGGAATGGAGGTGACGCCACCACGATGAAGAATCCATCCCCTTGCCTTCTCCATGGCACCATCCCCACCATCCATTGCTTCTCCTAGCAATCGTAAGGTGACATAGCAGAGACCTGTGCAGAACATTGTGCTAGGCCCTTCTATATGTAATCCCCACCCTCCATCTCTATTCTGCATGCCGGCCGAGATATACAAAGTCATTCTATATCTTAATCTTCCCGAAGAAAATATCACAGTTAAATACAAAAGAGGGTTGAGATAAGCAAAAGGTTATGCAAGATTTTTGTTTGTTAATGCTTTTTAAAAACTGTTTTTTTATTTGAAAAATTGTTTTGACTTAACATAAAGGTGTAAGTAATTTAAAGTATTTTGTGATTTGAAATATTTGTTAATGTTTTTATTTTGAAACTAAGAAAAAGAAAGAATGAAAGAAAAAGTGTTATCACACAAAGCTATATTACTGAGTCACTAAGTGAGAAACAATTTCAGTCGAGCTCTTTTTGCTTTTTATTTTTTGTTTTTTGAGCTGAAAATCCATTAAAATTATAATTTACATAACAAATAGAAGACTAATTAATTGCACATCTTTTATGAAGTCAAAATACAATTTTAAGCCACTAAGAAGATATAGAACATTCATCTTGAGATCAAACATCGTTTGAAGCTTTACCTCTTACAATTTTTAGCATGGACGGAATTATGGAGGATGGTTTTGAAATTTTTCCTTAAAATATTTATATATAGTAATATTTGGGTCTAAAAATTAGATTTGATTTAATTAGGATAAAATCATCAGCCTGTCGTTTTTAATTGTTTTATGCCATTTTTTAGTATGATTTCTTCCTTCTTTTCCCACAAAAATGTAAACTTTGTATAGAAAACTATTATCACATTATCCATCATTCTTTTCAAATCTGGGGACCAGGAATACAGCTCATATTCGTTTCCAATGGGCCAATGGCCCTTTGGTCTGCCGCCCTTTTAGCAAAAATTTACAATTTCCTTTACATTAAAAAAATAAATAAATAATTAGTTTTTTATATATAGGCTATATATAATTGTATATTGCCAACAACAGCCAGGACAAATCAATTTCCTTATATATATATATATCGATTAAATATAATTATTTAATTAATATTCTATTATTTTGCCTCATGTGTATACTTTAATTCTCTCTTAATAAGCCAGGATTCAAACCACGACTTATCTAAAAAATTTATAAAAAAGGGTAAATTTAATTAATATTCTAAAATAAAATATTTGATGTTATAAAGAAGTGAAGTGACTTTTTTTTTTCTTTCTTTTCTTTTTGGGTTTATTATACTGATTATATATATATATATATTCCATTGGACTTTTGAGAATGCTAGGAAAAGATCGAAGAGCATATTATGGGTGGGGAAAGAGACAAATATATACCTGATGGTTGTAGAGATAGCGGCATATCTCACGTCGATGCTCAGGTGGAAAGATTGCATTGAGGGCCCCCGTTACAGACAAGCCGATCACCTACGACGATATGATTGGGTTAGACAATATTATTTATACATTAATTCAGAAGGAGTCTATCAGATATGACAACCTTAGATTTGAAATCTTTGTCACTAAGCATAGGATTTGAAATCTTTGCGTATATGCAGGGAATTTACCCACCAAAATATGTTTACGTACGAGTGTTGAAAAGATTGCCATTCAAAAGTCAACGTACGTAGTTGATGCTTTTTGAGCCATTTAATTTTAGTGTTTGTCTATGTTCCAATGAAAAAAAACACTCATGCACTCGATTCAATTTTTTTTGTATACATGTATAAGCTTGTTCAAATTGTTTTTTTAGAAAATGTTTTTAACTTTTTAGTTATGAAATGATTTGTAGTTTCAAGTTTTTTGTGTTTTGAATTGTTTGTTAATACTTTTATTTTTTGCATTAGTTAAAATGGAAAAAACAACCAGAAAAACTTAAAAAGTATAGCCAAACGAGCCCTAATAATATTAAAGGACACTAAGACGGTATAAAGAGTTGATTAGCTTTTCTTATGAAAATTATGTGACAACATATTTATCATATAGAAACATATTACTATTATATATATTATATGTGAGATCTTATCTGAACATGATATGATCAATTTCCAATTTTTTTATTTTTTTGACACTTGAAAGAGAGGATCGTGATTCCTCAATATTTATGTCTTTAGGTGGTTCTCCATGGAGACTGAAAATGAAATTAAAAAAATAGTTATGGGTTCAAACACGGAAAAGATGAAAAAAGCAAAAGAGAATAGACAAATAAGGTGAGGAGAGAAATAATGTAGAGCCAAAAAGGCATAATATATAGAATCATCAGCATGGACCAGTCTTTTCAAAAGAAAGGAAAAATCAGCATGGACCAGCAATAATGTGGGAGCAAGCCCCAGTTAAATGTTAAGTTGCTTTCTACAAATTTTATTTTTGTACATATTTAATCTTTCGGGGGGTAATAATGTGGATCATAGTACACATATTTATTATATTAATATGATTATGACATTAAATTGATCCATATGCTAGCACGACTCATTCGGACAATTGCAAGCTAGGTTGGGGTCGTGGGGGACCATTATTGAATGAAAACGAGGTACACAACATGTTTCTGAATACTTACAAAAAAAAAAAACATGTTTATGAATAACGCTACAAACTACATTTTTATTTTACAATGCTAACATGTTAGTCTCAACTAACATTTGAATTTTTTTTTTAATAATAACCGATTCAAGAGTTGGTTGGGACTGTCACGCTTGTATTGTGGGATAAAAAAGTGATTTCTAACAGTACTAGATAGATATTTTATTTTGTTGTATCTAAATTTTTAAATAACATGGTAACATATTCATAATGTGCCATCATGTACATCGTTAGATGCAACAAAATGAAATTGAAATGACTTCTCTCAATTTCAAATGAAATGGAGAAGATTCTATTCCTTGAAACTTAGAGGTACATATATGTTGTGTTCCATTAATTAAAATGAAAGCTTGGGTTTTTTATAAGGATAAAGTTTTTCTCAAAATTGCATTGATTTTTTTTTTTCAACCCAATTTATTAAATTGTCATCTTTCTAAGATGTTTGTGTTATAAGTATAAAACTTTGTCCTCTTTATAATGAGAATCTGATCATGGTTTGTTCGATCAATCATTTTCATGAGGAGCTAAGAATATTATTTCATCAACAAAAATTCTTGTATATGGATCTCATTTCTTTCATTTTGTTTTTAGGCATGTATTACTGGATATATATAGTCCTGAGCAATATATCTTCATTAGTTCAAAAAAGATTTATGTAACTAATTAACCCCAATCAAATTGAATTAAAAATTAATTCCATATATATAGGGCACATAATCATACTAAATGGATTATGATAGCTAGCGTTAATTAGTTTATACTTTTAATTAAATATATAAAAGTAGGGGACCATATATTCACTGAAAAGGATATAAGCATTTCTATTTTTTCTTCTAAAATTTAATGGCAAACATTGTCCTCCTTTTTAGATGAGAGGTTTAATTCAGTCTTTATCAAAATATCATATTAATTCAGGTACGTATATTCTTATAAAAGAATTAAGACAAATTAAGAACATTGTTATTATTATTTCTCCGCGGTACAAGAGAAAAAAAACATCAATGTACATGTATATGCTTTTATTTATTTTATGAGTTCGATCGTTGTTGATTTGATGTTCTTATAATTATTTGTAATCAGTTTTTCAAGATATATCAAATAATTAAGAGCCATAATACATATATAGAATTTAATTAATGGAGACAACTGTCTACATTAAAATTATAAGAAAAGATATATAGTCTTTGTCCAATATATTTGGTAATATTTTGTTTTTGTTTTTCAGTTGGCCCCTCGAAGCTTATGGATGGAGACAAAAAGAAAAAGAAGAAGGGTCATTTTGAACTATGAGAATTAGTTGTGGGGGCTGATATGAAATGCTAGCTGAAGCTGTAATGAATTACGCACTACATTCATCTCAAATTAAAAGCCTTTTTCAGAATATGTAATGCGTGTTTCCCTTAATTAAAGTGGTGAATTATCAAAATTAACCCTCAAAATTTGGAGAGAAAAAAAATCAAAATTTTCCATTATATTTAAATGCTGACTTTTCAAATAGGATATATATTTTTGAGGTATCTCAAAATGGAATAAGGGACTCTCAATTTAGAATGGAGGGAGTATTATTTCTCAAGTACTGCAAATATATTATGGTTTTTCAAACATATCCTATATGTTGCATAATCTTCAAAAGGGAATTTTAGGTCAAGTTGCAGACCCAAGGGATTTAATATTTATTTGGTACATCCTTTTGATGAATAAATATTTTGGGGCAAATTGACAACTTTCTTCCTTTTAATAAAGGGTGGTGGTCTTATTCTAACACAAACTTCTCCTCCCCCTCCCCAAAAAAAGAAAAGAACAAACAAACAAACAACCGTATATATGGAAGAATATTGTGCAAGTTTAATATATATATGTATATGTTAAAAGGATTGAACTTCACACCCATATGAGCTGATTTTCCGAGTTTTGATATAATGATGTGAAATGTTTTTCATGACTATTGAGTTAATTATTATGTCCCCTTTTGTTATTAGTGATCTATATATACTATATAGTATATATATATATACATGGTGAATATGTATGTTGTCACATGTATCATTTAAAATTTTAAATAAATGCAAAAAAATAAATTTTTGACAATATATATATATAATAGATTCTCTTCATTTTACATGAAATGAATAACTCAATTTACTTTCTGAGTAGTGTTAGAAATCACACTTTTATCTTACCACTATATTTATTCCACCCTATTGACGTAAAAGTACCAATCAGCCATTGACTTTATTTTATTTTTTTTAGCAAGAGTTGATTCAGAGGGGTTGCCACTTTCACGTCACTAGAATGAAATAGTGATGATAAGATAAAAAATGTAGTTTATAGTATTACTCGTTGAGTAAACTACGTACGTAGTTTCTAGAATTACTGGCTTTATATATAGGATTAAGGAGGGCAAGTGAACAGAGCGTACCAGGCCAGGCAGGAGAAACAATGGTCCACCATAGTCACCAGGCCAGAACCCATCTTCAGCCTGCAGAGTTGAATAGAATCTCAACGCCCTTCTCAATACCGTTGCCACTTCTTCCTCAGTTATTTTTCCTTCAGTTTTGACTTTCACCTCGGGCAGCATGATCTCACATGGATTTTCCTTTGCAAACTATATATATACAATCCAATTATTTATCATAAGGCCAGAGAGGTATAAATAATGAAAATTAATGACAATATGTTTTCATTTATAACATGTTTTCTGGAAAGTATGAACAATGCCTTGAGATAAAATCAAAACGACCTTGCTTTATGCCTAATAATTCCACAAAGTTGGTGCTTTTCAAGAAAAAAAAAAAGAGAAGTGTGTAACTTCCATGCACGTTGCAGGATTTTGAAACCAGGAAATTAAGCTAACTTGTTGTATAATTTAAGAACCTTTCGTATCAACTTCAAGGATTTTTTTAAATATATATATAAAACACTTCCACGTTGCAGGATATTGATACCAGGAAATTAAGCTAACTTGTTGCATAATTTAAGAACGTACCTTTAGTACTACAAGATATATTATATATATATATTTGAATAATGTTAAATATAGCATGTTTTTGTCATGTAATTATTTCACAATACTGATGTGGCAGCAGCCAGCTTAACAAATTCTTTAATTTTTTTTTAAAAAAGTAAATATTGATCTAAAGATAATTGGTTGTAATTGTCATGTCATCATTGTAGGATATTTGTAAAATAAAAATGTAATTTTTAAAATTTATCTCTTTCTCTTTATATGCAAAAAAAAAAAAAAAATTGGACTTTCATTGGCTTCTGGGATCTCCATATATAACCAAAATCTACTCGTTCAAAATTCTAAAATAGAAATGTTTACCTTTCATTGTCTTGCACATATTTTGTTCATCTCCGTAGAAAAGATGTGCTAATTCAAGCATCATTGAATATCGTGAAATTCACGTGTAGGTCTCCACAAATTCAATAATAGATTTGTAAACAAGATAAATAAACAATGTGCAAGAGAATGACACTAAACAACTCATTCAAAAAATATTTAATATAGCACATGATGTTTTTCTTTATAAATGGATAAAAGATGAATAAGCAGCTTAATAAGTTTTTTAATAATATATATCGTTTGACTGAAAAAGGACTTTCATGGTGCATGGCTTCCCATAATATACAAGAACTTACCTCGGTCCAAGAATTCTAAAATAGAATGTTTGCTTTTATTGTTTTGCACATATTTTGTTTCTTCTCGTAAAAAAGATGTGGCAATTCGATCATCATTGAATATGTGAAATCCACACGTGAATCTCACAAATTTAATGATAGATTACAAAAATAATAATAAACAATGTGCAAAAAATGACACCAAAACAAATCTCATTCTAAAGTATTTAATATAGCCCATTGATGCGTGCTTTTCTTTATAAATGGATAAGAAAGATGAATAAGAATAAAAAAAAGAAACAGCTTAATTAGTTTTTTAAATAATATATTGTTTGACCTGAAGTCTCATTAAGAGGTCAGAACTTTGTTTATCTTGAAACCTGTTCTTCTTAAACCCATCACGGGTTTCTCCACTTGAGCTCGCTCTTCGGGCGTTCCAAGATTCGGGTCGAACTCCAATATTGTCTCCCAATGTGATTATTGACGCTCTTAACCCACGAATCATTGCCTTGAGAAAGCCTGAGCTTCCACATTCTTTTTTCAGTTTATCAAGCTCTAGCTTGTACGCCTCTTATATATATATATACCTGCAGTAATTAAGAAATCACGATAAAAAGGTCAAAATATTGTATATATACTGCATGCATGCCCAAGGAAATTAAAATAAAGTTTCAAAGCTCGAACAGTGGAAATATGCATGCATGGGAGTTGAAAATCATTTTACCTTCTTCAAGTGAAAGGCTAGCTGTGAAAAAGGGAGGGATCGAGGAAGAGGTTTTTCTTCTTACTATATGCTACTCTTAGGACTTAAATAGAGAAGCTATATGTTTGGAGAAGTTTATGGTGGATAAGCTTGTGTTATTATGAGTTGCACAAGATTATGGTCCTTATATAGAAATCTTGTGGTGACAGAATTACTAGAATGCCCCTTTCATTTCCACATGCACGGTCGATCTTTGGCTGTTAGCTCAATGCCAAAATATTGTGGGGGTGCCAAAAACTGCATGAAATAATTTGTTGGGGGGGGGGGGGTGGCGAACCTATATTGTTAATTAAATCATTATTATCTTAAAAATATAATAAGCTAATAAGAAATGATGAACCCCTCACATAAAATATTTTAATTAAAAAATTGGGCTAAATTTTTTTAAAAAAAATTATGAATTTAATCATTTAATTAAATATTATACTACATAGTGTAATAAATTCTTGTAGAGGGTTTTTTTTTTTTAAAAAAAAAGATTGTACTTTTTCAATTTTAATCGAAGTACAATAGCATACAATTGGGTAGCTATTTTGGTTGCCCAAATCCTCTCTTCTAAAAGGGTACTTACGATAGCTTCCTTAAAAAAGATTAGCTTCAATTCCCCAAATTTTGATAAAACCTAACAAAATTAACTACCATTCAGCTACAGTGCCATCTTATATTGCAATTGGCACAGTAGCTCACTCGATCATTTCTTTATTTGTATATATAAAAAAAAAGGTTCTCTTTCGATCTCTTTCACGGCATTCTCATAAAATATCATCCACCGTCCTCTCACCACCTCGAAATGCACCCTTGGCTACCTGCAATTCGACCGCTACCTCGGTGGCAGCATCCAAACTAAAATGGAAGACACAGTAACATAGATCGCCAAATTCACAATACAAATGAAACGTGAAATCCCAGACAAGCCCTTCAACACTAAAATGAGGTTTGCAAATTCCAAATCCGACGAAAAATCAAAGAAAACGTAGCAAAAAATCATAGATTTTTTATATGGCTGGTGACAATATGAGAGAGCCTCTGTTTGTTTTTCTCTTTTTTTTTTTTTTCTTTGGAGGCAACGTCTTGGGCTACAGAGCCGCCATGGTCGGTGGCGACTTTCTTGGACTCAACATGCAATACACAATGTTGTTCTTTCAACATATTTTCTTTTTGGTATATATTTAAAAACTAAAAAAAATCTAAAAAAATAAAAAGAGTATTTAAATGATTAATAGAAAAAGAATAATTAAGAAAGCCTATATAAAGTGCGTTTGAATGAGTAATGCTGGACGACGCCACATAAGCTTTGGGCGATGGGGAGGGGATAATGTTCATTTGAGCAATGTGTAAAAGTGTTAGGGAGAGAGACGGGAATCCTTTAGTAAGTCCATAATATAATATGTTGAGATACCATACAACTCAAAAACTTAAGTCGATGGGTTTAGGTCTAATTATGCTATATAAACTACTCACTCTTCTTACATTTTAGTAATGTGGGACACAAATCTCACAAGTGCATTCACCTTTTATAATGTTTGTTTTTGTTTTTGCTAATTAAAGAGGGGAAAAAAAAGAGAGGCAATAATAATGAACTTACTCCCAATTAAGGTCGCTGGCGAGAAGAAGATAATTTTCTGTCTTCATAAGCAATGAGATGGCCGGGAATAGCATTAGAGAGGTCAAGATCATTCTCCGAAGTGAATCCAACGTGGCCACCATCCACAAACACATGTCTCGGGGCCTTTGCTAGGCTATGGTAACTTGCATGCTTATGAAGACTGATGCGCTGGCAGATCGAACGGCCTTCGAGCACGATTGTCACCGGCGGAACCACCGTGGAAATTATAGAGATCATCATGATCATCAAGCTGAGGGAACCCTTGACGATCGATTAATGTCTTTATAAGGGTTTCCCAGAAAAGGTCCAGAAGAAGTTGGAGCTGCACCACCGACATGAATTCTCCTTTTCAAAGAGTCTTGCTTGTCTCTGAGAATCAAAACTATTCATTTTTCTTTCCTTTTTCCGCTGTTTCCTTCTGATCTCTATATCGATATATCATAAAAGAGCAGTAATTGCTTTGTGTTCTTTACCTTTCTTCACTGTGTCACTAGAATGCCCCTTCCATTTCCACACGGTCTCAATTTGGCTGTTAGCTAGCTTAATGCCAAAATATTGTGGGGATGCCAAAAACTAAAGAAATTAATTTGGGGAGTCTATCTTTAATCTTTAATCTTATAATAAGACGTATATATATATATATATATATATATATGGGATATGTAAAATATTTTAATTAAAATTTGATAAATTATAAAAAAAAAATTATGAATTTAATCATTTAATTAATATTATAATACATAATGTAACTTCTTGTAAAAGGATTATGAAATGGAAGACATGGTGACTTCACAATAGAAATGAAACATGAAATTCCAGACAAGCCCGTCAACACTGAAATGAGCTTTGCAAATTCCAAATCCGACGAAAAATCAAAGAAAACGCAGCAAAAAATCATAGATTTTGGGGATATGAGAGAGCCTCGGGTTTTTTTTTTTGGAAAGCCAATATAAAATGCATTTGATTGAATAATATTATGCATCACTCTAATATTACACCCCAAGGCTAATGTGGTGTGGTCCTATGGAGGACCACGCCACATAAGCTTTGGGGGGATGGGGTGATGTATAACGTTATGTTGTTATTGCATTTGAATAAGAATGCAAAAAGTAGCTTGATGTTATGTGTTAGTCATTTAAAACACGTCACGTCAGCTAGTGTGACATGGGTGATTACAAAGATAAGAGTAATGTTATTCGTTACACACATTTATCACACTCATGTCACATCTGCTGACGTGACATGTTTTCAGTGGCTTCTTATGTTAGTCATGTAAAACACACCAAGTCAATCGGTGTGATATGAATGTGTAGAAGAGTAGCATTACTCCAAAGATAAACATTTAGATGATAAATTCTGAATCATTTAAATTAAACCTATGTTCTCCAAGTAAGATGACCCCAGCTAATTGAGATTTAAGAAACTCTACCTTTTAAAATATCTTTAAAAAATCGAGATGTCATATATAAGAGAAATGTTATTTTATATTCTACTATACATTTCTCATTCATCTCAAATCATCATTTTTACAAATCAATAATTGGATTTTTAGGGTATTTACTGTACAAATCCAATTGTTGATTTAAACAAAAAGATGGATAAAAGATGTACCACAAAATATGAAATAATATTTCTCTATATATAAACCCACCCCCTCCCCGTAATGATCCAACTGATCATATTAATGATGGGGAGGGAGAGAGAAACCCTACTTTGATTTTGCCATTATTGCATACACCTTAAATAGATGAGTTGAGAAGCGGACGTCTATAGTTGAGGGCATGCAGAATAAAAAATAAAAAAAAAAAAAAAAAAAACTGCATACCCTCACAAAGTGAGAGTATGCGGACGTGCTACGCGACTCTAAATAGATAGTCCTTTACTTACCAAAAAAAAAAAAGATTGTCCGAACAATAATTAAATTTATTAATCTAAGAAATAACATTTTTTCTACAAAACGAATGGGATTGGCAGAATCAGGCTTATGGAGACTCGCATGCGATGCACGTGCTAAGAGTGATGGGACTGGAAGTGACTTTTGGAGTAAAGAATTAAAGATTTGCCTGGATTGGCATCGAGCTACGATGCTGTGGAATCATGGTTTGAGATCAACGTACGTGGAAGGCTCTACCTTTATGAGTTTGTTATCAATTACATTGTTGTTGGGATTCTTGGGAATGAGGTCATCCGAGGTCCCCTTGCCCAAATACGTTTTGCCAGTTGTTGTATCTCTTATAAAAGTACTCCAGCTTAAGAAAACACCTCATATTAAGGTGTTCTATATATATAGTCCGTTTGTGGCCAATATTTAAGAATCTTTTTGGAATTGTGTTAAGAAATATAATTTTGTAGGTAGAAAAAGCATGTTTCAAGCTTCTTCTTTTTTTTCCTATATATATATATAATTTTTTTTTCTTTTTTTTTTTTAAAAAAAAAAACCTCATTTGATGCTTCTCAAAACGCAATTTTGGATTTTTTAAAGTTTCTTTACCAAACCAACTCATTTTTGCTAATTGGCATGGCTTTTTACGTATTAAAAGCATTTTTTAAGCTTTTTAACATGATCAATCCCAAACATACAAGCTCTAAGTAACTTCTAAATGATCATTTGAAAAATGATATTTATTAGACTCTTATATGGTTGTCATAGAACTATAATGAAGTGACAATAAAAATCAGTCATTAATTTGTTCTTTTTACAAGCCCTAATTGATTAATTTTCACTTTCACAGCATAATAATAGCATGACAGTTATACAAGAATCTACTAAATAGCATTTTTCTTTTCTATTAGGAAAAAATGCAAAATTGGTTCCTGTGGTTGGTCTAAACTATAAATCACTCCCTATGGTATAAGAAAAAACTCAGAGGTCCCTGTGGTTGACTAAAATAACAAATCACTCCTTGAAGCAAATTTTCGTTAGTCATTTTAATAGAAACCATTAGTCTGCCACGTCAGACCAATAGGAACGCAACACGTGGCATATTTTATCAAAAAAAATATAAAATTATAAATAAAAAAAACTCATAAATTAAATTTAAAAAATAAAAAAATAAAAAAATATTAGAAAATGAAAGAGGGGCTGCCGACAGCCACCCCTTTGTCGGTGGCCGGCGGTAGCCCGCCAATTGGTGGTTGCGATGGCGGCGCGCTAGCCACCCTAGTAGTGGGAGTGGTCCAAAGGCCACCCCTAGATCCGGCAGGGGTGGCCTGCGAGCCACCCCTTGCTCATGGGGGTGGCGGCCACCCCAGATGACATCGGTGGCGCGCAGCACCCCAGGTGACGCCGCGGTGGCTGGCGGCACCCCCATGAGCAGGGGGTGGCTCGCAGGCCACTCCTAGCCGGATCTAGGGGTAGCCTTCGGGCCACCCCACTACTGGGTGGTCGGCGAGCCACCCAGAGGTGATGGGGATGGCAGGGCGCCATCCCCGGCCACTAATGGGCGGGCTGCCGCCAACCTCCTTTCATTTTCTTATATTTTTTTATATTTTTATTTTTTTTATTTTTTTATTTTTTTATTTTTAAATTTAATTTATGAGTTTTTTTTTTATAATTTTATATTTTAATAATTTTTTTTTGATAAAAATATGCCACATGTCCGTTTCTATTGTCTGACGTGACAAACTAACGATTTTCTGTTAAAATGACTAACAAAAATTTACTTCATAAAGTGATTTGTTATTTTAGCCAACCACAAGGACTCTGAGTTTTTTTTTTATACCACAGGGAGTGATTTGTTGTTTAGGCCAACCACAAGAATCAATTTTGCGTTTTTCCCTTTCTATTAATTCATGTGACCTAATTTCTCGGAGCATTACACAGGTGACAACTACATGAATCAAAAGACTTGGTCTCTTTCTTGAAACTAAAAGCCCCTAAGGGGGTCATTGCACTTATTTTAGCAGACCATTTATGCACCCATTTCGTCTTAAAATAAGCTTGGTTTCAGGCTGCTTGATTTATAGTTATAGCCGGTTTGGAGTATAATCTATTGCATCAAGTTGGCCACAACGAAACCCAAAAGCATCACAAGCTGGAAATGGCTATTCTCGGCGTTTGCAAATCCATGCGCAAACCATAAATTTCAGAGAAATTTACTTCTAATTATCCACGCAGATAAGATGCGGACCAAAACAGGGGAATCACTGTGGAATGAATTAAAATAAAGAATACAACGAAAACACAAGGGTAGATAGAAATTTACCACACCAAAGCCACTACAATTTTATGGCTTGGGATCAATATTTCAAAATTTTCTTTTCCTCTCTGGGTATGGAGTTTAGTTTACGACAACGTTATAGCTTACAACATATCAAGAAATACCTACTTGTTTTCGGTACAAATTCATATTCATGTGAAAAAAAATTCAAAGTTTACCTCGGCTTTTTCTATGGAATCCACACTCAGTACAAAACTCCAAACGCCCAAAACATTCATAACTGCATGGGTTTATGAAATTTAGGATCCGCATTTGAGTTGAGTCCACTTCCGCCAGCAATAACACATTACATTCCTTTGACTGATTTATCCATTGAAATACTACTTCGATCCCATGCAGTCCCCGCTCCATCTACTCGATCACTGTAGCTGTTGAGACTATTCCTATTGCCTAGACGAACCAAATTAGAATTACAAAATAAGGAAGAGATTACCTATAATTGTGCATTGCTAAGATAAGTGACCAGGCATCTAGTACTCTGGAACAGTTTATCTACTCTCTCCCATACTCTGCACTGAACATCTAGAAGCTTCCTCGCCTTATCCTGTAATCTCGACTGACGCCCAATTGTTTCCCCATGTATCTAAATAGCCAGAAAGAGGAGAAGATGTTAGACAGCCTCAATAACCAGTACATTTTCTTTGGTTTAAAACACCTCCAAAAAACAGTAAAAGATCCATACATTCAGAAACAAACTGATGACAGCTTGAATAAACTCAAAATTGTTTCTGCAGGAAATCTCATGTGTGAAGTAATCCAGAAGTAGTTCAATTGAAAACAATTCTGGCCTTTCATCTGGTTCTTGCCGATCATCGTCATCTATAATTTGAAGCATTCGAAGTTCTATATCCAAAGTTGATGGAGATAAACCTTTGATATAATCAGTAAATGCCGAAACTGCAAATATGAAGTACACGAATTAAACAGTGATGTGCTTCAAAAAGATATTTCACAACAGTCAAAAATGAAAAATGACACAAACTTATAAATGATTATTTAAGACAGCATTAATATATAAATACAGAAAGAGCCGGCATACTTACAATTTTTCATCTCCGAAGAGGACTGAAGAAGTTGCAAAAATGGGGATGATGGCATATCAGATTCCCTCTTCTTTTCCACCTCATCACCTTTTGCATCCTTCTCATCTGCTGTTTTACTAGGCTTAAACAATATTTCTCCAGACAGAGATGGAACAGAAGGCAAAAAGAAGGGAGCCTTTTCAGGTTTCTTTGGAGGCTCAATTGGTTTATTGCGGGCCTGGAAATTGCAGGTTCATGACAAACTAGTAATAAGTCACTTTCCAAGCGTATCAGAAAAGAAAAATCAGGAAATAGATGGAAGTTGTTATACTTTTATTTTTTACAGATAGACTTATCAAGTTCGACTGAGAACAATAAATAATGGAGGCAAAGAAAGACCTTTATGATGTCTAGATTGATCAAGCTTTGCCACTGGCTTTTAGGCAATAATGAGAGAGTAACTAGATCTGGGATTTGCTGATCTTGAGATGAAAAAGCAGAAGCAGAAGCATCCTTAGACTGTAAGTGGTTCACAACAGGCTCATCAGAATCCTCAGCTTGAGGACTTCCCATCGAAGAGAGAGCTGGCAGCTTAATGCTCACAACTTCTTTTCCACTTGCAAAGGAATCAACATTTGAAGCTCCAGAAAACAATAACTGATTTACCCTGATAAAAAAAGTTCTCTGCTATGAATTTTCTTCTTTTATTATAGAAATAGGCCAAGAAAAAACTACCATGGACATTAGTATTATATTTTGCACGCTATATTCTAATATGATGTCAGAATATTATTATCAATTTATCTACCCAAAAACGTTTTCACTTTGACCATATTATAGTTTTTTAAAGCAAAGATACGGTATCAATCACATTAATAACATTTGTTTCCCCTTCTAGCTTGTCACACTGCCTATCAGGAATCCAGTTTGAAAGCAAACATAAGATAGAACTAAAAACTTACCATAGGTAGACTCCATTTTGATCAACATGGGTAGTTGCTAAAAAATCCATATTTGGTGACAGAGACAATGCTGTGATAGACACATCAACATGCATTGCATCTATCTGTCTCGCTAAGATAACATCCCAGATTCGAAGACTTCCATCCATACTGGATGACAAAAGCCATTTCCCATCCTCACTGAAACACAAATCTGTAATGCGATCTGTATGACCTTCAAATTTACGAACCACTCTTGATGCCACAACATCAAACAAACGGATAATGAAATCATCTGCCACAGTAGCCAAAAGACCTGAAAATTATGTCAAAATTAGTTTGACACAATTCGAGGACTTGAATATTAAGAGTTCTAGCAAGCAGATAAGCAAGTAAAGAAAGATAAGAAAGCAACAAATTAAAAAGAATCAGAACAACATAAGAGTTACCATTAGGACGATGGTAAACAATCTTAACGAGAGAACAACCGATTTCCCATCTGGATTTTAGTCCACGTCCCTTGAAATCCCATACCTGCACATTAAAACACTAGAGGAATGAAATTTTCCGGCAGATACTAATCATAAGCAAAAAACTTTTGTGTGATGTGCTAAGCATCATAAATATAAGCTGGAAGTTAATATGAACACTTAGATCCACCCCAGCAGTTCCACACCACAAAAATAAAAAATTAAAAATTAGAACTTTCTTGGAGAGCTTTCACAGGAATCAGATTGGTAGGAGAAAATTCCTTCTCTAGGCCTTTCACATAATGGTTATCAAGTATGTCAGGTCAGACTTCAGAGCCCAGTTAGCTCGTTAGTTACAGGTATGAAATATAACTGGATGATGAAAACACCAACTGATCCAGCTGATGGGTTAGAACAGTGGTCTCCCAGCATTTGGCGCACAACGCACACACAAAGTATTCTATTCGCAACATGGAAAATACTAAATCAAATTGTGAACTCAGTAGAAGGTAATTCTTGATTGGCTTAGTCTTAGAAGCCTAACCAATGCTAGAAGTTATAATGGCCTAGCTTCATTCCTACTGTCGTTTCATCAAAAATTTCAGCACTATTGTTACTCTAATGCTGGATAATCTAAAGAAGAAGAGTTTCAATGGACCAACGAAGCTGAAAGGGCTTTCAACAAATTGAAGTCTAAATTCTTCAAGCTCTGGTGCTAGAATTACCAGATTTTTTCAAAGCCATTCCACGTGGAGTGTGATGCATACAACGGGGGTATAAGTGCTGTCCTTATGCAAGAAGGAAGGAGTTGTAAGCTGTTGTTCAAGCTTTGTGACATTGTTAGCATTATCTCATCGGCGTGGAGTTTGTTCTTTATTATGACCATGAAGTTTTGCAGTTTGTTAAATAAAAGCACAAAAGAAGCTGAACTCTTAGCATTAGAGCTGGGTATTGTTTTCTTGATAAAAAAATTTTAAAAAAAAGATACCCAGCTCAGGAAAAGTTCGCTTTTGTTCCACAGCATAAGGCTGGTTCCTCTATACAGCTTGTTCACTACTTTTTCTTGTGAGATCACCAGTTCCGATCTTTAACCAGTATATTAAGCATTGGAACATCTATTTTCCAGTGCTGTAAGATCTGAATGATGTAAAGAGTAAAATGTCACTCACTGGTCTGGTCAATGGCTATCTCTTCATGGGAAATCAGCTATGCCTACCTAAAGGTTCACTGAAATTGTTTTTCATTGAAGAGTTGCATGGTGGCGGATTGGTGGACATTTTGAGCTAGAAAGGGTAAACTTTGAAGCGTGATGTTAGAATTAGAGAGGGTAATGAATAGAAAACAGCTTTTCAACCAAACATAGCCACTATGAATTGTTCGTTATGCCATTTGGGCTATCCAAAACCCCTAGTACTTTTATGAGGCTTATGACTTGAGTTATGGAGGAGTTTATGGGGAAGTATGTTGTGGTGCATGTTGATGGCATCTTGATTCACAGAAAGGGTAAAATTCAGAACCGAGAGCATTTAGCAGATGTATTCAAAGCACTCCATGTCAACCTTTTTTTTTGATAAGTGAGAGTTTATTAAAAAGCATAAGGCGCCCCTAAGTACACAGAAAATATACAAGAGGCTCCAAACGAGCAAGAACCCAAGCCCTTAAACCCAAAACCTTCAAAATCCCCAAATGAGCAAGAACCAGCTGTATGTCAACCTTAAAAGTGCTCTTTTATGACTGACCAAATTGTGTAATTTGGCTATGTTGTGAGTGCAGATGGCATGCAAATCGATGATGAGAAAGTGAAAGCTATTCGTGATTGGCCTACTCCTAGAAGCCTAACTGATCTTAGAAGTTTCCACAGGCAGCTCAGAACTAATAAATTATTAGCGATTTCTAGACACAAAAATCTTCAATTTATTCAAAGGACTTGATTGTCATTTGTCAACCACAAGCTCCTGTGTCTGACTCTCATCAGTATTATATACAAAAACTTTACTCAAATTTTCTTTCAAACAATCAGCATGGGACAGCTTTAAATGCTCATTCACAATTATACATCAAAATGCATGATGATATCATTTTGAGAGCTCAAAATACCTCTTTTGTAATCAGCTACCAAAAATGTTTCATTGCTCTAAAAGTTGTGCCCTACATCTCAAGCAAAAAAAATTTTGACTGGATTATTGTATCTAAGTAAGAAACTTCCATCCAATCTTCTCCAATCTTTGCTACACTCAAGCCATGAGTATAAATCTAGAATTCCAAACTACTCAAAACTTAAACGTCATTAACTAGGTGTAAGCAACAGAGTTTCGGATGGAATGGCCAAAACCAACATCTGCTGCAAACTTAATGTTTCATATGTAACAACCCAAGTTTAAGAATCAATGAAGATCGGGACCAAGGGATCACAACCCTCGCATGCTGCACGCTCAATGAATAGGGCCTTGGCAAAAAGATCTCAGCCATATTTTTGCTTATGGCTACAGATCATTGCCGTCTCTAGTTGTGTCCTCCTTTAACCCCTTTTAACCGGTACTCTCAAGTAATCTTCCCTTAAAGGGCGCCTCAACTCTCTCTTTTACTAATACTTTGACATCTCATCCCCCCCTCCAAAAAAAATAAAAGAAGAAGAAAAGTCAGAATAGGTTACTGATGCTTAACCCATGTCAGTCATTACATTCAAGATCCACTAGGAGATGCAGAAGTCAGTGCAAGAACATATGCTTAAACTTTTCAAAACTCAAAATTACACTTATGGGTTCAATTTATAAAGCGGAAAAGGAGTGTTAGAAATAACGTTGGTTAGGTCAGACAGATACTCAAGACATAACATTTTATGAAGAGGTGCTAATTAGCACAGAGGAAATTAAAAGGAAGCAAAGAAAAGGATGGTTTTGTATGATAGAGCAAGACATTAATATATGTCCTTTTTTTATTTCCTAAACTTGCTCCACACTGTTTAGATGATGTCATGAAAACTTTGTTCCATAATAGAAGTTCACAATCACATCCTTTTGTTTTTAGATTTATGTTCCTCTTTCTCCTTAAAATAGGGGTTTTCTCTTGTATATTTCCCGTGTACTAGGGTTGCGCCCCTCTGCGCTTTATTTTAATATACATTATACATTACTTATCAAAAACAATCACATCCTTTACAAAACAGGAAAATCTAGAAATTAAAAATACAGACCTTTATATCTCCATGATATCCTGCGCTTATCATGAGGGTATTCGTTGAATCACAAGCAACTCCAACCACTTCCCCATCATGGGCACAGCTTCTTCTTTCTGAAATGTCCAAATAGCTGCCTCGGCTAATTCCTGATTGAAGGTTGAATCGCTCAATCCAACCACCTGCTGTCCCTAACACGGCAAAATTGCCACATGCAGTAATGGCACAGGCCTGTCACCAAATAAAAGAAAAAATCAACTACTTGATTTCAAGAGAGTGAAGCTTTCTAGGAGACTTTTACCACAAGGTTTCAGATTTCAATTTATCACCAACAATGCCATTTGATAATATTCAAAGATTTTAATAAATCAAGTTTTCTTGTCGAGATACATGTGCTTTCCTAAATCACAAAATTTTGGTAATAACATAAAACGGAAAGAAATAATTTTTTTTCTAAAAAAAAAATACAATTTTCATTTGCTCCATTGGTAGATATGGAAGTTGTACATCTTGTAATTTAAAAATCCTTCCAAATAAAAAGATCATAAACGAAAATGCAAAGAAGATTGAAAACCTAACCTTAACAGATGTTGGATTTTCTGGGCATGGATTCAGAATATGCTCACCAAGAACAAAGTTTTGAAGTCTCCACACATACGCCTGTGCAGTATCCATATGACATGTAACCACATTGCACCAATCCCGCTCTCTAATTTCAGCTAATGTTGTTTTTGACAAAAAGAAAATTAATAAATCAAAATATTCTAGAAGCAAAAACCATGAACTGAATTATTGATCAGAAAAGGCTTCGAAAGCAACGTTACAAGTACAAACAAAAATCAAATTCACCCCAGATATCCCAGATCCAATTACTTGAGGTTAGCCTCAGATGATTGAAGTAAATTAATTATGATCAAGATTCACTTAAAAGTGTTAAATCCTGTTACCCCAACTTTGTATAATAATTAACATTCTTTCTCCCTCACATGTGGACTCAACCACCACCACCCCCCAAAAAAAAAAGTAAGGTCCAATATGAAGAATATTTAATTGAAATATGAGGTAGATTACTGATTCGGTGTTTGAACTCAAGACTACTGCTCTAGTATCGTATTCTAACACTCTTCTTCATGTGTGAGTTTAAACTTCCTCTCAACAACTAAAGTCCAATACATGAAACATTTAATTGAAATTGGAGATAAATTATGAAGTTAGGATTTGAACTCAAGACCACTGCTTTAATACCATGTCAAATTTTCAATTACCCCAAAAGATTTAAGCTGATTGAAAAGAATAAATTTAATCTTAGAATATTAATTCTAAAAACCATTGACCATTTAATTCACACAACGACTATAAGCAATTCAACTCTTGAAAGAACTTCATAGACTCTAGAATCCAAATGGTCCATGATCATCTGATAAGATTTCTGAATCCCTAACTTCTTATTTTTCTTTAATGTACTCTTCTATACTTCCCATGCACTTGAGCTATGCCCCTTCTGATTTTTATTTAATAAATATCTTATACCTATCAAAAAAGAAATTGCCACAACTGTCTAAGTGAATGTGAAATCCATAGCACCAAATATGTGTAACACATGCTTTTTTTGATAAGTAAGATTTCATTAAAAGCGTAAAACGTAACCCTGATACACAGGAAATATACAAGAGAAACGCCTAAGTAGGAGAAGTGAAAAGTACAAGGAACGTGTAACACATGTTAATAGCATTAGCATGCTTGGGCACCCATATATCAAAATAACACAACCAACCCCTATTTGAACACCTTTTGTGCTATTGGCTCAATATTGCTTGGTTTCAGCTGTGTATAACCAAGCTGTTAACAAGATACTCTCATAGAAAACTTGAAATTATTTAATGACCCCATGCACATTGTAAGGGATGACTATAAAATGACCCATACACTTATCTAAGTATCATGTGTGTGCTGAAGATAAGTGGCAGCAAACAGTGAAAGATAGTAGTTAAGTAATTGGCCCCAAAGGGAGGGGGTATAAGATATTCGAACTAGTGACCTTCATTTCATGAAGCATAGTCCCCAACCAATTGAGATGCCCCTTAGGGTTATCAGTGAAAGATAGACAAATAGTATTTAAGATAAGAAACTAATAGCATAAAGGTTGAAGGCAGTATACAAACCCAACCCCATTGCATGTGTTAAAGTCATGAAAAAATTGAAGGAGCCATTTGAATAAATGCATGACCAGCGAAGAACATGTCCATAAACATGCCTATTTGAAATGAAAATATTTAAATGCTTGCACAGAGATAAGTGGCAGCATCATGGTAAATCTGGTGTTCGTTGTATTTTGAAGGGTTATGGGGTTCGGTTCTACTGGTATGAAATTTCTTTAGAACTATTTGATAGTGAAGTCTTGTTTTTGTCGTTTGAACAGCTGCTTTAGGAAAATTCCAACTATGCTAATCTTATTAGCAGAAATATGATCTAGTGAATTGGTGTTAAAAGTGTAAGAATAGCACAAAGCTGTTGATTCTTGATCCATTCCCAGAGAATCATGGTCTTTTGTCTTTGCTGTGTTTGGAATCCGATATGTGATCCTCAAAAGATTGCTAGCAGAAAAGGTTTATGCAAACAACTTAGAAATAGTCCTATAAGCTCCTCTAGGCCATATGAAATTAATTTGGAGGGAGAGAATTACCGCACTTTCAATGGGGTTGAGCGGTCTACTTTTGAGCCTAAGTCTTCTTTCCTGTGGACCATGTATGAATGGACTATTGCTTTTAGCAGTATTTTCACTCCTTAATTTTGGGGAACATTTTGTATGCATACTGTATGCATGAGGTCTCCCTTCATTCTAATAGAACCTTTGTTTGATAAGTAATCGAAGTTTCATTAAAAGCGTAAAATGCCCATATTCATTCTACTAGAACTACATATTGCTCTTTGAAAAAAAGGCAGAAATGAGTAGCATGCAATTAAAGAACAGAATCCAAAATGAATGACTCAATTGTGAGAAGAGAAAGGCACTATTGTTGGGACACAAGACAGAAAGCCAGCTTCAATCAAGAGTTAGCACACAGCGACAAACAATGACTGCTGAGATGATGTAGCCATATGGACTAAAGGAAATGGAGGACAGAAAATTGACTAAGAAACTGGATGCAAATTGCACTTCTCTCGACAGAAATGACCTTGAAAATACTAGAATGGCAAAAAGGAAAAAGAAAATATTACATAGCCAACTCCAAATACTGTTAAAGCATGGCGAGTCAAGCACAATTATGACCCCATAATCTAAAAGGCTTTTAATAAAAGAAACAGCCGCATTAGAAGCCATACGAAAGGAATGAAACAATAAAATATATTGATTATTACTATTGAATACATCAGTCTTTTCACATTTCAACTACATCAAAACGTCGCCAACAAGCATGAGAAGAACTCCTTACCACAATCGAATGCAATAACAGGCTTCAGTTTTATCTCTTCTTCCTGAAAAATAATCAACATAGAAAAAACAGAAACTAAGTTCTTCGGAAAACTTAACACTAAACCAGGATAGCAGTTCAGAGTGCAAAAACGAAAACAATTCTCTAACCATAGAGCATATTGCTGAAAAGATTTTAATGATCATGTACATGGACTTGCTTACAATTTCCACACCACATAGAACACAAGCTCCTTAGATTTGTGTGCAGTTGACGTGTTTCTTAGTCAATACAGTACTATAATTACTATAAATGTATCATCTAGACCATCTGTTTCACCCTAGAATACTTGGGCTGACACAACATGATATTGGTAAGGGTATCCCTGTGAGACACTTCCAAGGGATGCAAAATATTTGTTGCAATCAGAAATGCGTACATGTACGAGAGTCGGAACTGTCTCTATCAGAAGATGGCTAATAATGTTCTAAACTCATACAAGAAACATTGGCCATGTGTCTGGCAATCCAGGCACATCCAAACAAAAGATTTTTTTTCCCACAGAAAACAGCTAATAAGGAATTGAGATGTCACAAAAGCTGACATAGTACTCATGATCAAATTCGTTGCTTCATTTTGCATAATTTTTCAGGTTTTTTTTGAAAAGTAATCAAGATTTTATTAATCAACGTAAGGCGCCCCCCGTCCACAAAAAATATACAAACAAAGTCACCTAAGAAGAAGGGACAAAAAGAAAAAAAAAATCGCGATAACTAATAACTAAAGGAGCGAGATAAGCCGATGTCCAAAGATACAAAGTGTTGAAAAATAAAAATTTCAACTCCTCCAAAGTCTTGTCACGATCCTCAAAACACCTATCATGCTATGACAAACTAGGAATGTGATATCATTACTTATGTTAATTTTAACTACTAAAAATAAATAATATACTTCTGAATCCACTTTTGGTTAAGCCATCACAACTAAAAATTTACAAATTAAGATTTGCAGAAGAAACAATAGTACAAACCAATTTAGCAACATTCAATGTATTAAATAAGGGCACAAAGTACCAATCATTATTCAGCCATACCTTCACCCTTAATTTCTTGGCCCGTTTAGATACATGACGTTGAGAAAGCTCTTTACTTTGCTGGTCCTAATCAGAAGTTACACTAAAATGGTAAATAAATAAATTTAAAAGCATAAAAAAATTTAGATAATAAAAGACTAACAGTTCAAAGAAAATTTAAGGGAATAAAAGGTTCAAACACACATGCAAGCATACATAGGCACATATGAGTGCACATAGCCACAAGGACGCAAAGGCACACATGCATGCATGCCGGTGCACAGGCACACAAGTAGATTATATGTTATTTTTTCTAGGCAATCGACCTTATTTATACTAGAGACAAACTAAGCATGGTATTTTAATCGCACCACCTGGTATATATTTTATGGGAATACGGATGAGAAGGGACCAGCTTTAACAGAATCTTCTAGGGATGAAATATACGAAAATTGAGGACAGCAGAAAAGCATTAGAAGCAGTGGGGAGGTATTCTTTATTTACTTGGTTTTAAGCATTGGAAGTGTATGGCATTGGGTATGAGGATTGAAATGCAACTTAACTAATTGCATGGGATGGTCTGGCAGTTACTTTCACAAGTGCCTGATATTCCTAAGAACGCAACATTGGTAGTTATACCAACTTTGCTCTTTTATCTTTCTAATAAATTTCCTTGTTGAGTATATATGTTAATACACACACACATGCGCACACATATAAGATCTCACAGATGCTATCATGCCAAAAAATGCCACATATACACACATCTGCAGCATACATAGCACCATAGCTTACGTAATTTTCAGACTCAATGATTTTAGGCACTTCAGAGTCAATTTTTGATAGACAGCGAAACTAAAACTCACAAAAAGTAAGACATATTATGAATACGACTACTAACTGAAAACCTAGAGCAAACCATGAAAGCAATGCCCACATAAAAATGATGTTAATGTGTTCGCCACCGATTAAACTTCTTTTAGAAAGAAAAGCAATGATATCTCAGAACAAAAGGAGAATGAGATTCTCTATAAGAAACCAGAATCGATAATAGTATTGAGAAAAGAGACTAGTAAAAAAAAAAAGTATTGAGAAAAGAGTAGACAAAAAGAAAGGATGAAAAACCATTCATTTTTTTTTTTTTTGATAAATAAGAGAACTTTTATTAAGACGCAAAAGCGTAGCCCTGGTACACAGGAAGTATACAAAAAGCCACCTAAGTGGTAGAAGAAAAAAGTACAAGGAACTCCGAATAGCTAATCGCTAAGGGAGCTAAATAAGCAACAGTCCAAGAGAAAAGAGAATGGAAAAACCATTCATTACAAAAGGAGAAAAAAAAAAGAATATAGAGAAATCCCAAATTGGGCGGGAGGGCTATAAAACGGCAAACAGAGAGCCAAGACACCCTAAACTTCTAGGCAAGTTCAGAATGGAGATTACAAAGGCTAGCACATGACCTTGGCCTCTATTTCCACAATATGTACCCAGGATATTACAGGACTGAATGGGAGGAACTGGAAAAAAAATCTTTGATTGCTTTTGTCCTTCCATTTTTATTCTTTAATAGTGAAATATAGCTTTTCTAAGACAATGCCTTGAGACTATTATCTACCAGAAAATTTCCAGTTGCAATCAAAGGGAAGTCTTATTTTTTGCCAAGAAGCTCTACAATGATCAATCATTGCAAACTTTAAAGTACAATTTCCCAAGAAGAAAGGGTGCAGGGGAGAGATAAATTATGAAACAAAAACAAATAAAGTTAATAAATTACCAATTGTCCCAAAAGTTAAGCTACTAGGTAGTTGGATTTTTATTTCAAATTTTTTATTGATAGGTTACACATGCATCTAATGGGTCTGAACCTACGACCTCAGTCCTTCCCCCATTCTTATGAGGGTAGTGGAAAATTTGATCACTTATGTCATTCTAACAAGAACATGCCAAAATTCAATCTAAAACTTTCATAAGCACACCACAGCATCCAAGAAATAAAGAAAAGTTGTCACATCCAGAAAGAAGAAAACAGAGGTACTATACGGTATTGGTATCTGACGCCAAACCTGAATTACAGAGAAAAGGCGAAAGGCACGATCCTGACCAGCAGATAGAATGTGCCTCCCATTCGCATAAAACCTGTNCATAGATGACTAAAAATCAAAACCAGAAAGGATGCCATAAGGAAATGCAGATAAAAACCCTAATAGTCCTGAGCAAGTGATGGAATGAGCTAGATAAGAAAAGGAAAAAATACAACGGTGATGAGGAATTCATATGAAACTAATATTAGAATTTGGTAACAAATTCTCAATTTCATGTCTATGAAAAAATCAAGATTGAAAATATTGAGCACCAGATCAATGAATGGAGAGAAGTGTTAATCCCATAAGAGTATTCGAAGGAATTGGAGCGGAGTATCTTTATGGAAGAAGTGAGCTGGAGACAAAAATCTAGGGCTTTGTGGCTGAAAGAAGGTGACAACAATACTAAGTTTTTTCATCGCTTGGCAAACTCAAATAGAAGACATAATTCTATTGAGTCCTTAGTGGTGGATGGGGACACGATTGTTGATTCAGACAGGATAAAGGATCATATTGTTGAGTTTTATAAAAATTTGTATGCTGAACAGTATAGGTGGCGACCAAAGGTGAATGATCTTTCGTTTACTTCCATTGATGATGGGGAGCAATCTTGGATGGAAAGAGAGTTTGAGGAAGGTGAAGTGTGGGAGGTGGTGAGGAACTTTAAGGGGGATAAAGCATCGGGCCCGGATGGCTTTTCTATGGCTTTCTTCCAGAAATGTTGGACGGTTTTGAAGGATGACGTTATGGCGGTGTTTCAAGAGTTCCATAGGCGGCGCAAATTTGAGAAGAGCTTTAATGCTACATTTGTATCTCTTATTCCTAAGAAAGCTGGGGCGGTGGAGATTAAGGATTTTCATCTTATCAGTTTAGTTGGTGGGGTGTACAAGATTATCTCGAAAGTGCTAGCCAATAGATTGAAGTCAGTACTGGGAAAGATTGTGTCCAACTCTCAAAATGCCTTTATCAAGGGTAGACAAATCTTGGATTCTGTGTTGGTAGCCAATGAATGTTTGGATAGTCGAATTCGCTTGGGGGATCCCGGAATCTTATGCAAGTTGGATTTGGAGAAAGCTTATGATCATGTGAATTGGGATTTTGTATTATATTTGCTGCAGAGATGTGGTTTTGGGGCGCGATGTTGTGGTTGGATTCAGCATTGTATTTCTACAGTGCGTTTTTCAGTTCTTATTAATGGAACGCCGGCAGGTTTTTTTGGTAGCTCCCGTGGTCTTCAACAGGGGGATCCTTTGTCTCCTTTATTGTTTGTGGTGGTTATGAAGGCGTTGAGTAAGATGCTGTCTTCGTCAGTGGAGAGAGGGTTTCTTTCCGGTTTTTCAGTGGGTTCGAGAAATAATGAGGCATTAAGTGTGTCGCACTTGTTATTTGCGGATGATACACTGATTTTTTGTGAGCCGAATGTTGAACACTTCCGCGATTTGAGGTGTTTGTTTCTTTGTTTTGAGGCAGTTTCGGGTTTGAAGATAAATTTGTCTAAATCCGAGATTGTTCCCATAGGTGATGTGGTGGATGTGAGGGGATTGGCTAGTATTCTTGGATGTGGGGTAGCTTCGTTGCCTATGAAGTATTTGGGGCTTCCTTTGGGTGCTCATTACAAGGCCTCAGCAATATGGAGTTGTATCATTGAGAAGATGGAGGCTAGATTAGCCGGGTGGAAGAGATTGTATCTGTCTAAGGGAGGGAGGTTAACTTTGATCAAAAGTACCCTTTTTAATCTTCCAACATATTATTTGTCCCTTTTTCCTATTCCAGTGGGGGTGGCGAACCGCCTAAAAAAACTTCAAAGGGACTTTTTGTGGGGCGGTATAGGCGGTGAATTTAAATTTCATTTGATGCATTGGTCACAGGTTTGCACTCCTAAGATGGCAGGAGGTTTAGGGGTGAGAAACTTGGTATTGTTTAATAGAGCTTTATTGGGTAAGTGGCTTTGGAGGTATGCTACAGAGAGGGGTGCTTTGTGGAGGAGGGTGGTGGATGCTAAATATGATAGCTTGAGTGGAGGTTGGTGTTCTAAGGAGGTTGGGGGATCTTATGGGGTGGGAGTGTGGAAATGTATAAGGAGGGGTTGGGCTGGTTTTGTTACTCATGTGCGCTATGAGGTAGGAGATGGTTCTCAGGTTCTGTTTTGGCATGATGTTTGGTGTGGGGAACAGCCGTTGAAGGATCTTTTTCCGGAGTTGTTTCTCATTGCGTGCGCAAAGGATGAGTGGGTAGGGGTGTTCAAGTTCACCGCCTACTGTGTACCGACCGAGTTTCGACCGTTTCCGACCGCCTACCGTCCACTGGCGGTCGGTAGGCGAAAGAAAAAAATTTCTTCCGACATTTGTCGGTCGGTCGGCGAAAATCGTTTTGTACCGACCTCCTACCGACTTTAACCGACATTCACATTCTCATAATTAATATAATTAGAAATGAGAAAAATTCAAATTTTGAAAAATTCAATCATGTTGTGCCACATCACTTTGTAAGAGTTTTTTTGTAACATTTTTTGAAAGTGTTTTATGATGTCACTATGAGAATGTGAATGACCGACCTAATAAGTTTGTTAATGTTGATTATGAGAATGTAAATTTGAAACAGGTTTTTATATTATTGGGTCATATTACATTTTGAAAATATCCACATTTTTTGAAAATGACCATATTAGAAAACCTATTTTTCAACCCAAAAAACGCATAGGCTGCAAGGTCATAACCTGAAATTTGGCCCAAAAAACGCATGGGCCAGCCCAACCGAACTAAAAACTTGGCCCGATTCAACCGACATTTTCGACCGCCAATTACCGACAAAGTCGGTAATGTCGGTAGGCGAAACAAGCCTACATGCGGTAAAGTCGGTACAATTTCCGACATTATCGACTGTGGTTTGGCGAAAGACAAAAATGCTATTTTCGACACCGACTTAACCGACGAACACCCCTATGAGTAGATAGCCGAGACTATGCAGGCCCAAAATGGCTCTATTCATTGGAATGTATTATTCACTCGCCCGGTGCATGACTGGGAGGTGGATCTTGTGTCTCGTTTTTTTGAATTGCTGTATTCGCAAAGAGTAAGACATGGAGGTGAGGACAAAATTTGTTGGATACCTACGAAAAGGAAGTCCTTTGAGGTGAAGTTGTACTATCAGGTCCTTTCTCATTCTAGTTCTAATGTTCGGGCCTCCTTTCCTTGGAAGGATATTTGGAAAACGAAGGCTCCACCGAGAGTGGCTTTTTTCGTGTGGACGGCGGTTTTGGGGAAGATCCTAACTTTGGATAATTTGCAGAAAAGGCAAGTCATTGTGATGGAGTGGTGTTGTTTGTGCAAAACAAGAGGAGAGTCTATCGATCACTTATTCCTTCATTGCGTAGTTGCTTCAGAATTGTGGTCTGTATTTTTTCAGTTGTTTGGTGTAGCTTGGGTGATGCCTCATAATGTGAGTGAGTTGTTGGGTTGTTGGAGGGGACAAGCGGGCAATTGTGAGGCTATGCATTTATGGCGGTTGGCTCCTTTGTGTTTGATGTGGTGTCTTTGGCGTGAAAGGAACGCAAGGAGTTTCGATGATAAAGAGATTGGCTTGTTAGAGTTGAAGAGGCGGATGTTGCAAACATTGTTTACTTGGTGTGTGGCTTGGAATACTACGCAGGTTTCTACTTTTGTTGAGTTTTTAGATTTATGTTCTTCTTTCTCCTTAAAATAGGGGTTCTCTTGTATACTTCCCGTGTACTAGGGTTGCGCCCCTTTGCGCTTTGATATTATATACATTATACATTACTTATAAAAAAAAGGTATTTCCTTAGCAAGTACAAACCCTTTAATGATAGAGTAATGCTAGTAATTACATTTTTATCCCACAATGCTGATGTGACAATCCTAATTAACTCTTGTGTACTTATCAAAAAAAATTAACTCTTGTATCAATCCTTGTTAAAAAAAACACCCAAGTGTTGGTTGGGGCTGCCATAACATCATTGTGGGATAGTTGTAGAATAAAAATATAGTATATAGCATTAATCATAATGATATATAGACTGACAGAAGGTTTTGGAGTTGAATTATATTACTAATGATATTATAGAGCTCGAATTATGTAAGACCNAAATTATGGAAAAGCGTTATTACCTTATGCGAAGTGGAGGAGCACTATGTCCACTTCGAAAGCCATGAAGCTCAGGATCTCCATCAGTCGTGTTGAATTTCCACATCTACGAAAAAGAAGTCAGCTATGAATTTGCATATAGGATAGCAATTAAGATATATGCATAAAATGCAAGATAAATTGACTCTAGTGATTAAGTAATTGATATCCATAAAAACGATAAAAAGGTTTAAATAGTGATATACTGTAGCACCTGATAGCACATAATATCTTACTTAAATTGCTGGCAAGAAAAGATCGGAAATTAACAAAATTAAAATTTGATTCCACCAATATGCAACATTATCAAGAAGAGAAAATTTTCTTTTTTTGATAAGTTTATCAAGAAGAGAAAAGCATAATATAATCTAATTTTAGATAGCATATAGGCATTCTCTGGGGGGAAAGGAACTAAAGATCTTTCAGTATGCCGCTGAATATTAGGTACCACTATAAAAACTCTATTGGCCACCATCTTAAAGTGAAGGTGCCAATTCCCTCAATTATTCTTAAAGGTAAGTTATGATTTCTTTTTCTAGCCTACGTATAAAAATCATCCACTTCATGTGTTTTTTTTTTTTGCAAGTCATCAAATTCACGTTGAATGGCTCTCTATCACCTATTCTATCCAAGCTTCCACAGCAGTCCCCTTCGAAACCTGTACTATATAGGTGCAGGTGTAGTGTGCATAAGTAGTAAGGAAGTCATCGTCTAGGCTAACTCTAAACCTGTTGATTATGATAATTCTATCAAAACAGGCTTGTAGTCTTACTGTAGGACTTAAAAATTGGCAACTAGCAATTTCCAACCTGATGGTTGAAGGACATTTTACTACTTTGATTGTAAGGGCCGACAGTGATGCAGGAGTCCCAGGAGATATTATGTTATTATATTTTAAGATCAAGGGCACTGACTTCTGCATGAGCATTTCCTATAAATGGACTCAGAGTGTCAGTCAATGCGGAAGCGAGCTCCCTGGATAAGAAATGTGTATCAACAATAAAAATGCTTTTGGGAAATTATTTGCCTACTAAATATGTTCAAGCAACCTTACCCGCCTCTTTTTCTATATATATATAAGTAATTTTTGACCCTAAGGGCAGGACCGCTTCAAGAGGCATGGTCCCCAGCCGATTGAGCTATATCCCTTGGGGTCCCTATTCCCCACTCTTGATTCCCCGAGAATAAATATACACTGAAACACAATGCATGTTTTCTAGTAACAAAAGGATTATAACTTCATCTCCTCATTTTGCCACATCAGTAAGGCACTACTACGTCGACACCCAAGTCCTTAGACCAATGGACCCACAAATCTGTACAAGATGCGGTACTAATGGAAATACTAAATCTTGATAATGAAATGCTCTAGCATTTGGTCCCATGTTTTGATTCCTATGTCATCACCATACCTTATAGAAAAAGTGCAAAAAACTACCATAGCATGAGAAGCAACACATATATAGTACAAGAAAAAATTCCAATGCCTTTTTCAGCATTAAAACTTTCAAAACAAGACCGTCCATAAAACTTGATTTGGCATACCTCTGAAACCCATATGAAAAGTGTAAAGACAAATAACAAATTACATGTAAAATGATATGCTTAGTTCCAGAATCTTTAAAGGGAAAAGCATGGTTTAAATTATGTCTAGCTCACACAATTACTCTATCTGCACTAAGCTTAACATTAGATACTGAGAAAGGATACTTCATTGATCTTACTTTAATAGAGTTGTCTGCTGATGAACTCATTAAGACAGGCTCATTAGCCAAAAAATGCAGTGACACTATCGAACTATCGTGAGCCTCTCTTATGACTGATTGGAGCCTTCTTTTCTCAAGATTCCATATGCTAATGACACCGGATGAACCTCCAGAGGCTAGAAGAGGCTGTCCATCTAAAAAGAATAGTATATAAACATAAGCACAAACCACTACATATGGTCAAAACAAAACAAAACAAAACAAAAAAAAGAAGAAGAAGAAGAAGATCTCATAATTCAAAGACTTTAAAAAGAAAAAGGGGATGAAAGCAAAATCATCATAAAATGAACTTTCAAGATTAATTTCCATTGATACAATTAAAATTAAAGAATTTGGACAGTAGAGAGTGGCAATAGCAGTAATAATTATTCCACAATTCTAACACATGATTCAATTGGGAGAAAAAGCAAGGAGATTATCTTGAGAATCCCTAAAGCAGTACTCCACTATGTAAGTTATGTAACAAGGAATAGTTCAACTTTAATGGCAGTATAACAATGAAAATGCAACTTGGTTTAACTAGGTGAATTATTGCCTTCAAATTTGGATGTTTTGGATTGCAATTACACAGATGGGAAGAAAGAAAATTTATGCTGAGCCTAACAAAACCAATGACTACGGATGGGGAAGATTATCACTCATGACATACGATTTGACAATTCTTCATATCACATATCATACATACGGCTTTACAAGCTCCTAGAAACTAAGCACACTGTTTATTACTAGAAGCCAACACTCTCAGAATCTTAACTATTGATTAAAACTAAGTTCCTAATTAATTTCCAAAAAGATAAAGGTTTATGGTACATAAGAAGAGTCTTCATACAAAACTCAAAATCTAGCATAGTATCCCTGATCCTTGATGGCACTGTATAAAATTTGCACGCTGTACAATTACAAATAAATCAGATGCCTCAAGTTCTTACCTGTGCTGAAAGATAAGGCAGTCACAGCACCCCGTGTAGAATGTGTAAAGGTAACCAGCTCTTCATCATAACGAATGTTGTGAACGTGAATTTTTCCATCAGCACAGCCGACTGCAACAACATCAAGTGCTGGTGATGAAACACAACTGGATATAGATGAATTCCACCCCTTGAACTCGTAAATTTTTTTCTTTGTACTAATGTTCCAAAGCTGCAGAGAACCTTCCTGGCTCCCAAGAAGAACCTGTTTATATGCTTCTTGATAAGAGGTTCTTTCTTGAAAATATTACTCTAGAAATGAGTAAATGGTATGCCTGTCCATTGTATAACTTTTGAGACACCCAAATTTTTGTAAGAACAAAGAGGAAGCAGTTACCTTATTCAAGTAAGTATCTGGATGAACTAGACAGCTAGGGGTAAAATTTTCATCTAGCATGATGTGTCCAACAGGAGAAGAATTCTGGTCAGCTCCTTTAAATGGCCATATGAACATGTTACCTTCGACATCAACACTAAGGATATGGTCTCCAAACAACAGCAACAAATTGACCTTAGCATTATGGCTGCTCCAAGTTGCTACCTGTTAATCATATCATTTTTAGTACCATACATACCATCAATTTTATGCAATTAGTGTGAGTGCATTTATCATTATCAATGTCATCAATACTTTAACAGAAGCAGAAATGAGTCCTATTTTTTCGTATGACCATAAGTTCTCTAGCTTGATTTCTGGGCTTCCAGAATCAAGTACAAGCACAAGCACAACATGAATTTGAGACCTATGTTATATGGAGAGATTTCCACAGCAAAAGTAAGTTCAAGACTAGCAGTTACTCAAAACTTATTCAGTCAGCATTTTTCCCGGGCCGTCAATTACACAACCAATCAAATATATCAAATTCATTTCCCATTTCATACATTCTCCAATAGACAAGATTTTAGTCATAAAATAATCACATAATTCCATTAATTAATCAAAAAACAAAAACGCAAACGCAAACGCAAACTAATTACAAAATCAAAGAACCACTAATACAACAATCTATAAGCACAAACCTGGTGAGCGCGCTTGAAAACCGCGATCTCATTCCCATAGGCGGCAAACGTGTATTCACGATAGGAAGCAAGCGCACGGATCTTCTTCGGCAATTGAGGACCTTCATAGAGTTTAAACACAAATCATGTAGCATTATACCAAAAATATAATAACATCTTCTGCTATATATTTTGCCAATTATTTTTTCGAATCTTCGAATACCAAGCTGAAAAAGTATCATAGAAAAAAAAAAAGTGAGGAAAACTTACCGACAATAACCAAAGCGAGCTTGTGGCGCTGAAAAAGGAGGAGCGAAAAAAAAATTCCATGTTAAATTAATAATAATAATAATAATAATAAGGCGAAAAAAAAATGAGAATTACATTGTAAACTTGGAAAGCTTTGCCGACGCTGACTGTGACGAAGGTTTCGGTGCCCAATCGCTGAACGGAGAAGGGGACGCTGCTCGTTATGTATCCAATGGCTCTGTACGGTTCGAATATTCCCATTCTGCAGAACGCGCAGAGAAAGAGAGAGAATAGGAGTGAGGGTTTAGGGTTTTAGGATTTTGGTGGCAGAGGAGGAAGTTAAAAAGGGGGAACGGTGCGTTTTAGATGTATTGACAAGAAGGCTAGAAGCCATTTGTTTTGTTTTTGTTTTTTTAATAAGTAATTTGTTTTGTTTTTAATTGTCTTAAGAGATGCATTAACTAGTAATGGAAAAGGTTGGATCTAGGGCTGGGCTATGCTGACCCATCGGGTTTCCGGGCCCAAAGAGAAAAACTGAAATATGATCAAAGAAAGAGTAGGAGTTTAAACTCCGGCCATCTTTGGACAAAGTGGCAAAATGGGAAAAAACTTGTTAAAATTTTATTTTGTTGCATCTAATTGGGTATATGATTTATATTATTTAAAAATTTTAAAAAATATGATAATATATTTACCACATGGCATTATGTACACTGTTAACTCATTTTCATTACAAATAAAAAGGATTCTATTTCGTATCTCTCTTGCCAAAAAAGCAAATAAAGTAATTGAAAGCAAAGGGGGAAAGAAATATAAGGATATGATAACTTTTTAAAACCCTAAAACACGTGAAAAGATATTTACATGTCACAATTTCCTTTAAAAAAAAATTAATGGTAGATAGAAGGAGTGATTTCTCATAAGAGGATATGTGAATTGATCAATTTTAATTTTTCTAAACTTTCCTTTTAAACTTATGTGACAGTCCACATTTTAGCAACAGTATATCCGGTACAACCAATTGCACCGGTGTGAAGCAGGCCTATGTGCCTGCCAGATTTGCACTTAGCAGCAAACGTCTTTGATTCTCTAGAAGCCTTGGATGGGATTACACCTACAATTTACAAAGTTGACAATTTGTTCTATTCTATGACACTGACAATGCCAATTCATTCTTGAGTTTTGGTAGAAATTAGCTTCTAGAGAATCATTGCACCATTCTGGTGAATTTGTGCCTTCAAATGCCATACAAACAGAACGGCAATGTTATATTCAATTTCCAGAATATCAAAGAACACATCCCTCCAGCGCAGCTTGTCGATTTCAAGACTACATTGCAAATAGAGTATCAAAACCAGTCATCTAATACAATGGTCTCAATGTAACATATAATCCAAATGTTGTACGAAAAAGAAATACGTAAAGGGTTTATAGATCTGTGTACAAAAGAGTTATAAATGCAAACAAAAACCAACTTTTCTCACCCCCAACCCTCCTTTTTTTCCTAAGAAATGTATGTGAATAAATACAGTGAACAGAAGTCTCATTTGCCTAAAAGAATCGAGGAGAAAAGAAATAAACAAGGATGCATGAAAGTCTCTCTATTAATGGGACTCATCCATAGAGTCATTCCGATTACAAGATTGAGATCTTAAATCCTTGTCATCTTGCCTAGACTCCTCAGACTCTGATGTTGCAGAAACAGAATCCTCAAGCGCCTCAAGGAAAGACAAAACAGTGAATTTGTCTACAAAAAAAGAGGAAAGACAAAATACAAGTCCTTATACCATGAGTTAATGAGTAGACAAACAAAACTATGATTACATAATCCCACTAGTAAATAAGGCAATATAAAACCCTTTTTCTTCTATTTTTCCTAAAAAGTATTGAATTGTGAAGACAGAAAATAAAACCAGCATCAGTCCTTTGCATGTTTGGATCCAACAAAAGCTCTTTTTGACAAACATGTAATACCATGAGCTAAAATATTAATTAAATGATTAAATTTACTATTTCATATAAACTTAAACTTTTGGAATAAATGGTAATTTAACAAGGTGGTGTTGAGAAAGTCTTGACAGCACAAGGTACCAATATGACATGCATGACTGAGTCACAATACTGTAATGTAAACTTGGGAATTAAAAGAGATGCTAAGAGATTTTGGAGCCTAACTACTTACATTTACTTGGGTCAATTCCAAACTGAGTCAAATCTATCTGTCCCGTTCGAAGTACCTATACAATTGTGGGAATGAGAAAAAGAAGGAAGAAAAGGAAAAACACCATCCTTGGAGAATTCTAAAGCATCTTGCAAAAGTAAATAGGTGGGAATTCAAATTATTACATAAGTGAACGAATCTACTTGTTGACAGAAAGGTGGACTCTGAAGCAACTCTAATATATCCTCCGGAGTCCATTGACCCTGCATGTTATAAGCAGTAAAACTCATAAATTGGAGTCTGAGGTAAAGTAATAATGGAAACAGAAACTCCAAACTATTGTATACCTCAGGTAAGTGTGATGCTAAACACTGCTCTAATGGCAATGTGTGGATCAATGGCATTATCAACTCAGGTTTCAAAATATCTCTTAGTCCCAAGCCTAGCCAACAAAAGCAAAGACAAAATTAAATCCATATGTTAACAAAAAGTAAAAATGCATGCAGTATGAGTACAACCTACTGAACCATGTACCCATATTAACTTACTTGCTGGTTTTCCAGAAAATTTAAGCTAATTACACTACCAGAACAGCAAAACAGAAGCCAGTCAATATAAAAGATCTGGCCAATATGGCATATCACAGAAAACCAACATCCTGCAACTACCTTTATAAATCTACCGCCACCAGGTCATACTCTTTCAGTATAAATCACTATTATAACAATCTTAAACCGTGAATCATATGGCACAAGCAGAAGCATCAGAAATAAATAATAGAGAAGAAAGAAATGCATAAGGAACTATGATGACAAGACTTGCTTCTTTTTCTTTTCTTTTTTTAATCTGTAAGTTAGTCACACACCCAGTGAGTTTTAAGCCCAAGATCCCACCCTTGACATTGTTTTGACAATGGTAGGATATGCAATTTGAGCTAGAGCTCATTGGCATGAACAGAGTTGGTTATTGGGTGATTTAGCTCTTATTTCTTTTATTTCCACCTGATAATGTATGTTTTGTGATTGTGGTGTGTGGCAAGAACACTTTCCATGGCATACATAACGTAACTTTAATAATTACAACACCACATCTATAAATTTTAACATATGCAGCACACATGGTTCCCTTAATAAAGGTTTTCCACACACATCTGCAAAGAAAATAATACACATGGATGCAAAGAAAGCTGAAGTAGCACCTCATAAGGAAGACATGGAGCACTTTCAGGAAATAGTGACAAAAGAAGCGGCTTAACCCAAGCAAGCCTCTTACCCCAAGAAGTGCTGAACAAACTTGGTGGATGCAAAAGTTCACAACTTTTGATATAACTCAGGTATTACTAATCTAAAACTTGGTCTAACCAACACATCAAACCAATTTTCCTTCTTTTCCTCTCTCTCTCTCTCTCATTTTTCTGATAAGCAACTATGTTCAATGGTGGAGATAAATGGGATTACTGGTCCTGGGAAATCTCCTAGATGGGAGCAACTCGGTGATGTACAGCTTCAAAAGTTTGCACTTAATGTTAATAGCATGCACTACTATTGATTGACAGACTTCTTTACACTCTAGCTGATATCAGAGATTGATATAAAAATGACAAATCAAATCATTACCTCCATCTGGATCTCCAGCATTATCTGTAACATGTATCATCACATAACAAAGTGTGAGAGTTTAGAGCATTAAAAACAAAGAATATATAAAAGCATTCTTTAAGGAGTCAGCTTCATACCTGCAGGCCCAATGTTACTCAAGACATGTTGCAGGAATTCCAACTTCACCGGTCCAGATGAAGAGGTTACTTCACTAGTTATATCCGCATTTGAGCCAACCAAGTTTCCAGCTCTAGACATCATATATGGAGATCAAATCAAACTAATGTCCAGCAAATGCAAAGAAATTAAAGAAACAAATTTTAATTGGCATGCAATACATCATCTATATCAGTGAAGATTGCTTCACTGGAACCAACTTATTTCGATCACTATTACTAGAGTCAAAACTAAGTTTCTACATGCAACCCCTGCATGACTTGGGAAACAAAGATTACTAACAAACTATACAGCAACAAATTTTTTTTTTTTTGATAAGCAATTCAATCTTAAAAAATTGAAACAAGGGAAGTAGAAAATAATGTATTTACATTTATCATCACATAACAAATTGAATCAAGGACTCAAAAGTAACTTGTATAAATCTATCAATACCAGCAATAAATCCATGAACACACATTACATTAAGTAAGAAACACTTTACTATTACAATATTATTTGGTTTCAATTTGAGATTTCCAATCTGCTTCATACGTGTTAAATGCAATTTTTTTTTTATATATAAACAATCGTAATATCGTTAAAAGTGCAAAAGGGCAACCCAATTACATAGGAAAGTATACAAGAGAAATACCTAGATAGAAAGAAAAAACAATCAAGAAAAAGCAGAAAACTAAGAAAAAAGAGCAATATTGTAACATGTTAAATGCAATATAGAACAATCAGGCTTGACATGTTAAGTTTTCAGACTTGGTATTTGGTTTCAATTTGAGATTTCCAATCTGCTTCATACATCAGCTAAAGTAGTAGTGTGGAACTCAATATAGACTCTCAACGTGACACCCATCAAATTGAATCCATTACCAGACCTAATTAACAACAATCAGATTGACTGGTCTTTTTTTTCTTTTTCAAATACATTCTGTTGTTATAAAAACTGTACCTTGATGAGATATCATCTTCAACCATATCTTCAGAAACTTGTAGAGGAGCAGAAGCATCAGGGTCTTCTTCACCAAGAAACTCTGCTAAAACAGCAATATAATCAAACTCGATGAAGAGATGTCTAACTATTGAGCAGATCTTGGCGAAAATATGTTAAATGGTTCATTCGACAGGGGAAATTTAATACAGAAAATCTCTGGCAATCAAAACCAAAATATAAAGTCTAGGCTCACATGGGACTAAAACCAGTTATTTCAAGTGTCACACTTGCAGAATACTATGGTATTATATGCAAATAATAGAAAGCAAGAAGATGGAATATTACTAAGGGGGATGGGGAGGGAATTTTCCAATAAGATAAGCAGGGTCAAAGTGAGGATAGACAAACATACATTACAAAAAGAAAGGGTAATTAAAATGATGTTTTCACTTCACTTTCCTTTTTTTTTTTTGATAAGTAAGGATGCTTTCACTTAACTTAAGGAGGAAGGAAAATTAATATGGACATAACAAAAGAAAACTTGTGCATTTGGTAAAGACACATACATGATAGCATGTGTTTGATGAACAATATGGCCTTCAAGCAGAATAAAAAAACAGGACCATGTAGCCAATGTACAATAATTGGGAAAAATGCTCCATCCATCTTAAAGCAACAGTTAGTGGAACTTAAATCAGTGCTTATACCTAATGGTCGATTGATGTGGTAGTTAACTGAGCTACATAATTGTGAGTCACCATCAGCATTAGGCTCCTGGAACCAAATTGGAAAATAACATGTCAAAATCTTACAACTAGTGGCTCAGCTAATAATATACAAAAGGAGGAAAGAAAAAATATGAACAATGAATCTGACCTGCAACCAAAACATGAACTTCCTGTCATCGCTATTGAACTTCAAAATGTAAACCCTTCCTGATGACTGATTAACCTGAGTAAACCAAGAATGAAACTACTGATGATCAGTAATATACTCAAACATACCACAATTATAAAGGCCAAACAATTGGATACAAAGCGATATACCTTCTCAAAAACTGCCTCTTCAGGAAATACAATCTGATCCTGCGATACCTTATGTCAAGGAAAATCAAACAAGTTCTAGCCGATAGCCACCACATACAAAATAGTAATAAAAGATACAAAGAATAAGAATAGAAAAAAATTGGAGATGAGGATAAAGAAGGAAGGGGGGACAGATGGGACTGGCTTGACAAGGCAAGGGCAAGGCCTAAGCAAGCTGTAATGTGAAACCACCATAAGGAAAATGATGAGAATATCATCTGATAACAGTGAAAGCAATGAATCTCATAATGTTAGTCACTACGCCCACAGAAGAAACGAAGATGAGACACAACCTTTTTTTTTTATAAGTAAGAGAAATATCAATAAGATGAGACACAACTAGTTCAGTACCAATTTTGGACCCTCATTGTTAACAAACCAGCATGGCTTCTCTCCCCCCCTCACCATTTCTGGTTTTAAAAATTGTCTTTCAAATCGGGAACAAGCATCAACCATGTCCAAGCCATATCTGTATCTCATCATTATATTTCAAACATGGGCACACAGAGGGTTCAACGTATCTGTGCTTCCTATCTAACAAAGTTGACAAAAGTGTGTATGTATATCTGTGAGTCATGATAATAAATAGAAATTAGTACAATAAGGCACCATGGTACAAGCAAAGGTTCAATTTGAATCCCAAAGCAGTCTTAGATGATTGAAAGTATAAATAATAATAACTAATACAATTACAAGCCTTGAAAGCTCCGAAGCATTGACCCTTTTTTTTTTTTGATAAGTAGAAATATTATTAAAAACGCAAAGCGCAGCCCTGATATACAGGAAGTATACAAGAATCAAGACTCATTAGGGGAAGAGAAAAGAACAAGGAAAAAGCATTGACCCTTTGAACAAATACCAAACAAACTGAATGGTGAAACATACAAATACATCAAACATAGAGACTACGCAGTTGTTTCACAAAATACCAAGAGTTCAAGTGAATGAAATTTCAGTCGGAACCATGCAGCCAATGAAAAGAAGAAAAACAACTAGGATACATCTTCAACGACATTCTTCGTCCGATCAATCCACTGCAAATGGACTAATCCTTCCTCCCCCTGACACCAATACAAGAGAGCTTTTAATCTCAAAAGTTGTGTTGAAACATAGGATCAAAAGATGAATTAAAAATAACATAAATGAATGTTCAAATTTTACTAAAGATGGACATTTAGACAAATGGAATTGCAGAGAAATTTCCAATAGGTTTTTATTTACCATACCCTTGCTATGCGAACAAGCCCTTTGCGAGTATCAGGCACAACCCTTTTCCCTTCAAAAAACATTTTACCAGCACGAAACTCCAGCATAATTTCCTGCCAGTTGAAGCTTGATTTATAAATTCATGCAACAAACACCATATGAACAAGAGAACTCAATGCAGACACATGTCCCAAAACCTTTATCTTATACTACAATGCCAAACAACATGCAGAGCAGAAGCAGAAGAAGAATCTGAATTGTGGTAAAAATGAAGAGCAAATATACAGTAAGCACATTACCATTTTACTTGTTTACTGACACAAAAATAGAATAATTCTAATTATGCCTCCTAATGTATAGAATTCCCTATAAAGTTGTTGAATTTGGTGTTCAGAAAAATCCCAGTATATGACTTGCTGTATAACTACCTATAACCGAATACCAGACAGCATACCACAATTCCGCTTTGCTGGAAAGTCTCGACTTCAGGTTATTAATTTAAAAATCAAAAGCATGAAAGTAGATTTTATCATAACACCTCAAGAGTGTTGATCACTCCAAAAGCATAGGTTTAATGCCTGTGATATACTTAAAAAGGCAATGTCACTTATTACAGCAAACGTAAGTATGTAGCCTGCGCGTGGTAGACATACCACTCACAAATTTCTAGATCGGCTCCAAGACGAACTACAATAGGGGATCTATTGAAAGCATTTAATTTGGAATATATCTCCTGTTTGAGGAACACCCCTTAAATGGGTTTTGCATAATTGCTTAAATGGAGCACAAAAAGGAGCCAAAGTGCATTCCATCAACAACTAGGTAAAAATATACAAGACAAGTCTAATAGTTGCAAAAATTATCAAACCTAGATGATCCATTCAAAATGAGAGGACATATTCTGGAATTGTAACTACTGTTATAGTACAATCCCACCCCAGCCCCTTTTTGCTCCTCTGCCAATGTTATTATATTAAATGCAAAATCCCAGTGTGTTCAAAGTATTCACACTGCAAACAAGCACTTAATTGTTTGTCATGGCAATTGTGAGTTACGAGAAATTTTATTTAAAAAAAGACTGCCAATAACATGATAATTTTTTTTTTTTCCATTTGCCACTGAGTCATTAAAGTGAAACGAAAAAAAAAAAAAAAAGATTTAAGCCAAAGGAACATAAAAGAGAAGCCTATTAAGCATTAAAGAACAGAGTTAAAAACCATGCAGAATCCTCATGTATCCAGGAAATCAAGACATCCCTTATAATTAAAATGCAAAACGGAATTCCAAACAACATAACACTACTTGCTTAAATGGACATCCCTAAATAAAATGCTTGCCCAACTACATCCTCAAAACTAGAATCTTCCTACTCATCAAAAAACAAAAAACTAGAACCTTCCTAAATAATAGAACTTCCACAACATTCCTAGTGGACCAATGACTTCCATTGCCCTACTTACAACCTAGGGTAGTGTACCTTGCATACCAAATCACTGCCAACGTAAAAAGTAAAAAACTTAAATTTACCCCTTAAAAACGTAATTTGTTCCCTCCAACTCAGGAATTCAAAGACCCTTTAAAACTGAAAGAAACCCGACACCAAGCTTAATAAACACACCCCTCAAAACACTGAAAAATAACATTCTAATGTTTTTATCTGCCACTTGAGTATAAAAACACCAATAACTCTAGTGCAAATCACTTGGGACAAAGTAGTTCCTCCCTCCCAGTCTAACTTGAGTCCTTACCGCATGTGATTTTCCCATATATTTTTAAAAAATCATGGACTGGTTTGGAGGAATTTCCTCCAAAACAGTTTGGAAGGAAAACTTTGTTCATAACTGAAATACAAATTAACAGACAAGCATTTGCATATATAAACAAACATGTTTGCACGAACATAAATACAAATAAATATGAGTGTGTATCATATGTATTCTGATTGAAACTCACAATTGCTATCAAATACTAGTATGCATATTGCATCCAAAAACAGGTTTTACACATATAGATATACAAACATATTCCCTAAATTATATGTACCTGCATTTGAGGAAAAGGCTCGGTTGAAGACGAAGCCATAGCTTCCGCTTGTCTATTGCGTTTGTCACGAACTGCAACTAAAATATAAACAAAAATACACAGACGAATTACCGTTAATTCGCTGATTATTTAACTCCAAAGAGAATTTTCTTTTTTCATCACATAAAACCCTAGACACAGAGTGAACAGCAAAACTCTTAACAGAGGGAGATTAATTTTATTAATAATAATAACAATAATACCAGCAGTAATACCTATAGAAATACACGATATTCTAAGGGGTATCGGTGATGAGATTCAAAGATGCGAGAGAGAGAGAGAGAGAGAGAGAGAGAGACGGAGACAGATTTATTTAGGAGGTCGCTTCTCGGCTAAAGAGGTTTCGGAGCTGAGTTGTTCTCGGATTGGACATCATTTGCAATGAATTTACGAAAGTGGCATTCGAGCTGAGTTGTTGAATTTGGATTTGATTAATTTTATGAGGGGATGCTTGGTGTACGACCTAAGTATCCAACTCTTTTTGTGTTTTTCAAAAAGAAAAAAAAAATTAAAAAAAAATTTTACATATGAGTTGAATGCATGGGTAGAAAAAGTAGTATTTTTTTTTTATGAATAGTCCTAAATAACAAATTTTTGTCATACAGGTATTTCACAAAGTATATGGTAATCCTAATTAACTCTTAAATTTTTATTTTTAAAATAATGATTAATTGTAATTGTCACATTAATATTGTGATATACTTGTTAAATAAAAATTTAGTATTTAACATTTTTTTAATTTTATTTATAACACGAGTCGAGTTTGGATTTAACTTATCACCGAATTATATAATTTATTCAATTTTGGTGTTTTTACTTTTTAAATTAATTAAAACATGTTGTTGTTGTTGGATTTTTCTTTTTGTTTTATGTTATTATTTATGTATTTATGTGTTTGTTTTTGCTGTTTGTGGGTTTAAGTCTCCATGTTTCTTCTGGTATTATCTTGTTATGAAGATATTTGTAACCAGGTTTGTTACTCCTTAACGACCGATTTTGTTCTAATTTCGGCAATACGTCCCTCACCACCCCCCCCTTCCCCCCACCTTCCTGAGTTGTTATTGTTACTTAGCAAAGGCTCAGGTAAGGTTAAAATGTTTTTTTGAGGTTCATGTCACTGTCTGCATCACCTTTCATTGAAAGTTCAAGTAAGGTTGAAGGATTTTGCAAGGGTCATGCCCTTGGTCGCCTCTTATGTTTTGATGCCTATATTGCGTTATGTTGAACTTTTCTTGACTTTTGCCTAAAATATAGAGGACTGGGTCATTTATAATCCCTTTGAAATAATTTATGAACCCATGTCGTATTTTTATGTTTCCAGTTTTGACACTATTTATTTTGTATAGGTTTGTTGTGAAAAAAGGATCATCTCCATTTCAAAAGAAATGGAGACGTACAACTTTGCCACTTAATTTTAACCAACTAGCTCATCTCCATTTTAAAAGAAATTGAGAGGATTCTGGTCCGTTTGTTGTTGGGGAGATTACTCCACTTGTATTTGTGTTTCATTATAACCCTTCTCCTTTTTAATATCATGTATTAAAAAAAAAAAAAAACTAGTCTTGAGAATGCTTAATTCTTGTAAAAGAAAAATGACTTATTCATTCATTACATAAAATAAATATCGTTTTTTTAGTAAATCTACAATTAATTGATTAAATTTTATCATTTTAGTTAATTAAATAAATTAACTCAAATCATGAACAATAAAATTTCAAGTCCATATGTATATCTTATAGTATCTATATATAAGATATAGATACTAATATAATAACATGTATCTATATCATATGTCCGAAGGCAACTCCAAGAAGTGACTGTGATGAAAACGAAGAAGGCATAATACATTATGAGTGTGCTAGCATGCTCAAGTTCTTCAGAGAAGGAGGTCACAAGTAATACTAGAAGGAAGACACATATTATCTTTGTGTCATCTCAAAATTAATATGACTTTTAAAATTACTATTTGAATCAAAATCTAATAGTAATCTATCAAAAATCTAATGGTAATTTTAAAAACCACATTAATTTTAAAATGACACAAAAAATACGGGCCTTTCTTCCACTATTACCTGGAAGGCCACATGGAGGAAAGCCTTTGTGACTATTAGTGGTGAAAGTTAAATATGGCACCATTTGGGAAGAGCGGTGCTTCAATAAAGTTGTTGGGTCATTCGGAGTTAGAGTGTGAAAAATACATTAAAAGAGGGTAGGGGATTTCTCAAAATTTGTGGAAGATAAGTCTTACTATCTAAGATCAAGTTTTGGCATGAGAAAGTGGTATGGGATCATACCTTGAATACAATATTTTTTTTTTTTAATTAATTTTGTGTTTAGTTGTTTGGTATTGCTCATTGTAAGGGGACTTTGGTAGCAAATCATATGTAGTTTATAACGACACTATACAGTGAAATCACTTTTACCAAATTAGTACACCAAATTAGCATATGATTGGGAGATAGAGTTAATCACTTTGTTCTCTAATCATTTTTATTATCTCATGAGAAGATGCGAGGATAAAATAGGTTGGATCTCTTCCAAAAAGTAAACGTTTGATATAAAGTATTTTTATCATGCACTTGGCCCTCCATTGGCTCTCCATTTCTTTAGAATAGCTTCCCAAGAAATAAAGTTCCATTGAAAATGGCGTTTTGTGTTTGGACAACGATGTTATAGAAGATTTTAACTTTTTATACCTAAGAAATAAGTGTGTTATAGTAACGAATTGGTGCTGCATGTACATGAAGAGCATAGAGAGCATATATCATCTTTTATTTCATTGTAATGTAGTTAGAGAATTCTGGATATCAATTTTTTGTCTTTTTTAGTTGGAATAGGTCATGCCCCAAAGGTTAGTAGTTATTAGCTAGTTGAAAATGTTAATTTAGAAGTCGCTGTAATATAGAAGTTTGGAGGATAGCTCTTCTATTTTTAATGTTGGTGTATTTGAAGATAAGATAATGATTGGAACAACGAAGATTATGAGGAAGAATAATTCTACATGTCAAATTCCCTTATCTAATTTCATTAAATTTTGTATATGTGGACAAATATATGTCTTACAAATGTAAAATGAAACTTTTATATATATATATATATATACAAAGTTAAATTAAATTGGACAAAAAATTTAACAGGTAGCACTACTCTATGAGAAAACGGTGTTAACGTGTTAAAGTTAAAAGCTTTTATGTTTTGATCGTGACTTATAATAATTTGGAAAAACTCCATATACTCTCCCTCAAACTACCACTCAATTGATAATGTCCTCTCAAAACTTTCAATTGTGACAATGTTCTCCACAAACTACCAAATAATTGTCAATGTCCCACCTAAGGACAAAAATACCCTTAATAAAATAAAATAAAATATTCTAAAAAAAAAAAACTAAAACTAAATTTTAAAAAACAAAAAACATATTATTATTTTTTTTAAAAAAAACACTACAATTCATAAGGGCTAGAAAANCCCCCCCCCTTCCTGAGTTGTTAATGTTACTTAGCAAAGGCTCAAGTAAGGTTAAAATGTTTTTGGAGGTTCATGTCACTATATGCATCACCCTTCATAGGAGGTTCAAGTAGGATTGAAAGATTTTGCAAGGGTCATGCCCTTGGTCGCCTCCTATGTTTTGGTGCCTATACCGCATTATGTTGTACTTTTCTTGACTTTTGCCTAAAATATAGAGGACTGAGTCATTTATAATCCCTTTGAAATAATTTATGAACCCATGTCATATTTTTATGTTTCTAGTTTTGACACTATTTATTTTGTAGGGGTTTGTTGTGAAAAAAGAATCATCTCTATTTCAAAAGAAATTGAGAGGTACAACTTTGTCACTTATTTTAATCAACTGGCTCCTCTCCATTTCAAAAGAAATAGAGAGGATCCCGGTCGTTTGTTGTTGGGGAGATTACTCCACTTGTGTTTGTGTTTCATTATAACCCTTCTCCCTTTTAATATCATGTATTAAAAAAAAGAAAAAAAAAACTAGTCTTGAGAATGCTTAATTCTTGTAAAAGAAAAATGACTTATTCATTCATTACATAAAATAAATATCGTTTTTTAGTAAATCTACAATTAATTGATTAAATTTAATCAATTTAGTTAATTAAATAAATTAACTCAAATCATGAACAATAAAATTTTAAGTCCATACGTATATCTTATAGTATCTATATATAAGATATAGATGCTAATATAAACACATGTATCTATATCATGTGTCCGAAGGCAACTCCAAGAAGTGACTCTGATGAAAACGAAGAAGGTATAATACATTATGAGTGTGCTAGCATGCTCAAGCTCTTCGGAGAATGAGGTTACAAGTAATGCTAGAATAAAGACACATGTTATTTTGGTGTCATTTTAAAATTAATATGACTTTTAAAATTACCATTTCAATCAAAATCTAATAATAGTCTATCAAAAATTTAATAATAATTTCAAAAGTCACATTAATTTTAAAATGACACAAAAAATTACGGGTCTTTCTTCTACTAGTACCTGGAAGGCCACATGGAGGAAAGCCTTTGTGACCATTAGTGGTGAAAGTTAAATATGGCACCATTTGGAAAGAGTGGTGCTTCAATAAAGTTGTTGTGTCATTCGGAGTTAGAGTGTGAAAATACATTAAAAGAGGGTAGGGGATTTCTCAAAATTTGTTTCATTTAAGGTGGAAGATAAGTCTAACTTTCTAAGATCAAGTTTTGGCATGAGAAAGTGGTGTGGGATCATACCTTGAGGGTTGAATACAATTTTTTTTTTTTAATTAATTTTGTGTTTAGTTGTTTGGTATTGCTCATTGTAAGGGGACTTTGGTGGCAAATCATATGTAGTTTATAACGACACTATACAGTGAAATCACTTTTACCAAATTAGCACATGATTGGGAGATAGAGTTTATCACTTTGTTCTTTAATCATTTTTATTATCTCAAGTTGAGAAAATGCAAGGATAAAATAGGTTGGACACCTTCCAAAAAGTAAACGTTTGATATAAAATATTTTTATCATGCACTTGGCCCTCCATTGGCTCTCCATTTCGTTAGAATAGCATCCAAAGAAATAAAGTTCCTTTGAAAATAGTGTTTTGTGTTTGGACAACGATGTTATAGAAGATTTTAACTTTTTATACCTAAGAAATAAGTGTGTTATAGTGACGAGTTAGTGCTGCATGTACAAGAAGAGCATAGAGAGCATATATCATCTTTTATTTCACTGTAATGTGGCTAGAGAATTATGGATATCAATTTTTTGTCTTTTTGAGTTAAAGTGGATCATGCCTCAAAGGTTAGTAGAGTTATTAGCTAGTTGAAAATGTCAATTTAGAAGTCGCTTTAATATAGAAGTTTGGAGGATAGCTCATCTATTTTTAATGTTGGTGTATTTGAAGATAAGATAATGATTGGAACAACGAAGATTATGAGGAAGAGTAATTCTACATGTCAAATTTCCTTATTTAATTTCATTAAATTTTGTATATGTGGATAAATATATGTCTTACAAATATAAAATGAAACTCTTTAAAAATAAAAAAATATATATACAAAATTAAATTAAATTGGACAAAAAAATTTGACAAATAACACTACTCTATGAGAAAACGGTGTTATCGTGTTAAAGTTAAAAGCTTTTATGTTTTGATCGTGACTAATAATAATTTTTATTTTCCTAATTTTCTAAAATTTATGAATTTGTGTCATTTTTCTTCTCCTCTAATCGAGGGCTTCTCTTGGAAATATTTGCCACTAAAATTTGTTCACCCCTTCTAAATTAGTAAATTACATATAAACACGTATCAATAAGTTATGAAAAACATATAGACACGTGTAAATGAGTTGTAAAAGTCCCCTTTCCCCTTTTTCCCCGGTTTGAATAAAAAAAAAAAAAAATAAA